>OX419337.1:35604469-35676969 GCA_948470475.1 Galaxea fascicularis | reverse complement strand
AACTCAATCGGACACAGTGCAATCGAGAATCTCAACTGATTCATCGTAACTCGAAAACAATACAGCCGAAATGAAGAATTGGAATCCGGAATCCGGAATCCGGAAACCGGAATCAAGAATATCTGGAATCCGAAATCTCGAACCTGGAATCTGGAATTCGGAATCCAGAAAACGTACCTGTGGTAAGCAGAGCCAAACAACGATGTAATCGAAGTTCTCACAGAGAATCGCTAAGTTCAATACAGACATTTCGACTAAGACACGTATTTACGCGGGTACGGTTTAAAAACCTAAAAGAAGAGAAAAAACAGAAACTTACAATACGGGAAAGCGAAAAAATAAATATGAGAGTGAAGCAAACACACTTACGTCTGGTATCTCTTGTCCACAATACACTGCGGGTGTAGAAGGAAATGTACAGAATGGCTTCGATTTATAGACCATTTATTTTTAATGGAAAGAAAAAAGCCTGACTGGTGCTATGATTACGCCCTTCGCGATTGCTCTGAGCACCTTTTGAGCACTTGTTCGACTTAAACACGAAGACGCCCTACAAAAGGCGCGGTACCTTTGGTACATCTGGATTATTTGTCACGCAACCGTCGACGCATACAGAGCTCTGTGAAAATTTAAAAAGGCCGCCTCCTAGCAATCAATCTGTAGCATCTCTTTGTCTCCCTTGTTTCCAAGATTTATTGCGCTAACTTTAACCCATTGACTACCGTGCCGGCCAAAACCAGCCGCAAAAGACTCCCATGCCTCAAAACGTTGCAACTTTCTCAATCGCGCGAATATTGGCTCAACTGTCAGTTGTTAGCATGACATGGGATGCCCTTTAAATTTGGATATCCAATAAACGCAAGAAACGTAGCACTTTTGACCAAATATGACCTTTTGAGTTTGGACAAGAGCAAAAATGACCATTTTTAGCGTTAAACAGAAACGACGAAAATGCCCCTTTTTACTGTTATGTTCCTTAAAGAAATTATCGTCGAAAACTTCGACCATCATAGTAAAATTCAATCCTTGTTCTAGCTTAGAAATGACTTTTTTTGTTCATATTCTTTTCCTGAGCGTAGAGACAGCCTTTTGTTCCAGTGCAATCCAGCCTTCCCGCTATTTTCAACATCTCGACCGCATTGCATGCTGGGAAATAACGAGAATTTTTGACAGCACCCGTCCCTTCCCCCAATTTTTTCACATAGAAACTCAGCCACTCTCAGCCACTCCGACCTACCGCCAAAAATTGGTGCTTGTGGGGATTTTCAGTGCTTGCAAATTCCAAAATATGCGGCGCTAGGTCGAGAAATTCATCCAAAGTCGAGTCCCAAAGGTACTAAGTGTCTGACGATCCGAATTCCCAGTTCGTGGAGTAACAAGCCAAATTTGACAACAAAGTACATCACCTTGCTCGCTTCTTTGAGAAAGTGGACTCTTAGCAACCGTCACGCTTACTGATGCTCATCAGGCTGCCACTAAAGATGAAAAATGGCTGTAAACCTAGCAAAATTCGCAAACAAACCGAACTTGGGCCGTTCTTGAGTTCCACGATTGAAAAACAGCTGCGTCACAATGACGTTTTCAGAAACCTTGAGCCTTCAGTACTTTAGGGCAGCACCACTTTCCGTGGTAGTTTCAAATATAAAGTCATGAAATGCTATGGATCGTTTTTGCTGGAAAATCACTCCGAAAACGTAAAAAACGGCTGGTTGTCAATGGGTTAAAATTCGAAATGGTTTGCTTACATTACGCCATCGAGCAACTACCAAAACGATACACCGAGATTTACGAGGCTAAATGAAATTTTTTGGTTAGAATAATGAAAGAAAAGATATATATATATATAAATGCAAAAAAATCAATTTATTCAATATCAAATGAAAACTAAACTATGTTTTTTACGTGGTCCGTCTTTGTTTGTTTTGACCATGGGCCGCCATCAAATTCGAGCTGAATTCGATATGCAACTCCGAGAGCTGAAGCGGGGGGCGGAGCTATTCCTTTTATAGCGCGTATTCGTGTTTAAAAGCACTTCTTTTCATCGTCAGTACCCTTGCATTTAATAGAGCACATTTTCGCATTTTGGGCAGCATTTGAGCAACATGTCACATTCCGAGCAAACTGTTTTCTGATTAACAAATCGAATGTGGTTTAGCGTTTTATCGTATGACCCGTGCGGTCCCGCGCACGCTTTCATTCTAAAACTATGGAGAAAATCCCTGTATGAGGGCCGTACGCATTAGCGCGAGCAGAGCCGGAAAAAGCCGCACGGCCCTGTTAGGAACACGTACGGCCCCGCGCGATACGATTTTAGAGGATTTCGTCGTCTAACCATGTAAGTTTATTTTACAACCAGAAAGCAAATACAAAGAACATATTAGATCAATTTTATGTGCAAATTAGTCGCTTTCTTGTAAAAACTTCATCTATTACGCGCTCATGAAGAGTCTAAGGAGGCCATATGATAAAATGCTTATTGACTGAGTTAGGTCGGGCCGGACGGGAAAATATTTGGCTCTCGGTCATATTTTCCCGTCCGGCCCTCCCACTCAGTCAATAAGTACATAGTCTGTACTCTTATCGACAATGATATTGGTCATCACAGTAGTCCACAGTGGTCCCAAACCACATTCGACTTGTTTTTTACCACAATATCAACGTCAAATAAATTGTTTATTTCAAAGCGCGAGGAAGATTGTTGACGCTGACGCGAGCAGCGTTGTCTAGACTCTTATCGACAACGGCAATTTAGCCAATCAGATTGCGAGATTACTGGCAATTGTGGTAAAAAACATTTTAACTGAAACTGCGCGCTGTCTACACGGCATTTTCGTGGCAAAAAATGATTTTAGTAAAAAACATTTCCAACAATGAAAAGTACTTTCACGGGAAATTAGTGGTCGGTTGAAGCTAGTGGAACTCGCTGAATAAGTCTTGTGAATTAAACTTGGTTATATGCGTTTTAAGCATGGGAAGAAGTGAACATGTCGACGGCTCCTAAGTTTTACCTGCGAAAAGTAAAGAGTAAGTAAGTAAAGACTTTACTTATCCAGGGTAGCACGTAATAGCTACAGGCTAATAAACTTGTGGCCCTGATTTAAACAACTAATTACAAGTTAAAAGTTAAAAATAGAACATCACTTAACATTATGAATGAATAAAAACATGCGATTTAAATCATCGAAAAATGATCATATAAAACTCGATTACTAACTATGAAAATGATGTAAAAATTGCTGGTCCCTAAAAATCTTACTCCACATGTTGTGCTTAAAACCGGCTACAGAATCCACTTTCCTAGTAGATAAGGGTACATTATTCCAGAGTCTTGAAGCGGATACTGCAAATGTGCGTCCACCTTCGGTTTCTCTTTTATATTTAGGGCAAATAGCGTTGAAATTAGCGTACCGTGTATTCCGTGAATGACGTTTGTGATTAATTACTAGGTGATCATGCAGGTAGCTTGGTAGAGACCCATGTAATACGATTGTACAAAATGGAGCATTTGTCTATGTTACATTGTTCATAAAAAGGAATCCAGTGTAGCTTATTAAATAGTGCTACCGATGATGCTTGGCGGTCTGCGTACAAGATAAATCGCGCTGCGCCCCTTTGCAACTTTAAAACTCTATTTAATAACTCCTTGTCGCACGATGACCAGATAACATTCACATAACTCAGTACCGGGTGAATTATAGCATTATAGTATAGTAGGCGTTGAGATAACGGCCAAAATACTCTAATCTTACGTAATACAGCTATCCGCGAAGAAAGCCTCTTACAAATCATTTCGACATGCAAGTTAAAAGAAAGCATGTTGTCAATTTCTAAACCCAAGAGGGTAGCACTGTTTACAATTTTGAGGGTTTTTACTCCATCTGTTGTAACATTCGGCAGATTGTGAAGTTTGGGTGCAAGTCTTTTCCCGGTAATCATCAAAACCTTCGTCTTTTCTTCGTTTAAAGGTAGCTTATTTGCATAAGCCCAAAGCTGAATTTCACTTACAGATGTATTCAGTGAAAGTTCCAGTTGTGATATGTTCCTGAAATCCGAAGAAGTTGTAACTGAATTGTTGTATCATCAGCGTAAAGATCAATTTGAGAGCTGACGTGTAAAGGAAGATCATTAAATAAAAAACAAAGGGCCCAAAATACTGCCTTGAGGAACGCCATGTTTGACTAGACACTCACACGATTCCGCTCCGCCTAAACAAACTGCTTGTTTTCTACTAAACAAATAAGAACGACACCATCTGAGCTCTTGATTGACTATGCCATAAGCCTCCAACTTCTTTAGTAGAAGTTCGTGATCGACCATGTCAAACGCTTTTCGGTAATCCACAAGGAACATACCAGACACCTTGTTATTGTCCAGACTGAATAAAAGATCATCCGATAATTTTAATAAGAGCTGTCTCGGTACTGTGCTGTTTTCGGAACCCAGACTGTCTAGAGTAGACCAGATTATGTTCATTGAGAAAGGTATAAAGACAATTATGCATGTGACGTTCAACAACCTTCGACAAAACGGGAAGCACGGAGATAGGTCGATAATTACAGGGGTCGTACCTCGCGCCACTTTTGAATAAAGGTGTCACCTTTGCAGTTTTCCATCGTGTAGGATATTTGCATGTAGAGAACGAAAGGTTAATTAACTTAACAACATTCGGAGCAATAACAGGAGCAGCAATATGTAGAAGACAAGCACTGATCTTGTCGATGAAACAACAGAACACAAAGAACAACAGTCACATATAACCTTCACAGAAAAGACCTGTGCAAATTGACTGGCTAGGCGGGTGACAACTCTAACAAGGCCTTATTTGGGACAAAAACAATATTCTCCCCAGGTTGTCACCGAAACAATGTGGGCGATTTTCCAAATTTTCCTGGATTGCTTAAATTTACTCAGATGGCTATACTTTGAATCTGGAATAGTTTTCTCGTGTAAACAGGTCTTTCAGTGAATCCTAGCACTTCTATGCTAACAGCTTTAATTGTTGTGGTACATATTCATTTTAATACACCGGAAACCACCCCCTTATATCTCACATCGTCTAAAAATTCGTTCATGGTTTGAGGTAAATACACAACTTTGCAGCCACCTAGGGCGCTCAAGGTGAATTGAATATGTTTTTCTATGATGATCTTTGAAAAGAGAAACGATGCGATTGTGTAAAATTTTCATATTTCCTTAAAAAGCTTGAAGAAAAATGCGGAAATGAGCAAAACGAACCATTACAAATTTATTTGCAATTTATTTATTAACGCTCTTACATATTTTTTCCTAATTTGGCCTACAGGTTGTCGGACTAGAATAGTTGACGCTTCCAAAGTTTCGTTATGAAATGTCTTACTGGAGTTCGAGATAATTGAGCCGTTTTAAAATGAACGGCCTTGTGTCACCATTGTTATGGTGTTACGAGTTCGATTGTGTTGATGAGTGAGAAGTGGGTTGTTTGTAGACTAAACAGAACGCAGGGTTGTCGGAACAGCAACAAGGTTATTTATTCCAAATGAAAGTAGTAAACTCCGCACAAGACTTCACAATAAGCTCACACTAGGCTTATAAAATTACACTCGACCTCCGTCACACTTTAATACTCACGGTCTCCGCCAAATGTATAAACGACCTCTGTCAACTTCAATAAACACGGCCTCCGCCAACTGTATAAACGACCTCTGTCAACTTCAATAAACACGGCCTCCGCCAACTGTATAAACGACCTCTGTCAGACTTCAATAAACACGGCCTCCGCCAACTCTCTTAGCTCTGAGCTCTTCTCTCTAAGACTCTCAGGCTTACTCCTTTACGTTTAGACTCTAAGACACTCTTCTTCTCTCTAAGACTCTCTTCTCTAAGAAAAAATCTAAAGCTACACCGATTGGCTTATATACCTTACAACAAAAGATTCTAGAACTTTCCGGCTCGACTAAATAAAGAAACATTACAATAAGAACTATTTACAGCTACTACGCAAACGGCTTAAAATAGAATTGCAGAATCACGATGATTCAGCACAAATTAAATATGCAGAAGATTCTAGACACTTCCAGACAGTAACGCGAGTCACGCAATAATTTATTTTTCGTAACATATGGTAACCGCTGTTGCTTGGAAACCGACGAGAAAATAAACTTTGGCCATACGTCGAAAAGTTGGGATAGTTTCAAGGAAATCAAAGCTTGTCTTCTATGTAAAAGTTTCATTTAAAACAGTACAGTATCTAATACATAGCCACGTGCACGCGTTCACGCGTAGTGTGCGGACGCAGGATTTGATTGCTCAGGCCAAGATCGAAATCACCGAAATTTTAGTCCAAAATATGCCCGATACACGTCATTCGAAAGCCTCAGTTAGTTCTTTGGCGGCTGAAGTAAATGTTCAAGGAGAGTTTGTAACACTGGCAACACTTCGCGAGATGTTACAGATACAGGAGAGAGAATGTTCAAGAGCTTCTTTGACTTGATCGTAACCAACGTGAACACTCGCCTCGACTCTTTAACTAATTCAGTAGCCGAGTTAAAAGCAAGAATTGGCAGTTCGGAAAAGCAAACGGGTGATCCGAGAAACGGCCTCGAGTTTTCGCAAAAGGACATCGATAACTTGAAACTTAAATTACAAGATCTGGACTCCGCCATAAGAAATTCAAGACGACTTGGACCATCAAGATGAACGAATGGAGTAATTAGAAAATCAGAGTAGGCGAAATAATGTCAGAGTCGATGGCATTCTCGAGCAGAATGACGAAGCGTGGGAAGAAACTGAAGCTAAAGTAAAGCAAGCTTTGAAAGATGAATTGAATCTCGCCAGTACTCCTGACGTTGAGAGAGCGCATCGCTTGGTTAAAAGTTCTCGTAGGCCAGCTTCGACCCAGAGTTCTGCACTGAAGTCGTCCTCGAACCATTGTCTGTCGCCTTGGTTACTGGAAAGAGAGGGAAACGATCCTGAAATGTGCCCGAAGAATTAAACCGGACAATATATTTGGGAAAGAAGACCCAGTATCTCCAGATAAAACAGCCAATTCAAATTATAGCCGAACCTTTAGCTCATATAATCAATTTATCTATCACTCATGGCATTGTTCCCGACCAAATGAAAATTGTTCGCGTGGTACCACTCTTTAAAGCTGGTGGTCGATCACTCTTTACGAACTATGGACCGGTTTTGATTCTCCCTAGTTTTTCTAAGTTTCTTGAAAGGTTGTTTATAACCGTCTTTATAATTATTTAAGTAAACTAGAAATTCTATGTGATAATCAATTTGCCTTCAGAAAAAATCATTCAACTTCGTTACCATTGATTGACCTATATGAAAAAATCTCCCTTGCTCTTGATTGTAATGAACATACCGTTGGCGTTTTGCTTGATCTTTCTAAGGCCTTTGATACCGTCGATTATGATATTCTGCTTGACAAACTCGGGGTTATAGGCACCTATATATGGCCCTGCGGAAACTCCAGTATTTCTTTACAAGAATTATGGGTCCGTACTATGTTTTTGACGGGTTCCTGACCCATCGCGCCTATTATGGTATACGTGGTGTAGCACTGGACTGGGTTAGAAGCTACCTCTCCAATAGATTGCAATTCGTCCAATTTAATGGTCAATGCTCCTCTCCACAAACTATCTGCTGTGGTGTCCCCCAGGGATCCATTTTGGGCCCCTTGTTTTTCTTGCTCTATATCGCTTGTCGAGCTGATTTTATTCGCCGATGATACTAATTTATTTATGTCCCATAAAGATCCTGTCTACCTGGCAGCCTCGTTTAATTCCGAATTTAATAAATTATCCGCTTGGTTTAAGGCAAACAAACTTTCCTCAAACCTGAAAAAAACAAGCTTTATGTTAAGCCTCGACAGAAAAGGTATCATTTTCTAATGCAAATATGCATAAATGAACAAAGAATCGAACAGGTTAAGGAAACGGTCTAGTCCTTGATGAACATCTTGTAGCTTGGAAACCGCACATTTTTCAAGTAGCTCGTAAAATTTCGAAATCAATAGGAGTCATTAACGGAGCAAAATTTTTTCTATCTAAACTCTGTCTAAAAACTCTTTATTATTGTTTAGGTTATCCTTGTCTTCATTATTAGTTTTATTATTGTCTGGGGATCTACGTACAAAACCAATCTTCGCCGTCTCGTCTCTTTGCAAAAGCGAGTTATCAGAATTATTTCTAAATCAACTTTCGATTCTCATTCAGACCCTATTTTCAAAGAATTAGAGCTACTAAAACTTTCCGATATTAGACAACTTGAATTGGGTAAATTTATGTTTTGTCTTAACCATTCCCTTTTGCCTTCAAAGTTCAACAATTATTTTTCTTTAAATAAACAAGTCCATAGCTATGCCACTAAACACGCGAACGAGTTTCACCTTCCTTTTTGTAGAACAAACGTAAATTCGTAAATTTCTGTCAGTTTCCAAGGACCAACTTATTATAACTCTTTAGAAAATGATATTAAAGAATCTAATTCTCTCCACTCATTCAAAACGAAATTGAAAAAAAAATATACAGGCAACTCTCTCATAGCGACCACTTCTCGTAAGCGACCACCTCCCGTAAGCGACCACTTCGTAAACAACCGTTTTGTCTCTTAGTTAAATACTGTTCCCAGAGCTCTCTCGTAACCGACCACCACTCAAATTTCTAAAGCGACCGCGACCACTTTTTAGGCCAGAAATTTGACATATTCTTTTCTTTTCTGTTTCTGGTAAGCGACCACCCAACATAATCATGTATGATCGTTAGTAAATCACTACTCAGAAGTGACAAAAGTTCAATTTTTAATGACGCTACCCCGCTGCTTTCCTAGGTTTTGTTCGGTTTAAATTTCAGGTGATTTTCATCAACATTAGACACATTGACAAGTACTGTACACTCCACTCTACTTTTCCCGAAACTTGTTGCATGTGAAAAAAATCAAATAAATTAGTTTCTATTTGCCTAATTTTAGCTGATTAGGTAATATGTTTATGTAATTAATTGATCAATCCAGTGTTAGACTTATTTTGTTGATCTTTCCCGTAAGCGACCACCTCCCGTGAGCGACCATTTTGTCGTGCACCAAGGGTGGTCGCTTACGAGAGAGTTGACTGTATGTGAATTATTACTTAAAAATCTTGTAGTAAATAGTTATCTTTCTTCACATGTCTGATATTATCCTTATACACATTGTTACATGTACCATACTTTATATTTTGTCAATTCAGTCTATGTAATTAGTTAATTTATATTTACCCTCACTGTATTTTACTTTCGATCCTGGCCTTACTGTTACTGTTAACTTTATTTTTACTCTGAGGGAGCCCAATGTCTATAGGCCTCATGGTTCCTCTTGGGCTTCCTCGCCACTTTCATTCGCTTTGGTGTGACTGTTTTATTTTATCGTTATTTGTATTTTGTGGTAAAATAAATAAATATGAATATCTATATCTACACCCCCAAGCCAAAAATGCCGCGGCGAGCCTCCTTAATTTGAGAGACTTCAATGCGATTGTAAATATCTTCGATTTTAAGGATTCAAGGTCTCTCAAAGTAACGACTGTTGCGGTGCAAATTTTCCGCCTCAGCGTGCTTCAAATGTTCAAAGCCTCAAGCTTTTTGCTGATGTTGTTGTTGTTGTTTGCAGGAATTCGTTAACATCTTGGCGAAATCCACTTAAAACAGTATAGTAGTATGTGACCAACGTGCTTGACTATGGCATCCAATTCGCGGCAGTTAAAAGAAAATGATGATGATGCATCGGCCAGTAAACTAAAAGTTACCATGCTGGCCTCGGAATGGGGATCGAGCAAGGGAGGACTTTCCACCATCAATAGAGAGTTGGCCATTAACCTTGCCAAATGCCCTTATGCGGAAATTACTTTCTTTGTACCAAATTGCAGCGAACAGGATCAGAAAGAAGCCCTCGGCCACAGCGTAAACATTCTTCTGGCAACACGACGAGCTGGTTATGAAGAACTGGAATGGCTTAGCTTCCCGCCAGAACGTTTACAAATAGACGTGATTGTTGGTCATGGCGTGAAACTCGGCAGACAGGCGCAAATTATCAGAGAGTCTCACAAATGCAAGTGGGTCCAGGTTGTGCATACCGACCCAGAGGAACTAGGAATGTTCAAATGTTATGAAGATCCTATTTCAAGGGGCCAAGAAAAGCACAGCGTTGAGGTAGAGTTGTGCGAAATGGCTGACTTTGTCGTAGGAATTGGGCCTAAGTTGAGCGAGGCATTTCGTTCGTACCTCTGCTGGTGTGGAAAAGATCGGACTCTCTTTGACCTCACTCCTGGCATTTTTGACGAATTTAAAGGCAGTAAACAAGTTTTCAATGGAGGAAAACTTTCCCGCATACTTGTGTTTGGTCGTGGAGATGCTGAGGATTTTGAATTGAAAGGATATGACATCGCAGCGAGAGCTGTTGCTGCATTACCTGACAGTCATCTTGTTTTTGTCGGAGCACCTGATAGAAAACAGGAAGAAATAGCTAAACGTCTACTTGATCACGGTGTTCCCCGAAGTCGCCTGAAAGTCAAAAGTTACGTGAAAAGCCGAGAGAGTTTGAAACGTCTATTTTGTGGAGTAGATCTTGCGCTGATTCCTTCAAGGACAGAAGGGTTTGGCTTGACAGGCCTTGAGGCCCTTTCAGCTGGTCTACCGGTCCTAGTTAGTGAGAACACAGGGTTTGGACAAGCCCTCCACAATGTGCCATTTGGATCATCGTTTGTCATTAACTCAGAAGATCCCGAATTATGGGCGGTTGCGATTAAGAAGATATGCGATAAAGACAGCAAAGCGAAACTTGCTGAAGAAGTTGCTGCACTACGCATAGGATATGACAAGAAATACAGCTGGGCCAAACAGACCAGAGGTCTTCTAGACAAAATGGTCTCCCTTGTTAATGGTATGAATGTCTAATTTGTTAAATTACTAACAAGCCTACCACTGGGATGAATTGAGAACATGGTGGAATAACAAACATTTAAAGGTGCAAGACACGCAATTGCTATTTAATGTTTGCGTATTTGTTGGCAAATTCATTATATGTGAGAACTCCATTCAGCTTCACCAAATATTTTACTTTCCCAGTTGGTGTGCCCGTCGTTGTTGCCGAAAAACGGGTGCCAAAACTTGATTCAATGCTATCTGAAAACATGGCGAGATACAAAAAAGATAAACGCTCTTACTCACACAAATAGTTAAAATCCACAAGTTTAGGGATCCCATAGTGGTTTTTTGAAAACAATAAAAAATGACCCAAAATTGAACCAGAATTCCTACTGGAGTGTGAACTCTAGGCATTTGCAAGGTCCATATTCTCGAACGAGAACGTTTGGTTAGTTAGTTCTTGTATGTTGAAGTAACGTCTTCAAGAAACTTAAACATTAAATTCCTCCACACTTCAGTTTACTCTGATTACAAATAAATGTATTTAAACACTCGCCTCACATAGACGTTTCCAGCAATATAAAATACATATTATCTATGTGTAAGCGAAATATATTTATTATTTTACAGATACTCGCCCTCAAAACAAAACAACAGAAAGTACCGTAGGATTTTTTAAACAAGCTGAATCCACAGTCTTATTGTCATCTATGCGAGAGCCTCGTAAAACAGCCTCATTACCCGTCAGAGATGATCTAAAACGAACAGGGAGAGTGGACGCAGACCATGCATTGACCACGCAAGTCAAGCGGTGCAAAAAAGAGATGCTACAGCCTGGTGGTGGTGTTGACAGTGCAGTGGAACGTACGACTTCACCTCGTGGAGGTAGCGAAATGGACATTACAAACAGGTTGCAAATGCGGCAAACAACGGCAGAAAAAGAGGACGATGATGTCACATCAGGCCAAAATATTCAAAGGAAAAGCCAATCTAGTCTGGAGGAGATACGTGCCATCCCTGCTGAAATGCCACCAGAAGGAGAAGGTCGCATCGTAAGGGCTAAACACGACGTTTTCACAACATCAAACTCCTTGGCTCTTGGTGTCTCTCCCTCAGATAAACGTTTTAATACCAAAACATCACCGGATATTGACAAACAAGGTGAAGCTGATGTCAACGAGGGAGTCGAAGGAATTCAGAGTGTTTGGAAAATCTTCATTAAGACTCCCACTGAAAAGACATACGCCTTGCATGTTGAGGCAAACGATTCTGTAAAGAACGTGAAAATGAAAATTGAAGACGCAGAAGGAACTCCACCAGAATTTCAACGTCTTATCTTTGCTGGTAAGCAACTGGAGAACGATCGTATTTTGAGTGACTACGGTATCCGAAATGAAACAACCCTAGAACTAGCTTCTACACGTCCAGTAGCCGAATATTACGAAATCGATGATGACGCATCATCCATATCGTCATTCTCATTTGGGGAAGAGAAAGACAACCAAGGTACCTCCAATGCTAACGAACAACAGAAGCAAGCTGACAGAATTGAGAGCAAGAGTGGTGTGTTTCAAATCTTCATAAAGTCGCCCACCGGAAAGACATACACCTTGTACGTTGAGGCAAACGATTCTGTAGAGAACGTGAAAGTGAAAATTGAAGACGTAGAAGGAACTCCACCAGAATTTCAACGTCTTATCTTTGCTGGTAAGCAACTGGAGAACGATCACATTTTGAGTGACTACGGCATCCAAAATGAATCAACCCTACAGCTAGCTTCTAGACGTCCAGTAACCGAGTATGACGGTATCCGAAATGAAACAACCCTAGAACTAGCTTCTACACGTCCAGTAGCCGAATATTACGAAATCGATGATGACGCATCATCCATATCGTCATTCTCATTTGGGGAAGAGAAAGACAACCAAGGTACCTCCAATGCTAACGAACAACAGAAGCAAGCTGACAGAATTGAGAGCAAGAGTGGTGTGTTTCAAATCTTCATAAAGTCGCCCACCGGAAAGACATACACCTTGTACGTTGAGGCAAACGATACTGTAGAGAACGTGAAAGTGAAAATTGAAAACGTAGAAGGCACACCACCAGAATTCCAACGTCTTATCTTTGCTGGTAAGCAACTGGAGAACGATCACATTTTGAGTGACTACGGCGTCCGAAATGAAACAACCCTAGAACTAGCTTCTACACGTCCAGTAGCCGAATATAACGAAATCGATGATGACGCATCATCAATATCGTCACTGCCACTGGAGGAAGAGAAGGACTACCAAGGTAGCTCCAATACCAACGAACAACAGAAGGAAGCTGACAGAATTGAGAGCAAGAGTGGTGTTTTCAAAATCTTCATAGAGTCGCCCACCGGAAAGACATACACCTTGTACGTTGAGGCAAACGATTCTGTTGAGAACGTGAAAGTGAAAATTGAAGACTTAGAAGGCACTCCACCAGAATTTCAACGTCTTATCTTTGCTGGTAAGCAACTGGAGAACGATCGTATTTTGAGTGAATACGGCATCCGAAATGAAACAACCCTACAACTAGCTTCTAGACGTCCAGTGGCCGAATATTACGAAATCGATGACGACGCATCATCGATATCGTCATTGTCATTTGAGGAAGAGAAGGAGCACGGAAGCAACACTGCTGCAGACTCGTGGTTTGGGAGTAACGAACCGACCCAGCTTTACCAGCAGCGTGCCATTTGTGTTGACAAGCAACCGAAAGGAGCCCACACACTTTTTGAGCGTGATATTCCTCAATGGTCAAAGCCTTGTAAAAAAATGCGAGTCTTTTTAAAGACGCTTACTGGAAAGACTTGGACTTTAAATGTCGAGCCGAACCATTTTATTGTTAACTTGAAGGAGCAAATCTATGAGCTTGAAGGGATTTCCCCTGGAAATCAACGCCTTATACATGCTGGCAAACAACTGGAGAACAACCGGAGTCTGAGTGACTACAACATTCAAAACGAATCAATTCTACACGTGGTTTTCCGACCTTCCAAAGAGGAACACAATACTGTCTCAGAGACACGTTTTCAGACCAAAACACTACCGGTGGTTGACAAGCAACGCAGCTTCATTGCCAACGAACAAAAGACGGAAGTCGAACGACTACAGAGTAACAGTGGTGTTTTGAAAATCTTCATAAAGACGCCCGCCGGAAAGAAATACGCTTTATATGTTGAGGCAAATGATTCTGTAGAAAACGTGAAAACGAAAATTGAAGACGTGGAAGGAACTCCACCAGAATTTCAACGTCTCATTTTTGGTGGAAAGCAATTGGAAAATGATCGCAGCCTTAGTGACTACGACGTCGGAAATGAATCTACCCTGCAGCTAGCTTCTCGACGTCCAGTAGCCGAAGATGGCGAAATCAATGACGACGCGTCATCGATATCATCGTTGTCCTTTGAGGAAGAGAAGGAGCACGAAGACGGCACTGTTCGAGACTCGTGGTTTGCGAACAAAGTACGAACCCCCCAGCTTTACCAGCAAGGTGCCATTTGTGTTGAGAAGCAACCGAAAAGAGCCCACACACTATTCGAGCAACATGCCTGGGAAGAGTCAAGGTTAAGTCCCCTGGGCGAAATGCAGATTTTCATAAGGACGGTCACTGGAAAGACGTTGACTTTGAATGTCCAGCCGAGCGATTCCATAGTGAATGTGATGGAGCGAATTCAGGAGCTTGAAGGGATTTCCCCTGGAAATCAACGTCTTATATATGCTGGCAAACAACTGGAAAATGACCGGCGTCTGAGTGACTACAACATCCAGAATGAATCAATTCTACATCTGGTCTTCCGTCTCTCCAAAAAGGAAGACGATGCTGTCTCTGAGACACGTTTTACGACCACAAACCTAGAAGAGCTGGACAAACAAGGTACCTTCATTGCAAGTGAACAACCGAAGGGAGCCCCAATTCAGAACAAGTGTGGTGTTTGGAAAATCTTCCTAAAGACGTCCAACCGAAAGACATACACTTTTTATGTTGAGGCAAACGATTCTGTAGAGAACGTGAAAGTGAAAATTGAAGACGTAGAAGGCACTCCACCAGAATTCCAACGCCTTATCTTTGCTGGTAAGCAACTGGAGAACGATCACATTTTGAGTGACTACGGCATCCAAAATGAATCAACCCTACAGCTAGCTTCTAGACGTCCAGTAACCGAGTATGACGAAATCGATGATGACGCATCATCAGTATCGTCACTGTCATTTGAGGTAGAGAAGGACTACCAAGGTAGCTCCAATGCCTACGAACAACAGAAGGAAGCTGACAGAATTGAGAGCAAGAGTGATGTTTTCAAAATCTTTATAAAGTCGCCCACCGGAAAGACATACACCTTGTACGTTGAGGCAAACGATACTGTAGAGAACGTGAAAGTGAAAATTGAAGACGTAGAAGGCACACCACCAGAATTCCAACGTCTTATCTTTGCTGGTAAGCAACTGGAGAACGATCACATTTTGAGTGACTACGGCATCCGAAATGAAACAACCCTACAACTAGCTTCTAGACGTCCAGTGGCCGAATATTACGAAATCGATGACGACGCATCATCGATATCGTCATTGTCATTTGAGGAAGAGAAGGAGCACGGAAGCAACACTGCTGCAGACTCGTGGTTTGGGAGTGACGAACCAACCCAGCTTTACCAGCAGCGTGCCATTTGTGTTGACAAGCAACCGAAAGGAGCTCACACACTTTTTGAGCGTGATATTCCTCAATGGTCAAAGCCTTGTAAAAAAATGCGAGTCTTTTTAAAGACGCTTACTGGAAAGACTTGGACTTTAAATGTCGAGCCGAACCATTTGATTCTTAACTTGAAGGAGCAAATCTATGAGCTTGAAGGGATTTCCCCTGGAAATCAACGCCTTATACATACTGGCAAACAACTGGAGAACGGCCGGAGTCTGAGTGACTACAACATCCAAAATGAATCAATTCTACACGTGGTTTTCCGACCTTCCAAAGAGGAACACAATACTGTCTCACAGACACGTTTTCAGACCAAAACACTACCGGTGGTTGACAAGCAACGCAGTTTCATTGCCAACGAACAACAGACGGAAGTCGAACGACTACAGAGTAACAGTGGTGTTTTGAAAATCTTTATAAAGACGCCCGCCGGAAAGAAATACGCTTTATATGTTGAGGCAAACGATTCTGTAGAAAACTTGAAAACGAAAATTGAAGACGTGGAAGGAACTCCACCAGAATTTCAACGTCTCATTTTTGGTAGAAAGCAATTGGAAAATGATCGCAGCCTTAGTGACTACGACGTCGGAAATGAATCTACCCTGCAGCTAGCTTCTCGACGTCCAGTAGCCGAAGATGGCGAAATCGATGACGACGCATCATCGATATCATCATTGTCCTTTGAGGAAGAGGGGGAGCACGATGACGGCACTGTTGGAGACTCGTGGTTTGGCAACAAAGTACGAACCCCCCAGCTTTACCAGCAAGGTGCCATTTGTGTTGAGAAGCAACCGAAAAGAGCCCACTCACTATTCGAGCAACATGCCTGGGAAGAGTCAAGATTAAGTCCCCTGGGCGAAATGCAGATTTTCATAAGGACGGTCACTGGAAAGACGTTGACTTTGAATGTCCAGCCGAGCGATTCCATAGTGAATGTGATGGAGCGAATTCAGGAGCTTGAAGGGATTTCCCCTGGAAATCAACGTCTTATATATGCTGGCAAACAACTGGAAAATGACCGGCGTCTGAGTGACTACAACATCCAGAATGAATCAATTCTACATCTGGTCTTCCGTCCTTCCAAAGAGGAAGACGATACTGTCTCAGAGACACGTTTTACGACCACAAACCTAGAAGAGCTGGACAAACAAGGTACCTTCATTGCAAGTGAACAACCGGAGGGAGCCCCAATTCAGAGCAAGTGTGGCATCCGAAATCAATCAACCCTACAGGTAGCTTCTCAGCGACTACTAACAGAATATCACGATGACGATGATGATGAGGACGGCAAGAAGGGGGGTGACGACTCTGCATTTGAATTTCAGCGTCTTTCCTTTGCTAAACCTGATGATAACCTGAGATTCTACGCCACTGGAAAAGAATCAACCCTACCGCTAACTTTTCGACATCCAGTAGCGGGATGTGACCATGACGATGAAGATGAGCAAGAGGATGGCGACAGAGGATTTGAATTTCAACGCCTTGCCTTTGCGGAAAAGCAACTGGAGAATGATTGTAACCCGAGTTACGACATCCGAAATGAACCAAGTCTGCAGTCAGCCAGTTCTCAACGCCGGGTAGAGAGATGTGACGATGTCGATAATTTTGAGGAAGAGAAGGAGGAGGATGACGACGCTGCATGTGAATTTCAACGCGTTGTCTTTTCTGGTCCTGGAAAGCAACTTAAGCACGACTGTAACCTGAGTCTATACGACATTCGAAATGAATCAATCCCGCGGCTGGCTTCTCGACGTGTAACAGCAAGATCTGACAATGACGATGACAATAAGGAAGAGAAGGACGATGATGACGACAATGATGGGTGGACATTCCTGTTTTGGGAGTAAAAGACGAGCCCCACCTTACCAGTAAGATGTTACCATTCCATAGGTATCATTGCCTAATATTTGCTGGGAAACAATCCAGAATGAATCAACCCTACACCTTGTTGTTCGACTGTAGGATATGGAAGAAGATGTTGTCTTAAAGTCTTAACTGAAACAATTGCCCTATATCTGCAAACGAGGTGCCTTCTTTGCTAACAAGGAAGCGAAAGGAGCCCAACTTCAGAGTATTCTAAGAGTGGTGTCTGGAAAATCTTCGTAAAGACGCTTATACTACCGGAGAAACGTCCACTATGTACGTCCACTCTTATACACACGTATATGCACGTCTTGTGGCTAAACGCAAGTTTTCATTAAATTCCTTACTGCGAAAACGTTGGCTTTAAATCCGAGCTCGAGAACTTGCCTTTTTCCGACAAGCAGTCAGTGCCTCGTGAGTGCCAGAAACGACCGTAAGATACCAGATCTTATTGCTGTATAGAAACAAACCAAAAGAAAAATGCCTTATAGATGTGGAGACAAACAAAACTATGATGAACATGAAGCTGTAATTCAAAACTGGAAGGGCTTCCGCTAGAGTCTTATCATCTGGTGCTCGCATCGAAGCCACTACATTAGCAAATCGAATGTACGTATACCTGAACGTTCTGCCACCATTTTGGAGAAGGGTCTATTCAACCCTCACTGATCCGCATGTTCAGCCTACGAAAGCTGACCTGCTTCGGACGTCGATTGCCTTTATCCATACTTCAACGTTTAGCCAGAGTGCTTTCAGAAGAAACGTTTTGAGCTGAAGGTAAACAAAAAGGCAAAAACCTCTTTGAAATATCTCCTAATTAGACAGCAATTTCATCGTAGTCCGGACGTCACAGTAACCCAGGTTTAGCCAGCTTAATCGTGCTCTAAACAACTGGACCTAGATAAGAAAGAAAGTACTGTCTCAAGTTTGTTAATTCGCTATGAATCCCACCAAAAGGAGCCAGCGATAACTTACAGTAAAAAAGTGCAAATAGTTTCAAGAAACGGGAAATAAAAATGTCTTTGAACCAAACCAAACCTATATTGGATTTAGTTCAGTTTCCATTGAATTCCTTAGCCTTGTAATTTCAAGGCCCCGTGTTTTTTGTATAACTATTGGTTAGAGGTAGTTTGTTATCATTGCAGTCAAAATTTATTGACTGGTAATAAAGATGTGTAACAGAATACAACGCAGTACAATAACGAAATAATTTCTCGAATCATAACCGTTGAATTTCTTGCTGTCTCAGCTGCTGATCAGGCCCTGCTAAAGTAAGGACACGGTGTATAATTATACGTGACTTTAGGCTTTGGCAGTTTTAAGTAACGTAGAGTTGGTTGAGGCGATATCTTGTTATGTAACTTAAGAACATCTTAAGAGCCTTTTCAGGTACAAATTCGCCCCAAAAAATGAGAACGTACAGCATTTCCTACAAAATTAGACGTCAATTGTCATGCATCAAAAGAAGAGTGTATCTGTACTAAGAGACGTATTGTTAAACCCTGGTCATTATTGAATCTAAAATTTCCCACGCTCTCAGATCAGAGTAGTTGCCGCTTGATCATGGATAGAGGGCACTGCATCGAATCATTACGGGTACTACTGTCGAGTCGTACGACCCGCTTGATTGAATGAAGCAAGCTTGTTTTTGTTGACCCGAAAAGACGAGCGATAGACCCTAAAACTGCATCTCATCAAAGACATGTGTTTTTGATTTGCACTTGTCTAAAAGTAAAAGCGTGTATTTCGAGATCTCAGACCGAAAAATTACTGCGAACGAGCCATATTCAGATCTGAGCCGCCGAACAGACAAGAAATTTGTTCACTTTATGCAGAGAGCTGCGAGATGCAATTTTACGATGGTCATTTACACGTCCGGCCGTATGGATCAAATCTTGATATTGTCGGTATCACGGTATTCGGTATTCGGTACTTTTATTCGGGATTCGGTTTTCACGTAGACTATATTAGACATTAGTTCCATTTTCGCGTTGCTCCGGCCTTGGTTAAACAATTATTTCTCTTTCACTCCAGATCTACAAGTCACAGTAGCCGCTGGTCCCTGTCCTCCCTATAGTCTTCCACTCCTCCCCAATCCCTCTGCCGTACCCTGACAAAAAAAATTGTGTTGCGCAATAAAGGTTATTGAGATATTTGATAGTCCATAGAGTGGAACCCCGGTATCGCCATCTTAATTACATCGTTGTATCGGGGTATCGTTATAACCGAATCCCCGATACAACGATATCGGAGAAAAACTCACCATTATCGTTTGATCGGGATATGGGTGATAATTTTTTTCATCCGTCATTAATATATAACTTTTGTTTTTACTAAGAAATGTAACTTCTGTCTTTAAAAAAAGTTGATTATTATCTGTAGAACAAAATTGTGCACCCTAAACAAACGAAACGAATCAGCAAGATCAGACACTTTGGAATAACGTAGCGTGTCTGTTAACTGCAGCACGCGTTCAAGCAACCATTTGTTTCGATTGTCGGCAGTCAAATTTAACGGTCATTCACCGCTATTGTCTGATGAGTGCAATCATTATTTGGCTATACGAAACAGAGCTGTTGCAATAAAGCGGTTATGAATCACTTCTGAAGTCTGGAACAATTTCAACAAGAATATAATTTTTGTCTTTATGTATGTCTATCCACCAGGCCCCGGTTGTTCAAACGTTGGATAGGACTATCCACCGGATAAATCACTATCCAGCGGATAAGTAATGGGAAAGCTAATTGCACTATCCACTGGATAGATATTTATCCGGTGGATAGCGCCATCCAGCCTTTGAACAACCGGGGCCAGGTTTTCGTTACTACTTATTGTAACAGTTGGTGTTGATCGTATTCAGAGCGGTAGCTACCTGTACGCACGGTACGCATGTGCGTACCTGAAAAAATCGAAAATAAAAAATGAAATAAAAGAAAATAAAAACAAAACAAAAATGAATTAAAAAGCAAATAAATTAAAGATAACTATTGCAGTAAAAAGCACAATTTGCATTTGTATTCATTTAACCCTGATTGTTTCTTTGAAATCAGGGATGTTGATAAAACAACAAACAGTGTTTTTCCGCACTAAATGTGCAACGGCGGGGGGGAGGGAGAGAGGGGGAGGAAAGAGATTTGGAAAATTGTGCGTACCAGTGGAAAAATCCTGGCTACCCCCCTGATATGCATACGAAAGTTTTATTCTTGGAATTACGAGAGATTTTAAACACAACTAAAACTGAATTTACTGTATTGCTGAAGTGTGCCATTCCTTTCCGGTCGCGCGATGATTAATTCAAAAGAGTACATCGGGGTTAAGTTTCCGTTCGGGCTGCTAGTTTGTGATCGTTATATCGGAAATATCGTTATACCGTGTATCGCTGTTTAAAACGGAATTTGCGATTCCATACATTTTACTGTGATATTTTGGCCGGGCTGACAGATGTTAATCGTCACATCGGAAATATCGTTATATCGAAGATCGTTATGATACCGTGGCCACGTATTATGAACACACTTCCTTCTTACTTAATTGGTGCAAATCCGTTCCGGCATTATTTTGTTCTATTTCCTCGTAGATTCCTTTTTTGCCGTGAAGGTTCTCGATTGTTCAACTGATTCGCCGGAAGATGGGGTCTGGCTTACCCCAAGCACGTTTGGTTTTCACAAGCCAGAAGACGAGAGCAATCTTCCGCGAAATCTAAAACCAAGACAAAGTGCGAGCAAAGGTTGATCGAAGAATCGTCTGTCCCCACGCACGCTAAAATATTATGTCTTCAAATTTACGCGAATTAAAGAGAACTGACAGCTTTACGTGGCTAAAATACTAACTAGCAATTACTGAGTCGAAAAACATCGACACCCACTCGATTTGAAGTCATCGCTTAATGTTGACGTGACGAACGCGTGAATGAGTAAATGAATGAAGCAATACTGAACCTTCTCCGATCAGGAAGTGTTTCAAGAATCTACGGGAACATCTTGATAGAAACGCAAGTTTGCCTTTCACTTTACGCACATACCTTACGAATACCAAACAGTTTTGAACGTTTGACGGTGATCTTAGACATCTTAATTAAAGAACCTCACTTCCTACCAGCACTGCCTTACAAGTTCAACCTGTGAACCAATCGAAATCACTCGATCGTAATTCGAGCGTCATTTTTTACGTGTTTGTGACGTCACCGACGGAATGAGCGTGTGTATTGAAAATAGGGTCAATAGGGTATAAATACAGAACACGAAACTCGAGAATTCAGTACAATACAGTCGCGTAAGCTTGTTATTATATTGTACTGTGTACCGGCGTGAAAATGGGAAAAAGAAAACACAGCACTGGGAGTTCTAGCGGAGACGAAAGCGATGATTGTTGTAAGAGGCTGAAAAGCAAGGGAGTTAGATTTGGTGAGGTTACTATCTATCATTTCCCTAGAAAACAAGGTTTTGTGTCTGTGCCTTCGGCCGGAGGAACAACGCTTGGAATGGCGAGAAAACACGTCTCGATTGAGAAGTTACGAGTCGATTTGGCGTTGGACGCGACGAGCCAAAGCAATCGCAAGTCCTTCGCGCCGATTTCTCAGAAAGCGAGAAGAAATATATTAAAGACTGCTGGAGTTCGGCGAATTCTTAAGAAAGAGGAACGCGACTGTGCCCAGCTTAGGTTAAGCCGCATAATATGTGGTTGTAGTTGCGGTGATGTCTGCTCCCCACAAACATGTGAATGCATATTGAGTGGAATTGGTTGCCAAGTCGATTACGGCCGATTTCCTTGTTCGTGTCAGCCGAATGGGTGTCAAAACAATAACGGGAGAAAACAGTACAATCCTACTGCGGTAGAGAAACACTATTTTGAGACATTTGCGAGAATAAGTGGACAGAATGGAGGCACAGCTGTGTTGAAATACGTGGGAGTTGTTCAGTGAATTAGAATTATTTTCATACTTCGTCATGCGCGAAAATGGTACTTTGTTCGCTGACAATAGAGATGATATTTTTTAACCATTTCGCTTGAAGTGTTCTAAAAATAATGGGGTGCTGCTTGGACAAGCTTTATTGCCTTTTCACATCAGCTATCAAGCAAGATATTATAAGATATTTATCAAAGAACTGTATAATAATGTAAATGAAATTTTTATGTATATAACGAGAAATCTCTCCAAATCGAAAGCTTATATTGAACAAATAAAAATTACGAACTATCCTAAGGATCGATTATTAGATGATGCTTTCCTCTTTATTTCAATATTTCTGCGCCTCTTCCGTTTCCTGTATTCGGGTGGATTATTATCCAATAGAAAAAAACGTGATCTGTATTTTAACTTCGACGGAAAAATGCTGTGATGCGAAACAACACCTAGTTTCCTTTTCAGCGTTCAGGACTGGAAATTTGTCGGTAAAACGAACTTGAACGCTTAAACAAGGGCATGCAGCATGTCTTCTCCTGTCTGACTCTTGATCCCGCCTGCCCTCTTTGACTGACATATTTATTTTGGTACGCTCGATTTTCACCGCTCACTCGAGCGTGGATCGATCTATTTCCCAAACAATTAATGATAGTCGAGCCTTCAGGTTTTAGCGGAAGGACGGAGAAATTTTGGGGATGGATAGGGGTGAATAGATTTTCTATGAAACTTTTGCCGAAAAAAGTCGGATTTAAACAAATAAAAATTAGTGCATTTATTCCAGGCTGACATTTACCGGGACTGAGGAGCAAGCCAGAACCGAGGTGTAGGCAGTGTGCATATTATTATCTAGTGTAGATCCAAGCTGCCAGCTCCAAGCCTCCAACGTACACTGAAATCCCTTATTATTGCGAATTTCCTTCGCAACTAGCTAGAGTTGGTGGAATTGAAACCGATCAAAGGAGATTTCTCTTTCTTGCCGAAGGACAACAAGACATTTTTCTAAGATGAAATACCTGGGTATCGGAAATAACTCTTCAAATTAAAGGGCGAGGTCCCTGCTATGTTCAACAAAGTGCAAAGATATAGTTATTCTTGATTGTATAACCATGACTCGTGCTCGCGTTTCTTCACATTTCAAGCTCCATCATTACGTTTCATATTGTCCTACTTTACTTGACCACTGCCTTATGTTAGAAATTTGAAATTTTTGTTAGAAGTCAAGACATAGCTTTCTTTATTCCAGGGTCGGAATGTGTTTCATCAGGTGATGATTTGTTACGAGAATTTTGACTTAAATCGCTTTATTAGTGCTTCAGGGTAACCTAAATGGGACTAACTACTTGTCAAAGCGACTCTTGTATCGGCTCTAGGCGACCAGGAGGAGACGTTAAAGAGGCTATCAATCGTACTGCGGAACTGAACTTATAATGAGAGCTGTCATTGATCGCTACTTCCAAAACGAGCCGTGCTACAGCGGAACCCGGACTTTATAAAGCTGAAGTGGAGTGAGAAACTGTCACTACAATGGCTATTGGTTTTGGCTTGTTAGCTGAGTTGGTAGAGGTATCGGTATTTTTTTAGGTTTCTTTTCCACTGTCTGCTCAAGGGGTGCTCATAATTGCGATGATCACATTGTTTACATCTTCATTGTTTAATTATTCTCAAACAAAGCATGAGACCTGTCAGTGATAAGGGCCTTTTAATTTAGAGGGATCGCTTGTGGCTCAGTTGCTGAGCGAGAGCTAGGTTCGTCTAACCCGGCCGAGCCGGATCTTTTTGGCTTCATTCAAGTGGACCTGATCTCAGTTTAGGAGAACATGGTTTTGTTGTAGATCTTGACTCCGCACAGGCAGCAGACTCTAAGCCCAATTATTGCTAACGGGCTCACGTCACGTACGAGTTGCAACCAATAGTATTTGAACAACTCATGTATTCATTTGCGTCAGCTTAGTAAAAGCACGAAATTCACAGGCTTTGACCAGGAAAATGCAACTTTAGACAAACTAACCATACTTTCTCGTATCTGAGAGTAACACCAAAGCCAAACTTAGCAGTGTTGAAAACTATATGAGGCCTTAGAAAAAAAACTATACTAGACTGACTGGCGATCAAGACGTAAGTTTTACCGGTTACCAAAATATATGAAATCCTAAGTAAAATCGCAAGTCGCTTTACCCTGCATCTCATTAAAGTCGGAAACTGGTTGAAACAATTCAAGAAAGTTTCTAGTGACTTGAAAACCATCCTTACAACCGACTTAGTCAACTGCGGTTTCTTGAGCCTCGAGGCAGGCGAAGCGTGCCATGGCCAGTCAATATTAATTAACTGCGTGAGAAAATAAACTTAAGTTATCTTTGAAGTAAAAAAAAAAAAAAAAAACACCACTTGTGTGTGAAACGTTCAGTGAGAATCATTTACTTGAGATATCAAAATTTACTTGACTTGAAATATTCCTGTAAGTTTAATTTTCCTTTGGTGTAAAGACCACCATTGTCCGGTTGTCTGACATTTAGAGGCAGTTACTCGGTCAGAAGCCTTTTAGCCGCCGAAAGCAAAATAGTTGTCAGTTATGTAGCCTTCTGACAGTTTGTGCATGGCTATGGGTACGAAAGAGCTAGTTAGACATGGAGCAGTCTATTTCTTGTCAGTGCGCATTGGATCTAAAGAGGGGGAATTTGCGAGTGCTGCGACTGCTCTTAACACAATGCTCAAGCGCGCTGAAATGCCACAGTTTAATTTATTGGTCGAGTTTTATATCTGCGCGCGCAGCCTATCAACTTTGCGAAATATCTGACTCATTTGTAACAAACAATCACAACGCCTACTTGTGGTGGAATTTCAATACTTATTTCAATATCGTTAAAAATTCTATAAACATTTCATCACTCAATGTCCACTTGTATGTGTATCACGCGAACGTTAGCGTATTTGCCGATATCAGTGAGGGATGTGTGATCGCATAGCATTCTCAAGATTTGCTCCAAAGATTACCTCGCTACAATTTTTTAACCGTTTTGGAAAAAGAAAACGACGCCTTTAAACGGCAATGACGGATCGATATAAAAGGGAGGATCAACCAAACAGTTTAACAAAGGTCGGTTCAAGACACCTGTTTCGGACCCTCTGATTTTGACTCCTAGTGTGGAATAATAATGATGACGATAATAATAATAATAATAATAATAATAATAATAATAAATAATCCGAAGATATTTATTAATAAAAAACCTAAAAAACTAACCATTACAATTACAATCTAATATACAATTAATTTGCTTGAAAAAAACTATTCAGTCAAAACACCATTTACAATTTCTTGAAGCTTTTCGAAGGTTTCCTGAAGGTTCTTGAACTTGAAGGTTTTCGACCAATCATGAGTACCCTAGATGACTTAATTAGTCGAACACGTTATGGGTTTTTTTCTTTTAACTTTTAAAGCCTTGTAAAAATAGCAGTTAAAATAAATCACGGTTTTTGAGTAGCAACTGAGTTGTGAGCAGTTTTACTGAGGTTCAGTTTTCCTTTTATATTTTTTTCATTTTCTATCGATCAGAACTTGCTTTCGATCTCCAAGTAGATTTTTATCGGTTTCTATGCCAACAAGAAATCGAAATATTTCAAGAATCTGCAAAACTACAACACTGTACCTTTGCCATGAAAATTCCCTTGGATCGAGAGAAAAGTCATGTTTTTACGACTATTTGACCTATTTCCAGAGCAAAGAAGAAAACGGCAATTTGAAAAGTGTCACTGTTTCCCACATATATTGTCTCTTAACACCTGACGTGAATTTTCTGAAATTTCTGGCAAAAAGGGCATAACAAGCTTCAAGTCCTTCAAGCTCAAGTTCTTCAAGTTCAAACTCTTTCTTAGCCTTGAGTTACCCGTTCCGCTCCAATTATAGGGCTTTAAAGTGCTGTAAAGGAATACATTTAAGCATCGATAACAAAATCTATGGCTTATTGTGTCTGTAAACAATTACCTTGTAGGGCTTCATTAGCATGTATAATTTTTGACGCTCAACCAATTTCGTGCTCATATGTTAATGCGGTCGAGAGAATTATATAAACAACTCCTCCAAAACTTGCCCAGTTTATTTATTTATTACCGATTGTTCTTAACTAGCGTCCAACTCTTGGGTAAATATTTTCCCTGAAATGAATTTAAAAGTCAGAAATCTCGTATTAACAAATCCGCTTGCTATTATAATACATCAAAATTGCGGCTTGCTGCTAAATTTACCTAACATCACGTGACCTATTTGTCACGATCGAAATACTTCCATCGTTTATGAAGGGAAGTTTATTTCCTGTACTTAAGCGTTGAATTTTAACGTGGCGGCATTTAAAAGGTGTTTCATGCCAAGTTCCACCGTTGTAGACTTGTTGACGTGATTTTAACCGGCGTCTTCCTTAGCTTGTCAGCTGGGACACACAGATTACTCAGAAATTTTGTGCGACCTAGTTGGCAGCCATATTTCTCCGGTATGGGACCTGTAATGGCGTAAAACCAAGGAAGAATATTGCGCGAGTTTTCCGGTGCATATTCCACGTTTTAAGAGAAACACGACAGGAGGTAAAGCTCTTATTCTTAAGGCAAGTCTACTTGGTATGTTACTCGTTCTTGGGTCTTTTTTGTGAGTGTTTAGAGGTCATGGTTGGAAGTTGTTTGTTCAAGAAGTGAACGTGCCACTCAAATTCAGAGTTTCTGGTGAAAACAGAATAAAGAATCCGGAAACCGCTCGATAGATGGCCACAAGAACTGAATACGGTAAAGAGAACAGATTCCGAGCTCGCAAAGAAGTGGCCAGTCGCACGAAAGGCGAGAATAACACGGGAAGTAATGACAACGCCAAGAGTCAAAGCTCAGCGTCGGAGGCTCGCAAAAATATTATTGACACGAGAACAAGGCGAACCTCAGCAACTCCAGACAACGATACGAAGCACAGGGCGTACAACAAGTTCGGTGCCCCTCCAAAGAAAATAATCTCAACTGACAAGGCTTTTATTACGCCTTTAAAAAACGAGAACGTTCGAAAAACCCGCGAGGAAAAACCGCGAGTCCCTCGCAAACCCGCTTCTGTCGAGTCATCGACCTCGAAGGATAAGGCCAAGGTAAACAAATCTGACGTCGAAAGTGATAAAAAACCGAACGTGAGCAAGTTGAAAAATATTTTCGATGAGACCATTGCAAATGAGACTATCAAGGCACAGCAGAATTTCAGGAAACCCAGACCATTTTCAGAGGCACTTGAGAGGTTTAAAGCTGATCATGAACCCACAAGCACTTCTGAGTCTGTATCTGGGAGATGGTCACTGCCTAGCTACTACAAGAAGACTTTGCCTGCTACACCCAACGAACCTTCACACAAGGTGCATGTATCTCAAGGCATTGCTGCGAGACGGGCTATGTTTGAAGGTGGTGGTTCGACAGAAGATGTTCGCCCCAAGGAAAAGCGATCCCCAAGTTTGTTGGATCTAGTGCCAGACTTGAAAGAACTGGATCTCAGCTCACTTGGCAGTGAAACCAAAAATGAAACTTCTTCAAGTCAAAGATCTCGCACAAGTTCTGACCCAGGAACTAAGAGACCCATGTACTTTATACGTTCACGTAAACGCTTTACCTCTGACTCCAAAACCATGAATGGAGCTGCTGGAAAGCTTAACCAAACACGTGATGACTCTGTGTTACGAAAGTTCCCTGTAGATCGTGACAAACGCCTTTATAAGTCACACAGTGTAGATCAAATTTTACTTAACTCATTGGGGACACCTGAAGTTGAGATTGAGAAGGATAAAGAGATTATAAAAAAAGAGCTCCTTTCTTCATTATCAGAGAAAGAAACAGCAGTGAAATTGCCTCCTAGCAAGGTTGAAAAGACCCAGACAGAGGCAAAGTTGGAAAAACAAGATGAAGTTTCTTCCAACAACCATTCGAGGCCTAGGTTTCAGAGAAAAGAGGTTCCAAAGGATGACCTCTTTGATGATACCCCAGGAAGAATTCGAGAAGCAGCATGGAAAGATGAAGAAATCCCACCAGAGGAATCTGATCATTTGGAGTTGTCTCCAAGCCTGGCGAAACCTGACTTTGGAAATTTCCATGATTCAAATGCTCTTTATGAAAACAATACCCTGAAATCGTACTTACCTGAGAAGGACACTAATGACACCCACAACACGAAAAGTGAGGATACGCAGTCACATCATGAGGAAAGCGAAAGCTCTGAAGATGAGAGTGGTGGTAGTGTTGTAGAACACAGTGATGTTGATGAAGATCATGCACAGCCACAAATAATCTCACCTGTGTCACTGTTGCAGTCAGCGAAGCCAGTGGTATCCTCTCTATCTAAAGGCACAGACAAAGACAAATCTCGTAAAAGAAGTGTAGGGTTTGCAAGCTACATACCTGAGATGTTTGCAACTTACAGTGCTGAAGAATATGATAGAGGAAATGAGGACATTGATCCTGTTACAGCCTCTGCAGAATGGGAGCTTGAAAAAAGAGTTGAAAAGATGGATATATTTTCGGTGGACTTGAGTAAAGGTATCTTGATTTAATATTTTGACATGTAGCTTTAACTCAAGAAACCAATAGTCATCGCAGTGTTCCAGTTGAGAGGGGGGTCTCGGGTCAAAAACCCTACAAGGTCAGCTACATGACCCGATGTATAATAGAAAATTTATAGTTGGTTTAGTGGGAGTTTGCCCTGTTGGAATTTCTTGTTGTTATTCTGCACTTCAAACTAATCTGGAACTCTGCATTGACAACTTCAAGTAATGAAGATATTTCAGTCTAAAGAGATAAACTTGATAGTTTGGGTGACAGTGTTTTGAATGGATGATGTAAGCTGAGCACTTTTGACCATGTTCCATGTGAATGGATGAAATTTTTTTCTGAGTAAAGTGGCAGCCATCCAAACAGCCTACTACACTTCTTGAACATTTAATGAATGGCAATTGAATGGACAGCCGTGATTGTACAGTTTGTCCTCCCATGGCAAATAAGTATAAAAATAATCTCTCAAGATAATACACTGTAAATTATTCGTCAATACATCCAAGCAAATTCTCAGGAGGAACAAGAACAGCAAATATACACGACTTATTAGAAACTTGTAATGAGAAGAATTTGTTGTATTTACTGTACTTTCAGATGAGAGAGGACTCGGATTGAGTATTATCGGTCTTGGTGTTGGTACTGATACTGGAGTGGAGAAACTTGGGATCTTTGTGAAGTCACTCACAGAGGGTGGGGCTGCAGCTGCTGATAGAAGGTATGCTACTGGGGGTAGAGATTGGTTGGGAGGGTGAGTGGGTATGGATAGAAGAGCAAGTAAGGCCATCTTGTAAGACCCAAAGCAATGTTGATATTCAAGTGCAATTAGCACCCTTTAAAATTTTATTTACATTCAGTTTTGACCTTCTGTTTTCAGAATTCAGGTAAATGATCAGATCATTGAGGTTGACGGAATTTCTCTTGTTGGAGTTACGCAGATATTTGCCGCACAGACACTAAAGAACACCAGTGGAGTTGTGAGGTATGACATGTTGATGTATTAATGTTTTTGTTACTAGATGTGCAGTTGGAATAAGCAGTAATGTACCATGAAACCATGAAATCTTTTCTCTACAGGCATCCAAATAATTAATGTCATTTCTGTAAAGAACATTAATAGTTCTACGTTGCTATAATCACTTGTACTTACTATCTTATAGGAAGTATTTTGGTCATTTAGAATCTTTGAGTAGTTGGTTAGCAATAACATTGCAATAAAATGGTAATGAGGGACTGGCAATAATAGCAGAGAAAAAGACAGTAATTTTTATTAAACATAGCAGTTTGCAGTAACTTTAGATAGTTATGTATATAGGCAGCTGCTGGCTCTTGTTGGTCCTGCTGTCTTCTTGACAATCCTGCCTCTTTAACTTGGTGTATTGCTGATCTGGGTTTGATCAGTTTGTACAGTCGAACCTCGATTATCCGCACTATTCGATTATCCGGACTTTTTTCTCTGGTCCCAATTTTTTCATGAATCTTAATTAGTTGTGATCTTGAAAACTCAAAGTTGGAAAAAGCCCAATAATCCTTTCAAAAGACTGTTCAAACAGCGTATTATCCTGTGCGCTTTTCAAAATTCGCAAGTGCAGCGAGACAAAGAAATATTCTAATGCGTTCAGCTGATATACACTGTATACATACAGGCTGTGTAGATTTCACAATTAAAATGTTTTCTTTGCTGTATACCTTTTGTTTACATGTCTATCTCATTAATATTCATATTTTCGATTATCCAGACTCTCGATTATCCGGACTATAATAAATAATAATTTACCGAGGTGGCGACGAGTCCGGATAATCAAGGTTCGACTGTACAGCTGTAGCAGGGTTAGTGTTATTTGTTGCCTTTTGCTTTCAAGGTGTAGATTATATTCTGCATTGTGCATAACCAATATAATTTATTATTGTTTTGGGTTTGCAATAATATTGTTGTTAAACATGATGATCAGCAAGATTAATGTTCAAAGCCAGTCCCTCCACTATTTTTATTGAGTCTTGGAATCTGAAATTACATCCTCATTTTTTTTTATATATAATGTAAATTTTTATAGTAAACATAATTATTAATATTTAGTGGTTTTCACTTGAAAGTAGCCGGACTCAAACCAAAGTGTATGCTACTGTGGCCAATTCTTACCCTATACAAATGTACAACTTGTAGGGGTAGAAACTCACCAGGAATCAATTGAATTCAATTCATGTGGATGTAGCCATTGCAGAGTAATGGAAATCCAAGCATGTCACAATTACTGTTATTTTGCTTGGCTAATAATATTATGCTACAGTGGAACTCCGTTAATACGGTCACCAATAGTCCACGAGTATTTGGCAGTATTAACCAGGTGGCTGTATTAATGGGGTATGATCAAATTACATGACTGGTCTATTTTAAGGGACATCTTGACAGATACTGTACATCACAATAAATTGACTTCTAAACAACTGTTACAGTATTTAATAAGCATCCTGAATGCAGATATAATTTTAAGATAAGATGAAATTTCAAGAGTAACATTCAATTTTGTTTCTCCATACAGTACTTGTTTTGTTTAGGCAATAATATTATGAATGCGTATTTGGTGTGAGAGGCCGTATTAATGGGGTAAATTTTTAAAGGATTATACGGCTTGGGATTTCAGAATGTGGCCGTTGACCATATTAATGAGGCGGCCGCTTTAACAAGTTTTCTTCTAAGAAAATGTATGGATGTTTTGCCAGGATGAAAAAAGTGGTGGTAATAATGAGGTGACCATATTAATGGGTTCTACTGTATAAAAATAATTACTACACCTGTATGTGAGCCAATTCCAAAAACATTGTATTTTATCCCTTAATACCTGGTGTGAATTAATTGGTTTTTTGTTGTTGTTTTTTTTGCAGTTTCACACCATAGCAAGGTGTGAAAGGTTGTTCAATTTGGGAGTGTAAACAGGTTGATCATGTCTTCTTTTCCATAATAATTATTTTCTTCAGATTTTTAATGGGACGAGACAAGAGCAGAGCACACTTGCATGTGTCTCACAGAATTGATCCCAATGTTGAACAGCAGCTTGAGGCCCTTAGACATAAGTTGGCAGAGGTAAGTGAAACATTATTTTAATTCTAGTCGTTGTTGTTGTTATTGTCACAGCTCATTTAATTTGAATTGACCCCAGGTTTAAAGAAAACAAAATGAACTCAAAGGTCATCATAATTATGAAGGTTATGCCATCTACTGTGTGTTGTACATGCAAATATCAACTGTTTATGGTTTTCCATTAGTCTTTGTTAATGCTGAAATAGAGGCTGATGCCATTTAAGGCTATTTATACATGTACAATGTACATATATAATAAAACAATATTCTCCATTTGGTGCAAAACTATGCTTGTATGTTTGTTGGTGGGCATATTCTGTTCCAAGAAGAGAGCAGAAGAGAAAACTGTGAGCTTTGAGTTACTGATGATGTGTAAGGACAACTATCCAAGCATGTTTTTAAAGCCAAGTGGAGGCTATTGTTTTTATTATCCTTCAAATATTTTTTGCAACATTCATGTTTGGGGAATATCACTTGATATTCCCTGGTTTTGGCTGGAGCATGTTCAGTCATGTGATCTGATTAGACCAAAATGCACGCGAGCAAAAATATTTGATGGATTACAATTGAAATTACACTGTACTGTACACTTTTGTTTATGTAAGTAAAACATATTTTATCATTTTTCTCTAGACTCAGATGAGAGCAGACGAGGCAGAAAAAAGAGCTGCTCAAGCAGAAAGAATAGCACAAATTCAAACATCGGCTGCTATTTCAAAAACTGTGAGTTGTTATAAAAGTAGTGTTGTCAGTTTTTGCATTTTGGTTTTGGTAAAGGTGCTAAGGTTCCTGTAAGTTTTAAAACAATCACAAAAAGGCATGATTCGATTTTGGTTGCCTTACAGCACCTTTATGCATGTGTGTACATGTAACTTACAAAATCTGAACTTCAAAGTCCAACCAATGATTGTTTTGTTAATGCCTTTAATAATACATACACTAAATGAATGATGCATATGAAAGAAATCATATGTGAACTGCGGATATGAAATCAAGTGAAGAATGATCGTCGCAGTTGTGATCACAATTGTACAATTGCGTAAAGAAGCCTGAAAAAAATTCAGGACATCAACGGGGCATAATAAGCGTTGCCATAATAAGGCATTGCCATAATAACACATAGTATTACTTTTTTCATTTAGAGATTTCCAAGGTATTCTTACACCATTGTTTGGGAGTTGCCATAACATGTAGTGTTATTACGGCAACTGCCAAACAATGGTGTAAGAATACCTTGGAAATCTCAAAATGAAAAAAGTGCGACAAATCGCAAGACTCAGCCACAGTGGTTGATAGAGTAACTCAGTGTTTGGCTGTAATTTAATCCTTTAAACCATCAGATCAAACTTTAAATTCTCATTTGTTGCCTGTACACATTTCCTACAAAAGAAGTGTTACAATTTAAATTTAAATTCATCTTGTCTGATCCTGTCCTTAATTCTAGTGACCACTCTGTTTTATAAAGTGTTGATGTTACAGGGAAAAATTTTGTTTAATAATAAGGAATGAAATTATGATAAATACTCACCCAGGAACCTGCGAATGAGAAAACCATCCAGGAAACAAAGAAGGCTCTAGCAGAAATGACAGAAAAGGTTCATGCAGTAGAGTCAGATCTGGCTGTGTCTGAAGCAGAGAATGAGGACATGGTAAGACAGTTAGAAGAAAGCAAAGGATTGTACTTGATCCTGGAGAAGAAGTACCACATTGCCAAGAACAAAGTGAAGGAATATGAAGAAAAGTAAGTTATAATTATTTACTCACTCGCTTTGACCCTAACCATGTCTCGGATCCTTTGAATTTTTATCAGGCATGCACTAATTCATTGAATCTTAGCCCTATGTCTCTGTAGGCCAAAAAGAATATAGAGAATTTTAGGGAAATCGAAATCTTAGGCTCAAATTGTCACAGACACCTATTTTGCACCAAGCTATTCATTTTTAAGAGACTCCAATTCAATTTCAAGGCCTACAGCACATTGTACAGTGTATGTACACACATGTATCCATCTTGCATGACCATTGTGTTGAAAAGGGTGTTAACATAATACACTTGTGTTCCCTGGTCTTTCAGGTTTTGCATTGCCTTTTCTCAATATCCTGAGAAGAAAATTAGAAATAAATTCAGTTTTTGCATGTGCCTTGAAAGTCCCTGAATTTCAAATTAAAAATTCAAGGCCTTAAAAGCCCTTGAAAATTGCAGTCACTGCTGGAAAAAGTCCTTGAAATTTGTTGTCAATTTTATCCAACAAAGCTTCACAGGTGTCTAAGATGAAAAGTGGCACACTCTCTACTTTGAGCATCTGGTGTGGCATTACATTGGCTTGATTTTGCCCCTCTTGGAGTCCTTGAAAAGTGGAAAAATGTGTCCTTGAAAGGCCTTGAAAAATCCTTGAATTTTTGGTCAAAAAAAGGATACGAATCCTGTTAATTTTATTTATAGCTCTCCGATCTCCTTCTGGCTTTTTACCATTACATCTTCAGCATCTTATTCAGTTCCCCTCATCAATATACAAGACAAGGACTCTGTAACACTGTCAGTCACTCAATGAAACAATAGTCATCATACAGTGTATTCCATCAATATACAGAATGGCCTTCTTTTTTTCAAGATTGTGAATTTGAAATCTATTTGTTGTTTCCCTCCAGGGAACAAGCACTCGCAGAAATCTCTGAGAGATCTGCTGTAGAGATAAAACTGCTTCAAGACAAGGTTTGTTTTAACACTTTACATGTACGTCGCAATAGTGACCACAATGTAACTTCTCCTTACCATAATCACCAGTTCTTCAATAATACAGGGTATGAGAATACAGGAAATGATCATCAGGGATCAGTCAAGTCAACATTTTTTACATAATTGTTCTCCTTATATACAACATACGAAATATTTGAGAACAGGTTGGGAGAAGATGCATGTTCTTATTGGAGATTAAGTATTGTGCTGGTGTACAATGTACATGACTGCAAATAATGTAAATTAATTTAGATTTTGTTTACCCATGGTACACCGATGAGTTCAAAGAAGGTGCGCAGATATCAAATTGGAATTTGGAAATGTTGGCTTGTATTTCTTTGTCATGTACTTCTACTGTAACTAAGATTACATTACCTCTCGAGACAAGAATCTTGTCTTGAGGCAAGAATCTTGTCTCGAGGCCACCTACTGGTGGGCTTTTGGACTAATACTAATTTTAATGTGTTGTCACTTAAGGTTAAGGAACTGGAGAAGCAGGTTCTCTCTCTTCAGCAAGCTGCGTCAGAGAAGGAAGTCAAAGAAAAGAGAGAAAAACAGAAAGAATCGCCATCACTACTGTTGAGGGAGGAGCCCAAGGTGCCAGCACAGAGAGTTAAAGATGAGGTACAGGAAGAAGTTGTGGAGAATGGATTTGCAGCAGAAGTAGAAAAAGAACTGGCTCTCATCAAGATTAGATGGGATACGCAAAGGGATAATGCTACAGCAGGTAATGTTTCCTTTTTAGAAGCATTTAGTTTTCTAACATCATAAATTCCAATTTTTGTTCCCAATGTCCAGAGTGCCAGTTTTTTAAAACTGTGGAACAGTGTACTTTTATCGCCCAGGTGAAGATTACATGGACATATACAGGTTTTCTCTAAAAGCACTGCTGGATTTTTTGACTAAGGCCTTTTATCTGATGAAAATCATGGTTTAAGATTGTGGGTTAGTGCGACTTGTGAGACTGTTAATGTATCGCATTTTTATATGAATAATCTTTGAAGCAATAAAAAGATAAATTGCTTTTTTCCTTGCACCAGCTGCAGAAGAAGACAACAAAAAGGATGATATAGATCTGGACAGTGTTCCAGTCACACAGACACTGGGTAATGATTTGCATCGTCAGAAGAAACGACTTGCAGAGGCTCAGCAAAAGAAACACAAACCGACGCGTGCTAGTTGGGCAAGATCACTAGATGATGACGATGATGTGAGATTTAGACGAGTTATTCTTTTACTGATTTCTTTTTTTACGTTTCTGCGCCATCTCCATGATTGTCACGGGTGGTAGTTATCTCAATACTGTTACATTGAAAACTAGAGGTGACAAAGAAGGGTTGTCATTATGGGATAGGGGCCGGAAAGTGAACAAATATGCCTGAGCGTTTGCATTAAATGTGCGCCTGGCACAACAGATAAATAACTGTACATTGAACATTTTTCAATTTCTTAGATGTTTGGAGATCGCGAAGCACCAGACGAAGATGAAGAAGGTAGCTCATCAAACAAGACCACCCCAGAAAGTGGGCATCACCACAAGAGTCCCCCTACAGGACCAGGGCTTGTTCTTCCTACTTTCCCAATGGGAGGCTTCAAGCTTCGCTCCACTGGTAAAAACCTATACGATGATTCACCTACAAAGAGCGACGATTCATCACCTCAGGAGACCCGTGCAAGCTTTCCACTGTCCCACAAGGAGGAAACACGGAATGTGGTAGTGGAGAATCTCTTGGAGAAACAATTGTCCAAGGCTGATATCAAGGTGTCTTCCATGCCAACTACGGCTCTTGATCACGTGGACAGAGAGGGGCGGAAACATGTGGAAGACGAAGACGAGTGCTTGTCAGCATCAACGAACTCCTTGGACGAGATTGAAGAAGCTAAGAGAAGGGTATGTAAATTTACCATTGGTAGAAATTGGTAATAATTATATGTTCATTATCATATATTACCATACACCAGAACAAAGGAAAATACCAATTTGTACCAAGGGTAAAATTGAACCACAACATAAACACTAGTAATTGATCAAGTGCAATATTGATTTTGAAATCAATGCTGAGCAAGGTGTCCTTTTTTTGGCCATTTTATTGTTGAGAAAACGGAGGAGGGTGGACAAAGTAATCTCGTGGGGTGAAAGATTACATAATTAATGTTCGCAACATGGCCAATTTTAGTGAGATGGAAAGTAAGTTGTGCATATCACTCAGAATCCGCCCATGAACGAAACAAGCGTCTGTTGTGATGATAGATCTCCCCAAAAATTCACACGTTCATATCAAGTATCGTTTTCACTCACGTGACCAGCGGCCATACTGGTTCAATGAAACAAAAGAAAGTATTTGCATAAAAATAGAGTTCAATCCCTAGAGGGTTAGCCTGGGACACCAATATGGCCGCCATTCCTTTGTTTTGGTACACCAATATGGCCGCCGTGACGTCATGTGAAAGGTGAGGTAGCGTACATCTTGTGCAGAAACTTCCCAGGAGAAGTGCTCGCACGTGCTTGTGTTTGGCATTCAGCATTCCTTAACAATTCCTTATTAATTTGCTCTTTTCAGATTGACTCGGACCTGGCTTCGTCCCAGGCCTCGTCTCGTGGTTCGTCCCCATTCCTCCCTCCCGCCATGCCGCTGCTACAAGTAAAGAATGTTCCAGTGATAGAGCCATACAATGAAGCGGCTATCGATGTTCCGCCTGAACTCCTTGCCGCCAGTGGACAAACAGAATCGGGGAGTGTTTCTCCAAGTAAGCCGGTTTCTGTTGTTTAAATTTTTTCTTGGTTTTAATTTTTTTTTTTTTACTTTGTTTCAGATTATGGTGGTGAATTTGATACACGGGAAAATAAAAATTAAAACTGGTTCAAAAAATTTTTAAACCATGTTCATACTTTAATAGATGATTTGGATCTGATTGTGTACTACATGTACAGTGTATTTGTATTCAGCAAAGCAGGCATAAATGAAGGAACAACTGAAGAAAGAAAGACTTCAGTATGGCCTTCGTTGTCGGTGATATTATATATACCTCTTACTAACCGAGTTCGAGGTCCGTACCGAGGTTTATCAGGCGCGAGGAAAAGGAAACTTTCACATTTAGCGGGCTGTGCAGTGAAGTACGGCCCGCTAATTAGACCAATCATAACGCGCGTACTAACCGAGAGATATACTAAACTCTGTTACTGGTGGAAACAACTCACGCCACTTCCTCAACCAGTTTTGAGCAAAACCGAAACCAGTTGTTGCATTCTCGCGTGCTTTTTCTCGAGTTCTGATCAGCTCATTGCTTTTTATTTGCCTCTGCTGTGTTTGGCCATAGTTGGTTTGGTTTTGGTATTAGGATGTTGTATTGAAGTTCGTATTTGCTTTTCAGTAACCCATAACATTGCAAGTGATAATTGATTGTCACATGACTGTTCTCTTCAGGTATCGCATCGACTGTCGACGGACAGTCATTAGTTAGTAGTCCTGACAATCGGTCAGTTGGAACAGGGCAGCTGGTGTCTGAGTGGGACATTGACCAGGTGAGTGAATAGTGTACTTCGAAGAGCAGCATCAATCGACAGTCAATTGCACTTTTATTACAGATGTAGGTGCTTGCGGTTAAAGTGTTTGGAAACGTCATTAACATTATCACTATAATCGTCATCATTATCATAACGTCATCGTCATCATCATCATCATCGTCAGCATCCTCATCGTACTCATCATCACCATCGTTACTATTAGTCGTCATCATCATCATCATCATCATCATCACCATCGTTACTATTAGTCGTCATCATCATCATTATCATCATCATCATCACCACCATCGCTACTATTAGTCGTCATCATCATCATCATCATCATCTTTCATGTTTGTTGATAAGCAGGTATTTTTTGTTTGTTTTTTAGGTTTATATGTGGTTGGTCGCGAATGATCTTGAAGAGTACGCTGAAGAATTCAGCAATAAAAACATCGATGGCAAACAGTTACTGAACTTGGATGGCTCCCGGCTCAAGGTACAAAGAGATTGTATTTTTAATTTTCACTGTTAAGGCCTCAGTATCAAAGTGTATGTTTTCCGTATTGTTCTCATATATTTGATTCGATACAAATAAAGAGAATTTGTGTAAACATGAAGACCACTTTTCCCTGCTGATTATTTCCTAAAAATTAATTAGTCCCAATTCCATTTTGATCCGGAATGTTCGCACTAGCCAAGACTGGGAGACCATCCTTTACGGTGTCAGACTTAAAATAATTTGCATTTGCATTTGAGCGGTGGACTGTGAAGGAGCCAGGTTGAACAATACATAAAATGAATCGGATGACTTTTGGTTGATGGTTGTACTGCTGAATGTCTCGAGCCTCTTAAGAGACAATAACCACAATAGACAACACAACAAACAACACAAAAGACAGAATGATAGGCAACAACATGACACAATAAACCATAGACAATAGACGCAACACTGTGGACACACAACACAACACTATAGACAACACCAAATACAACACTATGCAACACAACAACATCAACACTAGACTTAACTATAAACAGCAACAACTATACACACACAACTACAACAACAACAACAACTTAACACAACACATCATAGCACGATAGACACACTATAGACAATAGACAACACGACATACCATGGCTGTCCATTGTTTCAAAACGCTCTACCTTTCTGCTCTTTGCTTTACTGTGTTTATGGAGAGAAATAAATTACTAATTCATCGCCCTTTCTTTGATTTGTTAGGCTATGGGGGTGAATCAAAACCACCGAAGCATAATCAAGAAGAAGCTGAAGGAAATGAAAGCGGAGACGGAACGCGAACTGAAGGCGAGGAAACAGCGAGAGAAGGAGCAGAAAGGGAACAAAAAGGAAGGGAAATTCGAAAAAATGGGATTCATGAAAAAGAGGGGGGTTTATAACATAAATTGAGCCACGTTGTTGATGCAAGGTAATGATTTATTGTGCCTGATTTGTTGCAAGAGCTTAGCAGTGCTTTAGCTCGGATTCAGAGTTCGGATCATGTTCGAGAAACGCCGACATCATCCCTTTATGGTACATGGTCTTTGCTGTTATCGGCTTTCAAGGCTGAAGCGGTTGACCGCCGTTTATTCAGATCGACAGGCTATTTGTCGCGTAAATAAGCAGTCTTTCACATCTGATCGTTCACGTTTTTGAAGCCCCAATATAAAAATGTTTATTCACCTCTCTCCCCTTCTCATATTTGATATTCTACTGGTTGAAAGAATTTGTTTGTGCATAGAAAAAATGTAACTTTAGTGATCATTTGCTCGATTCTTATGAGTTGCATGTTTGATCAAGCGTGTACGTAGTAAAAAAAAGACAAATGTCAATCACTGTTGGAGCTTAAAGGTGGAAATTGCCCTCTAACACAGAACGCGTGCGTGACAACATAGTCACTATATTGTCAGCTGGTAATCTACCATACCAAATTATACTTTAGATCTTTAAAATGATGTACAGGAATTACCGAAAAAAAACCTAAAATAAGCAAATCGTCGATAGAAGAGTTATGTAACATTTATTGTGTAGTGTTAAAAAGCTATTGACTGAGTATATTTTTCAGACTTACTAGCAATTAGGAAGATCAAATATGCCTCCCCTTCATTTATTCTGCAATAACAATTTCGTCTTATCAGTTTGAAGCGCAAAGCTCTGTGTCGTCGCGAAATGATTAATTGCGTGACCTGGATTTGTCACGCAATTACGTGACTATGAAACTAAATATCGCACGAAAATAAATAACGCGTGACTAGGTACGTGATACTGGAAGGCTGTGGGCCGCTAAATTTTTTCTTGAAATCACTGAATCTTTGTATATTGTTCTTTGTTCATATAATCACCAGGTTTTCGAGAAGAATTCATTTCGTGAATTATTTTCCAAAAAATGTATGATTTTTTTTACCGACATTTCAGCCGCCAGCGTAACGCGAAGTGTAGCCGTTTTTGTAATCCATTGAAATGATAAGCCTTGCGGAAATGTACTGTAAAAGATATGAATTGGTCATCGCATGAATTATTTGTTATAATTTAATCGAGTTAATTAAGGGAATTGGAATTTTGTAACCTGTGGCACGTGCGAGCTCATGTAATGAGAACGGGAAGTTGTAAAATAAAATTTATTTGATAAATAAAAGAAACATTTGGTCAAATTTCCCCACGTTATAACTGCTTTATAAGAAGGTACCACTTCTTTTCCAGATTTCGCTTCGTCTAAAGCAGGAGTAGATGGATGAAGAAGTCAAAATTCGATACTGCCTTTAAAATATCGATACTCGTGAGAAACATCAGTTGGTTTGAAACGTTGCGATACTGCTCGCGTGATCAATTGATACAAGACGTGGTACAGATGCACGTCTATTTTATTGGTCACAAATTCAATGAGAAACAAGCATATCTCACTACTCCAGAAGAATCAGAACTTTATTTCGTTGATCATAGAACAGGCACAAAAAGGTCCCATTACTTGTAACAAGGCTAATTATGCTGCTAGTTGGCATAACAACCAAGTAGTGAATCCCCTTCGTCACTTTGTAGAACCCTGTACATTATTAGTTTGCTAAGGGTTATAATGCCGCTTGTCTTCAAGAACACTGACCGTGCGTGTTTGCTACAAAAATAAATACTTTGACGTACCGAAGTTGGAATCTACCAGGGCAATTAATTTTGACTAATTAGAATTAATTAATTTAAATTAATTCAATTCATTTACTACTCTTTTTACATTTTACTTTAAAAATGTCCGCATTTTGTTTCTTTTGCGGCTGGTACAAGACAAGGAAATCACTCGCGTCACAAAAATCTCAGAAATTTGGAAAAATATTCTGGAAGAAGGTGTTAAAGCATTCTTTAGTCGTGGAGGTCATTCGTGGGTTGGTTCTTCTCTGTTTGCAGCGTCATCTCCACAATAGTCCTAAAGAGAAGAGAAAGGGTGCAGAGTCATGCCTATGTTACCATGTAGCAAGTATTATGTGATAGTTTCCTCTTTCCTTTCTTCTCCTTCAATTCGGACTAGCACCATAAAACTGAAATAAGAAATGGTTATATATGAAGAACAAGCTTTTGGCCCCAAGGAAACGCTTTCTAACACATATGTTAAACCTAAAGTCAAGTACAGCTCTACGTTCACTCTTTAGTGACAATCGGTCGATAATTTCGTGCCTACACCAGACCGAAACAGTCGTGTTCTAAAGATCAGTAGGCTTCGCGCCTATTGATCTTCCTTGATAGTTACTAGATTCCCCGGCCAATAACAGTGGGATCTGGGTATTACTACCCCCGTGATCAAGATCAACGGAACACTCGCTGCTCGTAGTCTTGCTTCTATGTCATTGGTTGATGTGTCAAGATCTTTAATCAAAATCCGGTATCATCGTGTACCTTTATTGGTCATAAACTCAAAGCGAACTCAAACAATATCCACGATTTACCGGAGAAGAAACAAGGTGGGAGATGGTTCCGGTAAGACACAACTTTGCCGTTGTAACGCATTCCCCTGCTGCTACAGCATTTCGGACATTGTGCAGACAAAAGGTAACCAACCAATCAGTATACTTACATAACACCATAAGTTAATAGTGCACTAGCTATGAGAATCGCAGTGGCTGAGTCAAGGTAGCAGATTTTAGGGTTGCTATCACAAACGACATCACTGGCAATCATCCCTAGAGTCATCACTGCTCCAGCTAAAGAGTTAATCGCTGTGATAAAAATAAAGAAAAGAAGAAAAAATAAGCACCCACTAGACTAAATGCGTGTACGGGCGTATTGTGGCCCCTGTAGCGGATATTGGGTATAATTTCAATGTGATCATTCATTAATATAATAGACTAGTTCCCGGTGTTATTTTAAAATCAGTTTAATGGGCGACGCATTTGGAGATCCACAGTGATTTCGTGGAATCCTGAGGCTTGATTATGCACTCATTCCAGTAGAATTATGGGTAGCCTCGTTCTCAGGGTCTTTCTTCTCCCTGTTGAATTTTGGAAAGTAGGAGGATGGTATGAAAAACAAGAACCGATCTGGTGAAGAGACTCGTGAAAGTCTTGTAATCCATTGCACTTTTGACATCCATAACCTTTCTTCTTATGTATTGTGAAGCATTTGATAACTATTTTCTCATAATCACCTAAATATCAGTAAGTTTTTGGAGACGCAGTCCTTAGTCAACGTTCGAGCAGGCGCCATTTTCGTTTCAATGGGAAATCTTTTAAAGTCAGCGGCGAAATAAGAGGACGACGTAAGAGAAATGCTTAAAATGTATTTTCCGCTATATTTGTAGTAATTAGATGTACTTGTTTCGCTTTGACACTTGTCGCACCCTCTTTTGTGTATTCTGATTTCACGTGGGTTTGGAGCCGCTTGCAAGTAGTTACCCGCTTGCGTATCTGACCATATCCCTTGTTTTGATCTTTTCGTTTGTATTACGGAAATTTAAGAGTAAAATATTTTACGTTCACTTGAGCGAAGCGAGTTAGACCGTAATTGGGCCTGATCACAGGTTAGAATCCTTTATTGTGAAGAGATGAGTTGTTGTACCATCCGTCTTCATAGTCCTACTGTGCACTTTATGTGCGATCAGACACTTGGATAAAACCAGAAAAATGAGGGACAAAAGGCTCGCCACGGACAGCAATTCCATCGTATACTCCTGAGAAAGAAAAAACAAATTCTCTGGTTGACGATGGGGTCTAGCCAATATGGCGCTACCTTATTGTGGAGGGGTAAAAAGGACAAATTCACTATAGGCTTTTCGACATATATCTAGAGTCAGAGCATGTAAAGGAAGGAAGTGCTGTTAAAAAGGTTTTCAATTCCAAGGATAAGAGTTAACGAAGTAAAATTAAGGTTGCAAATAATTTAAATACAGCACTATAAAGGCCAATTCGTTATTAAGACCTTCATGTAACTACTTTTAATCGTTCTTTGCTGCGCACCAATCGCTTTATTAGCCCAACTGACTAGCGATGACGTTTTCCTGACTAAAAACCATAAAAAACAAACAAACAAACAAACAAACAAACAAACAAAGTAGACTCGCGTGATTATGTTCAACATCCTAGGAGGCGATTTTTATGAAATCTTATTTTAGTTGATGCCAAAAGGGTAGCGAGGAGACATCCGGAAAACACAGAAAAAGGCCTTTACCTCTCCAAGACAATTCAAAAAGCTAGAGATCTTCCACTACAGTGGTAGTCACTATTTCCCAGGAAGTTTAAAAAAAAAATTAAAAAAAATCGCTGATATCTCGGTGTTCCGTGAGAATTTGTTTTGCCTCCGTGGCCGTGGTCTCCATTTATTCCCGCTCTTGCATCCTGGGGACCCAGGGATAAATATTCAGGGTGGGACGAAGATATCTGCCCCTGGGTTGTCGATATTGCCCCTCTCCCACTAAGCTAAGTACCTTTTCAGCAAGCTTTCCCCCTCTCGCATTCTCAGAAATCCAGGGATAGATATTTGGGATGGGACGAAGATATCTACCCCTGGGTCGCCGATATTGCCCCTCTCCCACCAAGCCAAGTGCCGACTTTTCAGCAATCTTTGAACATTTCGGAGCAACTTTGACTCAATTTACTGGCACATTCTCATTACTTACCATGCCTGGTACATTTTCCAGTACCAAAGCGTACACTGCTCTACTTGCTATGGCAAATGCAGACAGGATGAAACAAACAGCAATGGCTATACATGCCCTGAAAGTAGGTATTAGGAAGTTTTATGGTCAGATGGAATGAAAAGAATATGTGGTTTGTGGAGCATTAAGATGTGCTTAACTTAATGGATGCGAGGGTTATTGGAGTGAAGGGAACGGAAGATTTGGCCTTCTGGTCCAAACAGTGAGCCAAGCGACACTTGACTGGTATACCTTACTGATTTTCATCAAGGTATGATTCTCCTTCTAGCTGCCTTTTTTTTGGAAAGATTTCCGCACAGCCCCATACATTAATTATACATGCATCACTATGATACTTAGCCTGTTCCAAAAACGAATAGACACAATGTATGCATAATTAATGTCGCGGTTTGTACGGAAATCTTGCCTCTTGCCGTCTTTTTTTTTTTTTTGGTCGAAACCACGTTACTTCGGTAGCAATATGATTGGTAAAACAGTAATTTTGCTGTACTCTTCGTCCGATTGGAGAAGTTTGTGGTATTACAAAAGGCCCATACCAAGGTCTTGGTCGAGGGCAACTATTCCATTGTTTTTGCTACAGTTTTCAGCTTTTGTTTAGCCCACACGCCCCTGTTACAATCAAATTCAATCGCGACCAGCTTTTTTGAAAAGCTGATATTGTCAGGGGTTATGCAATAGGTTTCCACGAAAACAAAAAGAAAATCGGCCAGCGTAAAAATTAAAGGAGATTCGTTGCTATGGAAACTATGGACATGTGTCGGCGGTGGAGTGGAACCACATGTCTGGCTTTACCAAATAAATTGCTTAAGCATCGGTTCTTTCGTTGTGTTATGCCAAGACAAACCTTCTTTCTTTCTCGGACGAATCTTGGCTGTCTGCTCCGCAAAATCTCCACAAGACTACAACTGAACTAAACGAGTCCAGAACCGCTGCAAACTGAAAACAAGAAAATGTAGCAGGGTAAATATGTCGAGGTGAACGAAAAAATATTTTGTAGTCCGTGATAAGTGGTAAAACAGTTGCGCTTGTCACAATTTTGCATCTTTTGAACATGTAGCGTTCATTTCTCTAACTTCTCATGGTTTTAGAACAATACACAGAATACACAAAGCCGAAAGAGTGAGAAATACACAAATTTTACTTATTAGGATATAGTTCTTCATCTAAACTAAACGGAAGGACGAAGCTCATTTTACCGAAGATTTTAAAGTCAAGGATTCCTTTTAACATGTTTAACTCTAAATGAAATTCTGTCATTCTGGGCTAGAAAGCTGTGTCGTTTTAGGAAGATCAAGTTTGGAGAAACTGTATAGCCGTTTGTCGGGACTTTATTCTGATTGTTTGCAGTTTTATGTGCAAACTAGCTAACTTCATCTTCTTAAGCTGTCAACGTTTTCTCGGCCTTCAAAACTAGTAAAAATAAAATTTGGGCCGTAATAAACAGGGAAAACATGACGTTTAAGAGTTTGGGGCATCCACATCTAAGACGGACAACTCAATTGTCGGTATCATAAGCCAAGTCCATGAAGCAAAGTTCCACTCTACATCGTTGCAAATCAAAGCTTCAACTTCAACTTCAACTTCTTTATTACGCACTATTTACGTCAAATTACAACTAGTTAGTACTATAAATAATTACAACCAAAATATACAATACATAATAAAAATCAAAGAACAACAAAAGGATATGTGCGTGGCAACCAGAGTAGCCACTGGCTTTCGAGCTGGTTGCCACCATGCTAAAGGTAAATGCGGCATTACACAAAACAAAAATAAAAAAGACACTAAATATTACATTACATCAATCACTGATACAAAGACATAAATTTAAACTAATATGTTTACATCTAGTAAAAAAGTTAAATTGTACAAGCAGGAGTTATAATTTATTCAGTTATTTTGGGTGGTTAAAAGGTACTGCTTATACTGCTTCTTAAAGGAATTGTAAGGTAAGCGTTTTAGACTGACTGAAACCGACTCCCAGATTTTTGATGCAGAGAACTGAAATGTTGACTGACCATATCTAGTTGATGTGTTTATTCTGTAAAAGTTTTTCCTTGATGCATATCTGGTGTGGTGGCAATGGATTTTTGATGCTGGTGTGAGAGCATCAGAGAAAACAGCTGGAATACTATTTTTATCATTTTGGATTTTATGAGCAAAAAGTCCTATCTTCATCTTGTAGATATTGTTTAATTCTAAGACTTCAAGTAAAGCATAGTAAATTTTAGCATTTTCTCTCTTATTAGCAAAGAAAATGCACCGTATACATTGATTTTGTTTAGTTTGTAACCTTTTGAGTCTTGTTTTGCAGGCATTGCCCCAGCTCATGATACCATAATTTAAATAAGGATAAATTAGAGTATAATATAACTGCTTAAGGACATCGAGATCAACATAATTCCTCACCTTATAAAGTATTCCTATATTTTTTGCCAGTTTGCTATTTATGTGCAGAGTCTGGGGTTCCCAGTTTAGATGTTCATCAATATAAATTCCTAAATATTTTACAAAAGGTTTACGTGCAATATTGTCAACATTAATGTGAACAGACTTCCTTGTTGATGAAATTAACATATAATTTGTTTTTTTTAAAATTAACAGACAACTTATTAGATGCACAATACTTCAGCACTAGTTGAAGCTCATTATTGACCACAGATTCCAGTTCGCTAGAACTGTTACTCGAAAAGAACATATTGGTGTCATCGGCAAATATCCTAAAAGAAAATTTGGAGGAAGAATTTGGGAGATCATTAATGTAAAGCAGAAATAGCAGAGGCCCTAGAGTAGACCCTTGGGGTATTCCACAGATTATAGTCTCCATACTTGATCTAGTATCTTCAATCTTAACATACTGGGCCCTTTGGTGGAGGTAGCTTTCAAACCAATTAAATGGAATTCCTCGAATTCCATAGGCATAAAGCTTAGATAGTAAGATATTATGGTTAACAGTATCAAATGCTTTCGAAAAGTCTAGGAAGATGCCACATGTAATTAGCTTATTATCAATAGCGAGACATGTTTTTGGATTAAGTATACAGCTATTCTTCCAGATTTTAATCGAAATTTATTTCTGTTCAGTCTGACACTAACAAACTAATTGAAGAGTTTAATAAACGAAACAGGATGAGCTAGAATTTTAAAATAAAATCTTGTAAAAGCATCAGACAATGAAATTATTGATTGTTCCTTTGGTATAGAAAGAAATGGAAAAATACGACATTAATTTTCGATATAAAGCCTGTCAATAAACTGTCTGTCGAATTTTAATTAATGCTTCTATAGTCTCTATGATGTTGAAACTTGACTTAATGTATTCTTTAAAGAATACTTGTTGCTCCGCAACAAAAAGAGTTTTAATTAAAGTATATTTATTTTTTGAACTAATATGTTTCATTAGTTAACTTTGTTCAACAGGAACAGTAATGTGTTTGCACAAATGTTACCCTTTGAAAATTAGACCGACTCTAGTATACATACAGATTATGCAGTACGTGAATCCTTCTATGAATTGTTAATGCAACCCCTAACCTTTTTGTAGCATTCAGACATCAACATCGAATTTGTATGATTTTTGTTTGCAACTTTTTCATTCGTCTCATCCTTAATCTTGAATCTTTAACCAGCTATGTTTAGGTAACTCGCACTTTGCTGCAACGTTTCACAGCTGTTTAAATTTTTGTCAAAATTAGTTTATAGTTTCGGACATATATAGTACACATACATTACTAATGAAACTGTTCAGTTTCAATATCCCGAAATACCAATTAGCATAGATTATGAATGAAAAAAAAAAATAAAAATTACCTAACTACTCAGAAACAGAAGTTGTTACAAAAATGAAGATATCATTAAATCTTTCCAAAAATACGTCCCAGCTTGATATATTAATATTCAATTTGATGGATTTTTGCAACTTACGGCAAATCCAAAGGCGGCTGGACTTCCGGCCAATTGTGATATAACTGCCCAGTCAGAGTAAAGAAAATATACATTAATGGCAAAGAAACACGAAACTGTCATAAACTGAGGAAGATTATGAAATCATGACAACTCTGTGGTAAATACTTTTCAATAAATATATTTCTGGGTACGTAAAACCTACCGAAAAACGTTACGCCAAAGCCAGTCGTAAAAATAATACTTATGCAAGAAATGCAAATTGCCGCGTTTTTCCAAAGCTCGTAATTTTCTTCTCCTGTAGGAATCAAAAATAGATTTTTAGTCTATTTTGCAGTTTAATTAGCTATATTCAGTATTTCAAAGGAACTCTCTTTAACCTCCATCATTCGCGGATATCTTCCACGCACTCAAACATTAAAAAAAGATGAAGAGGTGTCTTTATTTGTTATTCATTTAAAATAACGACCTGTATAGCATAATCACTGAATAACATATTGCAGAGCATAATGAAAGGGAACCAAATGTGCTGTATAAGACCTTTCGTTTGAATTGTCACACTTCAGGATTTCAAACCCTTAACAGACTTGTGAGGGACATCTCCAGTCAGTCGGTACAGCCGCTTACCGAAACGTTTGCTGAGTAGCTTAATTCATGTGAATAGATGCACTTTAGGATTGCATCCATAGACTCAAAAGTTAGAACTACCTTGTACAGTGTAACAAACAGCACCACAGCAAAGTTCTCCTCGTGGCTTTTATTGAATGGTTACACTTAAGGATTTATCCAGACTCAAAAGTTAGAGTTACCTTGTACAGCATATATAACAAACAGCACCACAGGAAAGTTCTGAATTTGAATGGTTACACTTAAAGATTTCATCCACACACTAAAAATGTGTTTCCGGTGTATAGCAATAAGGGATAGTGCTCCTTAATGGTCCTACTTTTGATCCTCTGATTTTCAACGGTGAATCAATGACAGTTCACCGTGTAAGAAATCAAAACAGCCCTATCAAGAATTCAATTCAAATAATAAGTAATAACTAACAAACTTTCGCACCTTACAAACAAGTTAAGCCTTACCTCGTCCTAAAGTTTCAGAGTCATTCATCTCAACGGATTTTCTTTCGCCTTCGCCTTCATCTGCGCTCAACAACGTTTGAAGTTCTAGCTTGTCGCTTTTTGGGCCAGCCATTTGTGTTGACCTTCATGGCACATCAATGAGAATCATTTCAAATATTACCTGTTTTGTAATGTCAGAGTATTTTCAAAGCCTCTCTGTTGTCGTTGTTACCTTATTTTATGCTCTCCCCATGCGATATTTAACAACCCACACTTGTCAATTTCCCTGCGCTAATTTAAGCTCCTCCGGCTATGAATAAATCACGCTAATTCTTATCTTGCCTGTTGCGCTCCCGGACGTGGCTTTCAAAACCAACCGCGAAGTTAAACGTAAACTCGGCAAATGTGTAACACTGAGTAAATCGTTTACAAATAGCAATGATATACATGTAATTATCAGTAGACACGCTAAAAGTAAACAGTTGAATACGTGCTCAAATAATTCATTATTGCACTTTGTTCAGTCTTGGCTTTGATAAGTTAGAGGCAGCTTCAAAGAAACCTGAGGGACTCCTGCGACATGCAAATCACTTCCTCGCACATTCCGCTTGGGTTGTGGAATCGTTCGAGGGACAGTGGCTCCTAATACAAAGTCTTTTTTGTACAGTTTTTACTGCGAGGAAAAAGGAGATCTTAACAAAAATGCTACAGTCAAAACGGAAACTTAGAGGTGAATTAAACTAGATTTAACGCTGAATTCGAAAAAGCTGCAAAGTATATAACAATGACATGTTACATTTTCTCTGAAAGATGCGTTCTTATTCCCAATTTTTTCTTGTCTTTCCCGAAACGTCCGTGCAAATAACTCCTTTTCTCCAAAGCAGTCAGAGACCAAGAAAACACGTCGAGTTTCTTGGACGGTTTCGTGATTCCCAGAATATCGCCATTTTGGCCACATTGACTGCGGAAACTGGTTCTTTGGCGCATGAATTCCCACGTATCATAATTTTACAAAGGAAAACGTAATCACAATTACAAACACGGAATGCTGTTGGGGGCCTGGGACGAGCGGGCGTCGACCTGAGCATCTTGTGGTACGTCACGTGCTTAGCGCGCCTCGAAAATTTTCCCGCCAAAACTTTCCCAACTGGGTCGTATTCTGCTGATTGCGGTATCGTAAGCAGAATTATCGGAATGTAAGTCCATTATTTCCAAAAATAATTGTCCTAAAAGAACAAGAAAAACGCCTATTCTTAAACATTTCTATTCCGGAGACGGCCGAGCTAACTGCCTCGTTAGCCTTCCGAGGTATCCAGTTTTTGCTCAGCTCTTACCTCATGTATGCGGCGGGCTTTACTGTAGCAACGGACTTTTTGAGGGGATAGTGTTTGTTATGAACTCGTAAAAGTCGTGCTTTGATTACTCGCGTTTTATTGCCTAACCCTGTTCTATTCCGAAATTTACACGTGTCAGAAAATATATACAAGTAATTTGAGATTAAACATAAACCGGTAAATCAAGTTAATCAATATGATCTGTACAAACGAAACTATACGCGTGACTGTTCGTGACACTCCCCCTAGTTGTTCACTTAAGTGAATCAACTACACGCATGGATGTATGAAACGCGTATTTGTCCTCGCAAAGTTCAGTGTTCAAAGTTCGTACTATTTACAATAAACATGGTTCTCGAAAAGTTCAAACTTGATTCAGCTTATGGTTTAACTTCGGTAGGAATAAGGTGCTGAATCGGTCTTCGCAAACGTTGTGTTGAGTTGGAATTCGTTCCACGCGGTACAGAAACCTCTGCAGCACGCACTTTTCCGTCGCGTCCAGGTAGCAATTGTTCCACTTTGGCCAATTTCCAAAATGCTCGTGAGACAGAATCGTTCTTAAGAATCACTATGTCACCGACTTTGATATTCGCATTGATATCACGAACACTTGAATTCTTCGCAACTTGTTCACGTAAACTAGTCAGATATTCGTTCCTCCACTGACGCGTAAACTGTCCTAGCAAATATCGATGATGCTTTAATTTCTTCGTCAAAGAATTATATGTGCTCAAGGTCTCGTAATGTTGACTGTTAGGACTTGCTGTGATTCGTCGACCGTAAATTAAGTCGGACGGGGTCAGAGGATAAGAAACTGACTCTTCGTCATCGTAAACGTAAGTAAGTGGTCTTGCGTTGATCACTCCTTCGACTTCGGTTAGCAACGTGTTCATCTCATCGTATGTCAGAGTGGATCGACCAATAACTTTCTTGAGAGGTGACTTGATGCTTCGTACGAGTCTCTCCCAATAACCTCCCCACCACGGTGCTTTTTCCACGATAAAATTCCAGGTGATTTGGTTGTTGGTTAAATACCTCCAAACTTCCGGTGAACGAGCGATTTTTTCGAATTTCTTTGCTTGACGATTGGAATGTTTTAGCGTTGTCAGACTGTATTGTCGCTGGTAGCCCTCTTCTGCTAGCGAATCTGCGGAAAGCCAATAAGAAATCTTGTACATTCAGCGTGCGAGTCAATTCCATATGAACGGCTCTCGTTGACGCACACGTAAACAAACACACATAAACTTTGTTGGGGTCAGAGTCACCAGCTTCCGAGTTTGTCCGGGTTTCTTTGACGTACAACGGTCCGGCAAAATCAAGTCCAATGTGCGTAAAAGGAGGATCGTCTGAGACTCTGGTGCTTGGCAAATCGGCGAAGCGTGACGGCTTGCATGGTGTTGCGTCGAATCTCCGGCAAACAACGCAACGTCGAATAATCTTCTTTACTGTTTCGCGCCCACGTAAAACCCAGAATCGTTCTCTCAAAGCTGTCAGCGTGGCATTGATTCCTGAATGCTTGACCAGATTGTGAGTTTGTTTCACTAGAAGGTTTACGAAGGCGTGCTTAGCGGGCAAGAGAATCGGAGTCTTGCTGGAATCTGGCAGTGAAGCATTTGTGATTCGCCCCTTGCATCTGATTAATCGGTCTTCGCTGAGAAATAATCCAAACTGAGCCACTCGTATAGGAAGTGTAGATTTAACGTCCTTCCGATTTAGAAAGGAAAGTTCATCTGCGAACGTTGTCGTCTGTACCGCTTTAACCCATAAGATCTCAGCGTTCTTCAATTCGGCCGCTCTCAACTCGTTAAAGTCTCGTTGACTCTTCGCTCTCTTCTTGAGATTATTGACGAACCTGATCACAAAAGCTGTCACCCGAAGTAAACTCGTAATGTTGTTGTAGCGCTCAATGTCAATTATCTTATCAATTCCCCGGTCGAATAAGTCGCAGGCGGAGGCGTTAACCATTGAATGCGTAATGACTGGTTCGTTCTTGACCGCTTCTCGTTGGATTTCTTCTTTCTCGGATTCTGCTGGTTGTGACATTTCAGGCCACATATTGTCGGAATTGTATAGGAAATTTGGGCCGTTCCACCAAGTGCTACTGGTAGAAAGTTCTTTGGCGGTTAATCCACGGGAAGGAAGGTCGGCGGGGTTAACCTCTCCAGGACAATGCCTCCACGAATCTTTGGAAGTTAAACGGCGAATCTCGTCCACTCGATGACCGACGTACTGTTTCCACACTCTCTCGTTCTTTATCCAGCAAAGCGTAGTCATAGAATCTGTCCACAACACGGTAGGAAATTCGGTGCCAATGGACTTAAGCTTGTTAACGAGACGGGCTAAAATCAACGCTCCTAACAACTCCAAACGAGGAATTGTCTGTCTCTTCATAGACGCTACTCTCGATTTGGAAGCAACGAGTCGGACTTCAACTTGACCATCACTGTACAGGCTTCGAATGAAAACAACCGCGGCGTAGGCATGTTCGGATGCATCACTGAATCCATGTAATTGGACATCCACAGGTTGACGCGAAAAATAACAACGAGGGACCCTGTAACAATCGATAAGATTTAATTCTCGGAGAAACGATTTCCATTGTCGTAGTGGTTTTCCTTTAAGTTCCGTGTCCCAGTTTGTTTTTTCCAGGCACAGTTCTTGAAAAAGGATTTTCATATGTACAGTTAGGGGTGACAGAAATCCCATGGGGTCGAAGATTTTGGCGGTGACCTTCAGAACAGATCTCTTGGTAAGTGGAAGAGAATTGGCATATGTGCATAATTCAGAGAAGCTGAAGAAGATTTCATCAGCATCTGTGTTCCAGTTCATTCCTAAAACTTTGACGGTGATGTCTTCGTTAACTGGCGGACCTGAACTGTGACCAGTGCTAGATTTGGCATACGATTCGTCGTCTTCTTTGTGGAAATCTCTTTGAGCGCTAATTGATTCTGTCACGTTTTCAGACTTCGTGATAGCTCTTTGTAATTCGCGCGAGTTGGTTCTCCACTTTCTTAGGTTGAAACCGCCTTCGGACATCAGCCTCTTTGCTCTCTGGTAAACGGCAAATGCCTTTTCGTCATCGGACTCCCCCGTTAACAGGTCATCGACGTAAAATGACTTTTCCAAGAGCTCGGCAATTTCAGGGTCGCTTTGTTTGTGCAATTGAAGATGATGCAAGATTGTTGCTCCCAAAATAGCAGGCGAAGGGCGTAACCCAAACACGAGACGTGTGAACTTGTAGTGAACAATCTTCGGGTTCTCTGATTTCGGGTCGTCAAGCCACAAAAAACGAAGGAAGTCTCGCTGGTCTTCTTGAATTCCGACCATCAGGAAGGCTTTCTCGACGTCAGCTGTAAGAGCAACATGGTTCTTTCGGAAGTTCGCTAACATGTTGAAAACGTGTGGGATGTAATTTGGGCCAGTTTGTAAACAATCGTTCAACGACTTTTCGTGCTTGGAAGTTTTCGCTGACCCATCATAAACGACTCGTACTTTCGTCGTTTCTCGGTCTTTTCTTACAACTGCGAGATGAGGGAGATAATGACTTCGTGTCGCTGTTTTCTCATTCGTCAAATCTTCGGTCGGCACCTTTTCCACGATCCCGGTTTTCAGTTGGTCTTGAATAATGTTATTGTATTCGGACAACAGCATCGGTTCTTTTCGGAGCTTGTGGTGTAAGGATCGTAGACGCGACTCACATAAATGGTAACTGTTGGAAGACGGCAAGCAATCTTCTTTCCATGGCAACTTGACCTCGTACCGACCTCCGTTTCTTTTCACATCGATTTCAAATGATTCGTTTGCGACGTCCCCACCAGCTGACAAATCGCTGATTCCGATTGATTCCGTATCCCAAAAACTTTTGAGAGTGTTCGCGAGAACATCGTCTTGACTTGGCTGAAATAAGTGGTTTGGACCATCAATAATCAAATTCGAGTGCGTGACGTCAGTCCGCTCCACAGTATTGATCGGGCCGGATAAGAGCCACCGAGCTTGCTATTTACGGCAACTGGACCCTCGTCACCTCGTTTCGTCTCTCCTGTTACAAAGTTCCAATAATAATCTGAACCGATCAACAAATCAATCGAGCATCCGGAACTGCACGGCTCATCGGCCAACTCCAGTCCATCCAGGTGCGCGTAATTCGTGAAAACTTTCGCGGGTAATGGCGAGCAGATAACAGGAAACGTCAAGGCAGATAATGTAATCGGATCATCGTATTCTGACTTTCGAAGTTGTAAATTAACGACTTCACAGCTCTGCTTCTTGAACTTGGACTCGCCAAAAGTGTTTAGATTAAGTCTTTCTGTTTGCACAGACTTCAGTTGCAGCTTCGATCGCAGACTATCAGTGATGTATGACCGCTGACTGCCATTGTCGAATAATAATCTGACCTTTGTCGACTTTGTTCCTTCGTCGTTTGTCGCCATCGCCGTTGCTGTTTGCAATAAAACTTTGCGTTTCGGGTTTGTGCTCTCAGAAGTTGTGGTCGCTGTTGTAGTGCTAGTAATTTCGCCGTCGATTTCGGTTTGATCCCCAGATCTGTCAACTGACGCGAAGGAATGCAAGTTATGCGGGTTACGGGACGAGTTGGTGTTTTGTTCCTGGCAGATCGATTGATGATGTCTTCTTTTACACTTTCTGCAACTTTTGTCGCATTGTTCCACGTTGTGTCCTTGTCTCAAGCACGTAAAACATCTTCTGTCGCGTTTTAGGATGGCTTTTCGATCGCTGATTTCGGTGACACTTTCGCACGAAGCAGAAAAATGCTTTCCTGAGCAATAAACACATGTGGGCGTTGGAAGCAGTGGTTTCGAATCGACAAGAAAGGCGCTTGCTGTCGCGTGTGAATTCTTGGAATTCCAGGAGAAATTCTGAAGACGTTTGGGCTCTATGTTTGCCATAGCTTTCACTTTGTCGCTAATTTCTCTTGCCTCGATTTCGCTGTGAATTACGTTCAGAAGCGATTCGATCTCCCAGACGTCTTGCGTAGTGTTTCGGGCGACGTGCACTCTTACTTCTGGGGGTAGTTTTGCCATGATGATAGGTATCAGTAAACTGCCATATTGATCGGCTTTTACACCAAGGGCCTCTAAACCTCGAATGTTGACGCTGAGCTTGTCGTAAAGATAGCGAAGTTGAGACGGTTTGTCCGATGAACATGCGGATATCTTCAAGAGCTCATCCATGTGCGCTGAGATGAGTTGTTGCGGTTTACCGAATCGCTTGTTGATGATATCAACTGCGGCGTCATAATTTTGTTCGGTGATCGGCAGTCCAGCAATAGCGCGAGACGCTGTTCCTTCGAGTAACGATACCAAATAATTGAATTTGTCGATTTTCGTTAGATCGGGGTTCAAGTGGATAGAGCTTTCGAAAGTATCCCAGAAACTTCGGAATTGCGTAAAATCGCCTTTGAATTTGGCCAATGTGATCTTCGGTAGTTTTGATCGGAATGGTCGTGATCCTAATAATGTGGAGTTGTGGTGGAAAGAAGAAGACGTTGGTGAAGCGTGAGGAATTGATGTATTGCTGGCCAAATCGTGCTGATGAGCGGATGATCCAGATACCACGAGAGGCGTTTGTGAAATCGTTGTCGATACGGGAGGCGTGGTGCTGATGGAGATGTTCGCGATGGCATCCATTATCTTCATTTTCAGAAATTCGGCCTCATCCACTTCTTTCTCGATCTCCTCGACTTTGCAGGCGGCTAGAATTTTTTCGTCGAACTCGCTGAGTAGCTGCATTTTTTCGTTGAGCATTTTTTCGATTCGATGTAATCGAGATTTCGTTTTCGCATCCAGTTGTGTTGCTTCATTGTGTTCCAAAATCGCTTCAGACTCGTCAATTATTTTGGTTACGACGCCTCTGTTGGCCCCGCGAGTCGCTCTTAATCGTGCAATTTCCTCGTCTGCCATTTCGATGATTCACTGTCCCTTATCGGGCGCCATGTTATGAACTCGTAAAAGTCGTGCTTTGATTACTCGCGTTTTATTGCCTAACCCTGTTCTATTCCGAAATTTACACGTGTCAGAAAATATATACAAGTAATTTGAGATTAAACATAAACCGGTAAATCAAGTTAATCAATATGATCTGTACAAACGAAACTATACGCGTGACTGTTCGTGACAGTGTTTTCGTAGATTGCTACGTCACTTCCCTTACTTGGACTTGTGGCTCATTGTGTATGTGTCGACGAGTGTGGTAAAGGTGATCTTAAGTCTCTCTATTGTCACTATTTTAGGGATCATATCGACGTAGCAATGACTAGAACTGGAACATGATGCCATATAGTTGCTATTCTCCGCTTAATTCAATCAACTTTCCAGACCATCAACCATTAATGACCGCAAATGTGAAGTGCACGTTTATTGTCGTAACTTAAAAAACCCATGCGATTATCTAAGGCAGCAACTTCGATGCACTTTCGTACTCCTTTGCTAAAAATACGTTACTTTTTAAACTTTATACTTTGCTTACTGTGATGAGTGTCCTAGGTAGTCTTTCTATTCTGTCTTTCACAACTGCAAAATGAACTATGGTCCTAAATTAACTTTTCCCATAGTTCCCCTCGAAAGCAGCTATGTACTAGCCTTGGTTTTAGCGACAGTTTATCGAGACTAGAGTTGACTTAGTCCGCATGAAAGACTGAATGCTTTTTATGCGTAAATATTGCAAGCTATTCAAAACAAAACAGCATTTGATTGGCTACACGAACTCGCGCCAAATTCTTATCCAATCAGAAATAAAAACAAAACCAATCGTCTCGCCTTTTTTGCGCGCAGTTTTCGAATTCATGAAGATTAACACGCGTCTTCTTTAAGGCCTTTGCAAAAGCCACCAACTATACAAATAGAAAATTAATTTACGAAGAAGGCAATTAAAGCGAAAGAAAAAACAAATATGTACAAATAGGGGGTAGCAACCCGAGTTTGAAGAGGAAAGGTCGGTGAGAGAAATTCCAACGGTATGTCGTTAAGAAAACAGCAATGTTGATATAAAGGCACTTGTCAGTAACGACGAGATTTAAGCGCAGTAAAGGATGTATTAAATTACTGAGATAAACTACACAAAGGTACCCTGATTTGGGGCAAAAAAGATGGAACTTGGGTCGCGGAAATATTCGCTCTACGCGTAACTTAAAACTGTTAGAAACTATCGCTACCGCTAGCTTTTAATTACGCGCCAACGTCAAGCAGCGTTAACTTCGTATAATAACTTTAATTTATTTAGTTGAATTCTTGCAAGTCCAGTGTTGTGATTGGCCAGTGGATTTTGTTTTACGACTCTGATTGGTTCGTCTAAATTGTGCGGCAAGAGTTAACCAATCGCAGATGCGATGCGACTCGCGGTGTTTTTTTCCGCGCTCAGCAAACGTTGCATATATTTATCCCATTCCACCCTTGTGAATTCAATAATTGGATAAATGATTGATGACGTCAAACTCCGCCTCCACTCCTGTCCACGGGAATCTGTTCAGTCAAATGTTTGTGATGGCGGTCGATAATGACGGCGAAACGGTTGTTGGCGACAGCTCCTGTTTTCAGGGCGCTCATCAACTAAAAGGGGGACAACACAGTTGAGTTAAACTTTTCATCCTCAATACGGGTCGCTTCACTTGGTAAAATACTCCGAAAATGAAGGTATCTAATATAACTTTGGTGTAAATGATTACAATTATCTTTGTAACCTCAAACTACGAGCATTCTCGTCCCAGTCTTTCGTTTATTACGACTCCAAAATTTTTTTTCATTTGATCAGAATCTTACCCCCCCCCCCTCCAAAAAAAAAAAACGCCATTTTTGGCATGCTCCCCCAAATCCCATTAAATGGTCCCTAATAAAATTTACTAAGTAATAATATTCTTTCCTATAATGCTGTGCAAAGTGGTTCTATCTTCCAGCCCTAAGGATAGGGTCCTTGTGTCAAAATCGTACCAAACCTACTGAGTTTGTTCAGTCAAATGTTTGTAATGGCGCACATCAACTAAAAGGGGATAATACAGTTAAGTTAAACTTTTCAATTGCAATACCGCTTGCTTTATTTTGTGAAATGCTCACAAAAAATGGAGGTTCAAGCCGTGCAAGGAGGTTCCAACTTTCGGAGTCTGAATAACTGAACGAATGGCCACAAATTGAAAGTAGCAGCGCTTTCCTGTGGTTCTGGTTTTTAAGCTGCAGAAGATACCTTTTTACAGAAATCCAGTTGAATGCTACTGAGCAGTAATTTCGTGGGATATGATCAGTTCTTTAACCCTTTTTTGATCAGAATCAAATTTCTCCTTGTTATATCGACGCTTTATAAAACAGAGTGGTCATGAGAATTAAGGACCCCACCCACCCAAGAAGAAATTTGCTTGATATTTTAATGTCTCCTATTTGTTTTATAGGTAATGTATAGAGGCAACAAATGAGAATTTAAATTTTGATCTTAAGGTTTAAATGGTTAACCATTCCGGAGAAAGCCATTCTCTCAGCTGAAACCTTGCCAATCGGGTTTGAGGATAAAGACTTACCTGTAGAAATTCATCAAGCTCCACGCACGAATTCCTGTTCGTATCCACCTCGGCTATCAACTCGTGAAGCTGCTTATCCGATACTTCTTCTCCCATCTCCTTCAACATGTTTCTCAAGTCAAACGAGTTTAGGCATCCGCGTTTAGATTTGTTGACTTTCTGGAATTTTTTCTCGTATTCCTTGATCTCTTCGTCGCTGAAGTTCACCTCCACGCGTCGAACGTGTTCTTGCACGTCAAGGCCCATCGCACCCAGAAATTCCTGCGCGTCTTTGATTTCAGCCTGAGAAAAAATTAGTTAATCACTATTTAAAGAAACCCTCTCATGGAAAACACATTGTTGAACGTAATAAAATAATAGTACTGCAAAAAAGAAAGGAATTTACTTGGAGGTGAGATAGGTAAAGCGAAAAGCCAGACATCAGTGAGCCGAGTAAGATCAGGCTTTGTTCGGCTTACGAATTTTTGTCTCCGCACGGTAATTAACAGATCTTCGTACTTGGAAAATGTACCACGACTGTTGTTTGAGGGACTTTCAGCTGTATACTAGCGGGGACAGCTACGGAATCTTAAGATATTTTATCATGTGTATCCCCGTTCTCAGGGTGCTCTACATATTCTGAAAATTCTTTGAGTTCGTCTGGGATTGCATATCGATTACCTCTTTCTTTGCTTTAGACCACTTCAGTTCCTTCGCCATGATATCGGCAATCTTCGGTATGGCATCGGCAGCAGCCTGTGCGTTCAAAAACGAGAGACGTGTTCTCCTGGCGAGAAAATCGACGATCGTGCATGCGTACTCCTGTACGCTGTAACGTATCTCCGCTTCAATGTACGGAAACTCCTCCGAAAGACGTTTGCCAACAACTGGCCAACGACTTCCGGTTAGGTTTGCTAGTTTGGCGACTTCCGGTGCTTTGTTCCCATAAGTCCGAGCAAGGTGTTTGGCAACCTTTAGATGAATATAGAGTACAAAATTATTTGATTAAAGGAAACCAAACCAAACCAAATAACTTTATTTACCCACGGTATTCTCATCAGTTACACTACAGGTACTACTATAAAAAGAGCACATTACAGGTAAGATCTCATTAAACAAACGTGAAAAAAAAAAAAGCATCTTCAAAAATTGACTTAACGTTTTGTTTTATCACATTTATTACTGCCATTTGTGTTTTATTGATGATTACGCTCTCGCTACTTTTTAAACAGAATTGTAGGCGCCTTTGCTATTGACGCTTATAAAAGAGCAAAAAATGCAACACACGAACCTCAACTTCGAGGCCAAAATCCTGCACTAGTCGGATGAAATAATTAGGAGTATATCCCTCCCCTCCCTCGAGGAACAGTCCATCGGTCTGGCACTGCCGCACTGGCTTGAGCCCGCAAGCTTTGATAGCGGCGTCCATGGTGTCCACTGCCATGGAGCGGTAAGTGGTCCATTTGCCGCCAGCTATCGTTACCAGGCCACTGTTGCTGACGAGTATCAGGTGATTGCGGGCGATAGATTCCGTATTTTTGGAGTTGGGGTCGATCACCAACGGTCGGATTCCACTCCATGCTGCCAGAACGTCACCTCGACGAACTGTAAAGTTTGAAGTTTGGGTAAGCAATTTTATTTGGTAACGGGTAAAAGGTCTTGCAGTCTACAGCAAGAGTAAAACTTGCGCCATTTCCAGCTGGGGCAGAGCAGTGCTCTCGAACGGTACAGGTGTCTCGCATCGTTTCAACTCTAATAAAACTAATATAAGTTTGTTGCAAGTATTTTCATTTACGTCGTTTCCATTTCGTAATTTCCCTTTAGCCCCTTCTCTGGAAATTACGCATGTGATGGTGTTAGGTCAACGAAAGGTAAACGTCTGATTAGCTTCCTTTGCTTTGCTCACAAACATGGCCGCCGCGCCATTTTCACGTACATCTCAAGGGATGGGCCATGGTTGCGTAGGCTCTATAGTACGTCTTCGTGTTTAAAGGTTAAGAAAAGGAAGTAACACAAGCGCCATCTCAGAGGCCGCTCAAAATCGGCAGAGTATTCCAAACCTAGGGAAAAGCTCCAAGAGAGGTTTTACAGTGACAAACTCACCTTCCACGTCCGCACTGAGGTAATGTTTGATCTCACTAAGAATAAACTGAATCTCGGCCTCTTTTGGTGATGGGTTATATGACAGGTCTGTTGGAGAGTCTGTGGTGCCGGCGATCGTTTTTCCTACAACACAAGCAGAATGTAATGTTATAGACAACCAGTTCTCTGTTAGTACTTCAGCTCTTGATAAGGATACTAATGAGCAAACAGGATTAGACTGACTGAAACGATCTACCAACAACGCGGCGTAACAGTGGTATGTCAATCTATGGATTGTAACACACTTTCCCGAAAATTTGAGGGTTGTCCAATACACCGACATAATGAGATTCATGGTGTGATAGACGTCATATAGTGTCCCCTAACCTTAATCCTTGACACAACAGTAACAGTTTTGTGACACATGAAGAACGGGACACTTTGACACATTGTACGTCTATTGTGAGCTACCGTGAATCTCATTATGTCGGTGTATTGGACATGTATGGAAAATTTCGCAACGCAAAATGTGAAATCATCTGCCGACAGGTTAGCTCAGTTGGTGGAGCACCGGAATACCATGCGGGAGGGGGGGGGGGGGGGAGAGGGAGGCACCTCGCATGGGACCCATGAGCCCCGTAGGTGCTCATTCCCTCGGGGCAGCTCCGTGTCCAGTAAAACGAACTTAAAAGGCCGTTTCTGGAAACTTAGATTTTACGCTTTCAATACACTGCGGTGAGCCACAGTTTTCCCAGTGTGGAATTGACAGGAACTGGAACTCAGAGGCGCTAAACACCTAAATAGCTCCAGCTTTTTACCCACTCGAATGGTCAAGAACAAAGGAACGCATAAGAAAACGCAGCTGACGTACCTTCCCAGGGAAGAAAGAAGATGACACGTCCATCACTTGTAGCGGGATCAAGCATACCCATGTTTGTTGGACTGCAATAACAAACATCGAAATAAAAAGTGGCCTAACTGGTTCCCACTACATTCACCACCTAATAACTGAATGAAAGTTGTCACCATTCGAACGAAGGCTTATGAGTGGAAGGCTTCTGCAGTACTTTAGAATGCTGTGGAAGGCACTTCTAACTTTTGAGTTCTTGAATAAAGTGTGACCATTATATGAAACCTTCCACATGGTGCTGTTTATTACGCGGTACAAGGTGGTTCTTGGTTTTGAGTCTGTGGATGAAATCCTAAAGTGTGACCATTCAAATGAAAGCTATTCCTGTGTATCGTTTATTACGCAAGAGAAGCCCAGCGCAAAGGAGGGACTGCGGATGTGTTTGGGGAGACTGGAATATTTTATTTTTCGGTGTATTCAATGCCGCTAAACTACCTCTTTTTTTATTTTTCGTCTAAAACTATTTTTCCTTCACACTTAACTACCATTGCCATTGATAACAATTCCACGTCCCACTCAAACAATCCCACAATCCCTCAGTCATACCAGTCTTTCTCATAGTTTCTGGACTGGAGGAAATGGGGAGAGATTAAACTGTTAGCAGCTTTCACGCCCAAAGGACACTTTTGTCTGGAATGTAAAGGTACCTGTAGTAATCTGGCAAAACAATATGTATCCCTGAGCTTGGCTGACAGATAGAAGACTCTGTAGGATCATCCATCTTTCGGATTGCATCAGTGAACGGCCCCGTGGCGTTCACAACACACTTGGCTCGCACGTTGAATTCTTCGCCAGTTATCACATCACGCACGTGAGCGCCACAAACGACCTCCTTTTCGTTGCCTTCTTCTGCAAGGGAAATTTGACTGGATTTCAGCTCATTTGACAAGCTTAGAAACCTTATTTTCCTCGGCGTAAAATCAACCAGCGGATGAGCAACACATGAGCGACTGTGTTGGGGAGAGGGAAGGGAGGGGCAGGAATTGCGGATTTGCTGATTCGCTGTGATATGCCTTCTCACTCTACTTCTAGAAGATTTTCCCTGTTCTGGCAAGCCAGCCTGCAATTGCATAAGGCCGACAGCAGTACGTCAAAGTGTTCGATAAGTTTTCTATTAAGTTTTCCGCTTGAGACTGAGATCTAAAACGCCGGCATGTTGGATTTGCAGTCTACTTCCCACCTGAAATTTCAGAATTTTTGCAATGTCTGTGATACCCTGAACCTGTTCTCCTGAAGCGCCTGCAAAGTACCTTTTTTCTTCAGAAGCGACAAGACCTCTACGTGGTTAGCGACGGACGCTCCATGCCTGACGGCTGTTAACGCAATAGCGAGGTTCATCCGTGCGTCATTGTGTTGGCCTGAAAAAGTAAAACAGAAAACGAATGAACGGCAACATTGATCATCCTGTGTTCATGAAAATTCGGTCTCCAGTGATGTGTGACCTACATTAAAGAAGTAATTGTCACTGGAATGATGTCACAAGAGTGAGGGAAATTAAAAGCTAATGTCGTGTTGGTGGTGATGTTGTTGATGACAATAATGATATTAATAATGGTAGCGGTGTTAATGATAGCGATGATGTTCATAGTGATATGATGATGATGACTCTAATGGCGATGATATTGAGGACTAATTGGGTGATGATGATGATGATGATGATGATGACAACTTTCAAAGACCTGAAAACGAAAAAAAACTACTAGTCCAGAGATAGATCCCATTTTATACTGCTCCTGTTTATCTGAAGAGTTCCCCAAGGTCACTAGCACTTACAGATATGGACTCGTCATCCAAGGCGTTTCTTCTATTGTACATGCAATCGTTAACTAATGTACCAAGTTGTAACTTAATTAAGTGACGCCATTGCATGCAGTTATTATGATGTGAGCTAATACTCACCATCATAATAAATAATTGCCCCGCACAATTTTTCCTTTTTAAGCATTGGGAACAGCTCCAAGGCTTTCTTCTTGCCAACAACATAGCTACTTCTGAGAAGCTGTCTTCCAGACACAAGATCATACATCTTGATTCCCAGCCAGAAGTAAGGGAGTTGCCACCACCTAAAACGCATAAAAATTGAACACCTTTTCCATACCACTTGAAAGACACCAAAGTTCTCAATGAGCCATTGCTATGTTGCCAATATTGACATTATTATATACCTCTCAGTTAGTACATGTGCTCTGATTGGTCAATTTTGTGGAGCTGTATTCTAATGCAAGGCCTGCTAAATTTGAAAGTTTCCTTTCCCACATGCCTGATTAGCCTCAGAGATATAAGAAATATCTTACTAACCTTGTTTTCTCAGTCCATACTCTTAGTTAAGGATCCTCATTTTTCCCGTCAATTTATGGCCCACATCAGGAAAAAACTTGGTCCATAACTTACATTATCATATCTCTCAGTTAGTATGCGTGTTGTGATTGGTCAGTTTAGTGGGCCGTACTTCACTCTACGGCCTGCTAAATTTGAAAGTTTTCAAATTTGGAAGATTTGTGGCCCACGCACTTTGTGCTCGGGCCATAAGCAAATGGGAAAAAACTTGGTTAGTGAGAGGTATTTAACTTGTGATTGAACTTGCCTGTAAACTGGAAGCATGATTGGTAAAGGAGCAGACAAATGTGGGGCTATAGCAAGCAGATTAGCTCTCTCATGTAGTGCCTCCTTTACAAGGCGATACTGCAAACAACCAAACAAACAATTTATTTAAGGGGTCAACACTGAACATAAGAGTAACTCTTCTTTAAAAGTGTGCATAATTGTATACTTTTTAGCAAGGCAACATTAATCCAGAGAAAAAGTCTTTTCCTCATGGTTGTAATTTTCTTCTGACAATAAAACAAAGGCAAGATACTACTATGTGTGTACTGGAATCAAGGTTTCCTACAACAGTGGATGACTGGTGACATTTTGTACGTAACACTGACCTAATTTGTCTGAATTCAGTACCAAACTTCAAAACAATGGATATTAAACAGTCCTTAGTGCACATAACGTTTTAGTTATCATCTATCACTGCAAACTAAAACTTTAAAGATTTAAACCCCAAAGACGGAAAGAAAAAACATTAAAAATGAAATTTTATACCGAACAATAATTATTATAATTTTCACCTGTTCCCGGTCCAATTGCATGATGGCCTTTTGTAGGTAGCGCACTCCTCCATGAATCAATTTAGTGCTGCGACTGCTTGTCCCAGCAGAAAAATCATCCCTTTCCACTAATGCAGTGGAAAGACCTACAAAACAAACACACTTATACTTTTTTTGCAAAAGCTGCATCAGTTACAGCTCTACACACCATGTTTAAGTTTAAGTTTAATGATACTTTTTACCACTGTACAAAATAGCAAACTAATAAATAATTTAAAAAAAACTATATATAGGTGCCATGTTCTGTTTTGGCCTTTCAAAAAGTACTGTATCTTGCAAGGCACAGTACAGAGAGGAAGGAGTCAAAAGACTGGAAAGAGAAGTTCAAGAAGCACTCGCTTCTCTAGGCACTTAAAAACCTCCACGAATTAAAAATTATTATAACTCAACAGTACATTTAGTGTGTTTTTACATACCTCTTGTCACAGAATCAAGGGCAACACCACACCCAGTGGCACCCCCACCTATTACCAACACGTCAAATTCTGATGTATTCTTCAAGGCACTGATGTGCACTGATCTCGAAGGAAGAGGGACATTTGGCCGATCTACTGACATCTTTTCAGCTGCAGTTACTGACAAGAAGGGATTCTGTGAGCAGAGATGTAGAAATGTTACATATTACCCAGGTTTGGAGCCAGAGTCAAATTCCCCACCCCCAGGCACCTACTGAATGTCAATTTCCCACCCCTGGGGTAACATTTTCTATCAGAGTTCTTGGCCCTGGGGCAATGCATGCATAAATGTCAAAATCCCTACCCAGGGGGAGGCCTCCTGAGTCAATTTCCCATGGGTAGCCCTCCCCTTCCCTCCCCCCCCCCCCCGCCCACCCTGGGGTTTGACATTAGCATGATGAATGAGGCACAGTCATAACAAGGTAAACGAACAATGCAAGGAAGAATACGAGCGGTTCTAACAGTTACTTGAGCGGCCAGTAATGACCTTACCAACCTGTTGTCTGCTACTGTCACGAAATCTATAAAATGCATAGAATCCACAGCTCACAATGGCTGTTCCTCCTAAGATGCGAACGTATGACATCGTAGAATGAAACAAGCTGAAATAATAACGAACTCCAGATAGGTGGCTCTCAAAATTTGGCGAAAATACAATGGATTTTCACCGGGCAGAAGAGAAACCTCATATGCAACTGTCTGTCTTGCCGGCGAATTGCCAGTGTGCAAAGATAGATGATGCAGGAAGGAGGCGTTTGTGGAATCAACAGACAGTTGAAAACTTGATTGCAGAGGGAGATTTTCGCAGCATTCAACGTCAAAAGAATAATTACATTGTCTTTACATCCATTTATTGAACCTTTGGACTATTCCCAGGTCCTTTCGTTTGAAATGAATGAAGTTATTCCCAGACTGCTCACGGCCAGCAAAGAAATATGGGTTATTGACCAAGCGAGAGGTCAAGATGGCTGGATATTGGCCAAGTTCTTTTTTTGCGTGTTTATGGACCGAGACGAAGTCGAGGTCCATAAACTCGCAAAAAAAGAACGAGGCCAATATCCAGCCATCTTGACCGAACAAGCTTGGTCAATAAAGGATTTATTATATGGGATAAGAGCCGGCTTCAGAGAAATTTTTCTTGCGGGACAAAGCGCGTAATTCCGAGCCGTCAAGATCGCTCCATCTTGCCCGCTCGGGTAGCCAATCACAGCACGGGATTTGGTTCATCTTGCCCGCTCACGGAGCTACCCATATAATAAATAAAGTTATTACCCAACAGTTGCCGAACTTGAAAATAAAAAGAAAGGTCAAAAGCCTCTTTCACTGTAGCGTAAGCCCATGTTTTTTTATTGTAGGCACGCAAACATTGCCTGATGCAGGTTTCCCCATTACCGAATCGGTTTGAAAGGTTAGTCTGGCTTACGTATTACGTAAACAGCAGGAAATCTAGAATAGGAAGAAAACTAGCACAGTTTATTTCTGCGTTGTGTCTTTTTTCAAACACTGAGTATACACGGCATACAGGCCCTTCCCTATCCCCCTCAATTTAATTTTTCTTAACTCCCTAACCCCTCCTCCCATTCTGCAGCTTCGATTGACGCCGTCCCAGATCTTTCGCCGCCAACAGTTCTACCCGGCACCGCGGAAATACGTTTTTTGGGACGCGATCAGAGTATTTTGCTGGTCAGCGGTACACCTTAACAAACCTACAAAATGCCGGCAACTTTTAAATGGTTTTACGCCTTGAGTCTTGTCGAGACCGGAGAAAAGTCAAAACTTAGAGCCCACAGTGTAGACTTAGGCTTAAAACTCGGCTCAGTTGTTGGATAATTCTCGTTTTATATTATATATTGTGCCAAAGTTAAACGGACCTTGCACACGATGTGAAATTGTTGTTGAAAGCTGTTGTTTCGTGAAGGTTTACGCTCGCAAGAAGCAAGTCAGTGCTAAATTAAGTTATGTTGTGCGCTAAGGCCAAAACCAGGCAGCTTTTGTGTGACTGTAGCGGTGTTCTGAGGACACCAACTTCGCAAGTTTGCAGAGCTGGTGGAATTGAACCGCATGAAGTGGTTTGTCAACGACATTTCGACAAAATTCGTCGGGAAGATGAAAAAACTTGTTCGTGCCCGTCAAGTTGGGGTCACTCGAGTAAGTTGCATGCTCATCCTGTCCCCGCTCGGTATTACCACATTCTGGACCAAGTTGGCCGAAGCAGTGCTTCGTCGTATCAACCTGGGACGCGCTGGTGTAACAAGTGCAGAAATGAGGTCCTAAAAAGGTTCAAGGACTGGCCTCAACTGGAGGAAAAAATCACTGAGGTACGTTGCATTACAAGATATATATGTATCCAGTTTTAACGATCCTGTACTTAAGGAACGCTGGCGAAATTGTCTTCACTGTCATAACTCTTAATTAAGGTGTTTCCGAACTAACAACAATTATTATTTTTTCAACAAATATTTGTATCCTGTCGTATATATAAATGTCTAAAAAGTGCGAAAATTGTTTAACCTATTATTTTGCGTGCAACAACAACAACAACAACAACAACAAAATGAAACTGCCTGTAATACTGTACTAATAAATGTAAAGTTGACATTTAACAGGCTTTTGAAGAGGTGGAACAAACATGTACCTCTGGAAACCAAGGTGGACACGAATTAGCAATGGTATATATACAGTCAAGATACTTTTCACAAACCAAACTATATGCCAATAGTAGACTGGTGTCCAAAAATAAACTGTTGTCTTCATTCACAGGTTCTGATGTGTGATGCAGAAACGTCTGGTACAGATGTTGCAGATTTTGAGGCAAACTCTGTGGACCAGGAGGTACAGGTGTATGACTGCACATACTGTGTTATACCAGTGGTGACAGTAGACTGGTTTCCAAAAATTAATACTATTGTCCATTCTCAGGTGCAGAAGTGTGATGCAGAAATGTCTGGTACAGATGTTGCAGATTGTGAGGCAACCATTGTGGACCAAGAGGTATGACTGCACATATGTTATACCAAGGTGTTAATGAACATTAACTACATGCAGTTTTATTAACAAGAACATTTGCTTTAATCAAAAGAAGCACATGCCTCTTTTCCCTTCTTTCTGCAGAATCATGATTACTGGAAGATTGTTCAAGGGCAGTTTGGTGAAATGTTGGTTGGCCAAGATGGGGACATAATGCTTGAAGCATCAACTTGGAAACTCATTCAGGAGAAATTAAATGGTAAACTAACAACCTCATTCAATTTTTTTTTTTTTGAAAATGATAGCAATAATTGAAATTACAAGAATGCATAGACCCTTTTCATAATGGCTGCCAATTATAAATTATTTTGTAATTATTAAAATAATTATTAGCCTGACTAACCTCGTTTTGAGTTGGTGATTCAAAAGAATTTTTACTCCCAAACGAGTTTAGTGAGGCTTATTTAAATGCATACAAAAGAATTTTAAATTGGCAGCCATTTATGAAAAGGGTCCATAATGTTGCTATGTTCATAGACTATAATCAATAGTAATAACATTTTGCTGAAACACATTGCTGGATAATCACAAAAAAATTATTTACATCTTGAACAGAACCAACATTCAAAGACCTCATAGACACCCTCAGTAGGAAAATGGACAAATGTTCAGATCGGCAGAGACTTGTTAGTCAACCAGTATTTAAAGAGTTCCTAGAATCACATGTCCCCAAACTGTATAAGATCATTCTTGACAGTATCCTGTCTGAGCATCATGGAGAAAAAAGGGCCAACCTGCAGGAGAAAAGGGCAACAGCTCTTATATGGCAACTACTATATTACAGGTATTTTTGGTAGTAGGCTACACCTGTACCCATAAAAAAAACAAATTTTAAGGCAGATTACCATAGCAGGCTAAAAACATTCACAGTATTTTGTTTCAATAAATCCTCTCACATGGATAATTCATGTTTTTATTTGCCATACAAGAAATTACAATATGAGATACAATAAAATACTAATTATCCTATAAGCTATAAAATTGTGTTTTAATCATTTAAAAATGCACTGAAACAAAAAGCATATTGAATTGGCAAACAATCCCCTACATGCTATAAAATATAAAAAGGTAGAAGTTACTAGAACAGAATAAACTTGCAGCAAAAGCTTATTGGTTTGAGCATGTTAGGGCTACTAGTGACCAAATTTGGTCTCTGCTCTTAAAACTATGTATACAGCATCAAAATGTTTGGCTCCAAGCCTAGCTCACCCAACTCCACTAAGCTTCTTACCACTTCCTTGCCTAGCATCACTTCTGGATTAACAATTTTTACAATGGTGCTAAAAAAATAATGTCTAACCTATTTTGCATGATCAGAAATCAAAGACATGGTGAATTTATGGATGAAAGTTCCATCTTCTTGGAATTGCATGGACTGACATCTAGTGGAATGGCACTCGGAAAGGTGTTGGGGTTTGCAAGAGACGAAAAAACAAAAACCCACAAGAAGCACAGCATTGCATCTGATCATCTTAAGAGAGCAGAAGACATGGCTTGCAAAGCTATTAAAGGGGTGATTTAAAATAAATGTTATTATAAGACAAAGAAAAATACTTTAAAATCTTGGTTAAACCCCATTCATTTTCAGTTATAAATAGACTATCCTCCGCTGTATTTACACAACAATCTTCTGATTTAAGGTGGCCGAATACAGTTTTCAGCCGCTTATGCCTAATTCTCCATGATTACTTTTAAACTATTTATGCTTTGGTGCCAGTTTTTTTGCAAGAGTCAAGGTTAACCACAGAAGCATTTATTCTTGCATTTTGGCTAGGGTGTGTACTGTTGCCATGGCAACAGAGTTGGCTAAAAACAAGGCTTATAAAATGGTTTTTGTTTATTTAAAAAAAGTCCAGTTGTTAGATTTTTTCATTGTTTGTCCACTATGAATTAACATTAAATCGCTTCTGTCAACACCGTTCTAATAACATTTGGAAATAGGCGATTTTCCTAATTCGCTGTTAATCACTTTCTGTATTATTGAAAATTCCCTATGTCAAAATTCAGTTTTTTCGTGATAGATCATTTGTGTGGTTTGTGAACTATTTTTTTGCCAAATTTGTTGAAATTCTAACAACTGGATTGCATCAGCAAGAACACATGCGAAAACTGTGGTCAGCCACCTTAAGGCCACCCAGGTTATGAGCGCATCCCCTTAGAACATGAGCCTTTGTATAACATTCTAGACACACGTACATACATGTAGTAATACACCTGGATTTCTCAACATTGATTAAACTTCTTCTACTGTACATTTTTTCTACTTTGGCTTAACAGAAATCCTTTCAGATACCGTCAATGGATGACTTCCACAATATAAATGCTGTAAAAACACCATCGGAGAGAATACTGACCAATGCTGTTCATATGGCAACTCTTCTCCTGGACATTCAGCCATCTGTTGATGCAGTACCTCGTCCACCTAACCCAACCAACATTCACAGATGTGTGATGGTTACGATTCCTGGAAAACCACCACAGCTTTGTAGAGGAGGAATATCAAGCAGTGCTGTCATAGCTGAAATCACAGCATTTTGGCCAGACTTCAGTAGAAATTTCTTCCTTGAGAGCTTGCCCCAATGTTACAAGGAGATTAATCTCTGTACAATGCAGCAGTCTTTAAAAGAGCTAAGGCAAGACACAAAAATGCATATAACTATCTAGCTAACAATCCAAACTGTCAGCCCAAAGAGTAACCTGCGATGCAAGGTGCACTTTGCTTACTGAGAGGTATATTTGAGAACACAAGACAATACAACAGTATTATTTATGTTCACTTTGTATTAAGCAGTCTTACAATGTAAACTGGTTTAAAACTTGTGTAGCATGATCACTTAATACAGTCCAGTTTTACAAGAACCATGGAATGTTTGATGATTTGAGGAGTTATGAAATGTAACTTTTCATATCATACAGGCTTCTCTTCTTATGCTTTTTGTTTAAAATTGAATATCTCCTGCACATAAAAAATTGTTTGTAAATATGTAACACTAAGTTGGTCATTGGTTATTACAGGGTTTATTCAAGAGAAGATCGAGAGGAATGCCAAACCTTGAAATCGACCATCCTCATTGATGAAATTGAACAGAATCTACACAGTAAAGAGGACTACCATGCCTGCCATCAGTACATTTTTGATGTCATCCCAGCATTTAAAGAATTCCTCAAATTTCATGTGGTACCTACAGTTGGCGACTGGCCAACATGGTATCATCAAAAAAAGATTGTTTGCCATGCTGAACTGGACCAAGAGGTCACATCCCTAATCCCAGAGTTAGGCCAGTTTCATGTCTACCTGAACAGTTCAGAAGATGTTGTAAAGCAGTACTATCCCATTTTTAAAGAGATCTATACATCAGTTTTCGGTCAGAGAGTTAGATTGGCTGAAAAGCCCAAGCCAGATAAAGTAGCCCTGTGTGTTGTGCTATCATTTTGTGGTTGGGTGAGGGTCCGTCGACAGGTTGTCCAGGCATTTGGACAATGTAAGGACCCTGAATATAGTTGTCTCTTACATCTTTTTGAAGAGCTCATCCCTCTGTGCTTCTTGCATTATCCAGTAATTGTGAGAGGTGGGCAATTTGAACAGCTTGCATCATCAATGAAGCGTCTAGCCATCATGTTTGTAGCAATGGACAGACATCACTACAATAAGGCATCTCTCTCGTGGAT
>OX419337.1:35534469-35599469 GCA_948470475.1 Galaxea fascicularis | reverse complement strand
TTGTAAATCTCAAAAACAAACTATGTTTTCATCTGCTCTATTTTTATGTATCACCAAGTTTAACTTGAATAACTGATTTCTTTGTTAGACTTTGTGATTTCTTCTGACAGTTTTCAAAAATAATTATACTGAAGGTCCAGCTTTCTTTGAATATTTGCTTCAGATGGCATAATGTGAGAGTCGGTAGTTTTAAATGACATTACTAACAATACTGACAACTGAGATATAAGGTGCACTCTGATTGGTAAAAAAAGTTGTGGTTTATTGTACCAGCTGGGAGAACAACCAACATCCCGTAGGGGTTTGTCATGCCAGGAAACCCATAGAAAATGCTTGATGGTGAAAATGTGGGTTGAAAATGATAGATGAAGCATGTGCATTTAATTTCAAATGAGTGCAATAGACCTTTTTACCAATACGGCGGCCAACTTGAATTCTGAGGAAATTGTGGGATACCCAGGGGGCAGATGAGAAATAATTATAAAGAATACTGTGGCGTGATAACTTTTAACAATAATTTTTCGCTAACCATAGAAACCACTGCCATTAATACCGTGACAGAAAGATATAACGCTTGTAATATTTGTTTTGGAATATGAGAGACAAGCAGTAAAAATTTATCCTGAAAGCTGTGTATACCATACATTTTGCAGCGATTGCCCCCTCGGCAGCCCATAATTTCTCGGTCAAAACAATAGAATTCAAGATGGCCGCCGTATCGGTAAAAAGACGTCTATTGAAAAATTATTTAATAGTGGGTCCTTTATATACCTTTTGAATGATATGAAAGTTGCATCCCTGTGACCCTTCATGGCAATTAATGACCATCAGTGTTTAGTCTGTTGTGACTGATTTTGTTTACTTTAATAACTCTTCACAGATTATCTTTTCCATAAGGAAAAGCAGATGCCTGCTCAGTTGCTGGACAGGTGGCGCAAGGCAGCCCTTGCTGTATCTTATGCCTCAGTGTTTACTGCTTTTGTCATTGGAATAAGTGCATTTGGTAAGCACACTGATCATGCAATCATAAATTTTGTAATAGTTGGTCATCAGTCAGTCTCTCTATCCTCCATCTCTCTGTCAGCAGGATGTGGATAATAACCATGAGCCAGGGAAAATACGCGGCTGTCAACTTGGTTTTAAATTCCACCTGAATTTTAATCCTTTTACAGTCTTAACACTCTGTAACAGTGGTTTCTTCTAAACCAGCTGTGAACTGATGATTTCTGTATGTTAAAATTCACATCCCTGGTCAGTCTGTTCGGTCATCTGGTAGTCAGTCACAACTCTGACAGTCAGTCAGTCCTTCAGTCAATGCATCCATGAAAGTATTCCAAGCTTCATCTTGACCAGGAAACAACAGCACTCAGTTACAATAACTGTATTTATACTATACATGTACCATAAAAAATACAGCCAATCAGAATGCATGAAAGCTGTGACTCTGTTACTTGGTATTCCACCAAACCTTCCCATTGTGTATTGCATTATTTAATGCCTACATGTACATGTGTGTATTTTCTGGGATATATGGTATAAAATAGTTGTGTGAAGGTGATAAATTATTATCATGAGCATTGAACTTTATCCTTCTTGTCATTTGTATTAAATACAATTATTTTTTTCTTTGCAAACACAATTGCCTAAAGGCTAATGCATGAAGAAAAATTATGTGACTTGCCAGATATTCCATGGTATAGTCAGTGACTCAAAAACAAATTTCATAACTATTATAAGTACATTTACCTGTATATACAGTATGTTGATTGATTCTGAAATTCACATGTGCAAGATTGTGTAGTTTACACTGGTACATGATTTCATTTGATTCTTTTTCAGTTGTTTCCAGTATTGCCAAAAGCTCTGCTGCCTTTGGTTTTGCAGTGAGTACTACAGACACCAATAATTATTAAAATATTGATATGATAATATTAATAATTATAATCACATTGTCAGAGTCATCATTGTCAAAGGCTGTAACAAGTAAAGCATGGGTGATGTTCATTGATGTGCAGTCATATATTTTCGCTTTACTCCCGTACGTAAACAGAACTTTATGACAGCCCTGCTTGTTTTTTTCATGCAAGTACATGTATACATACAAAATAAGTACTTGTATATATCTGAGGCCACAGAAGGGTCGCCCTAAAATTGTACAGCAAAAATGCATTGCTGAACTTCTCAGCCCAGTGGAAATCAGGGCCTTGGCTCACGGTCGGAAAGCCAAGAGAGCAAACATGACTGCTTGCTGTGGCCATTCAAGTGGAATGTGATGCAAATGACATGATTTTGCTTAAAGTTTTATTAACTGCTTCTTTTTTCTGCAGTTTGATTCTTTCTTAGATGTCTGTTCATCATTAGTTGTAATTTGGAGATTTTGTGGTTTAGCTGGCAAGTCGTATTCTTGGGAAAGAGAGAGAAGGTAAAATTTTTTACAAGTACACTATTAGTGTGGGTGTGGAGCAAAATAAGTAGATTTTGATTTTCAACTTTTAGTGATCTGATTATTCCAATGTTCTCATTCTAATGTGACTTTAAGATTAGTGATGAGGAGAAATTGTATGTACATGCAGATGCTGTCAGTCTCTTTGATCAAAGGCTCTTAATACTTTTGTTTATTGCAGAGCCTGTATAGCGATTGCGGCATTGTTTGTTTTATCTGCCACTGGTATATTCATTAGAGCCATCAGATCTTTAGTTGTGGAGAAGCATCCCATCAGGGTAAGGATAACTCGTAGGTTGTGTTTTTATCCAAGGAATTGCAGCAAGATTGACTTCACTTTTCAAGACCAAACGTTTGGTAAAAAATTCAAAGTTTTGGTCAAAATGAAGGAGCTCAAAAGAGATATTGGGAGACCTTTTGTTGAGCCAAATGTCAAAACAAATCCAGAGGGATAAAACGTGAAAGTCAACCAATTTGCAAATATCAAAATTATAGTCAATCAAAATCAATGCAAAAATTCAATGTCAAAAGTCAAAGGCAATGTCAAAGAGGCTAAGTCTTTAAAAACCAATGTTAAAAGTCATTTTAAGTCAATACTGAGAAGTTGAAGCCAATGTCAGTTATTGTCAAAACGGTTTATTAATAATTATTTCTATACTCAAAGTAAACGATACTTCAGGCTGTCAAATCAGTATCCAACTCTAGCCAATGTCAGCTGAAGTCTTGTGAAACCATCACAGTCAATGTCCAAGTCAAGGACATTAAAAATGTTTAAATGCAATGCCAAAAAGGTTGGGTCATTCAATTAAAGGCATTCTCAAAAGTCAAAGTCAAAGTCAAAGTCAATGTAAGTAAGTACCAAAATGTGAAAGTCATCTTCAAACGGAGTAGTCATTCTGAGCAAATTCAAACCAATGTAGATAGTCAAAGTCAGTCTAAGTTAATGTCAAAATATTTAAGCCAATGTCAGTATGAGAAAGGCCTTATAGTCAATCAAAGTTACATCAATTTTAATGTCAAAGGTCAGAGCCAAATGTTGAAATCAATCAAAGTCTATACAGGTCATGTCACTTTTTGTTATATGGTTTCAGATAAGAAGCACCCAAATTACCTCAAGTGTAGACAGAAAATAAATATTATTTACCAGATGACCAGACACATGTCTGTCAATGACAACCTTGACCATATCATGTGCATGCAGGCAGGACACAGCCCTGTGGAAAATTTTTTTTTTTGATCAAACAGCATTACACTCTCTGGTAGACAAAGTTGTTTATTTCCATTAAAATCTATGGATTTTCAATGCAAAACAATGTGTGAAAATTGGTAATAATCTTCTTTTCTTTTCCCGTAGTTCACAGGCATTGAGGCAATATCTATTGTCAGTTTAGTGGCATATGCTTCACTCGCCTGGATGAAATTTGTTATAGCGGAAAAACTTCAGAGTGAATCTCTCCGCACTGATGGTAAGTCCTACCATTTGGGAGAATAAGGGAGGCATTCTGATTAGGAATTCCTACAATTAGGGAATTAGAAATAGGGGAGGCAGTGAGGTCAAGTGGTAAATAGGGCGTTGGAAGTTGCACTCTTAACACTAGTTGGTGCTGTTTGTAAGTAGCCCCAAGTTCAGCTCTTTTCCTCTTCTTAACGGGTTAAGTTATATTATTTTAAAATATCTCTCTCGAATATTTGTATCATTATCCTTGATAAGTAATGATGGTCTTATAATTTATAGTTTAATCACTACTTATTATTTTCAATTGGAGTCTAACATGCTAACCGTTAATTAAGGCCCTGCTCCATCTGCAAAGAAATTGTCTCTTGAAAATTATCTCAATCTTAATTTGGTAAAAAAGGTTCTTATTGATACCGTCTGCAATGATCACAGCACACAAATGCAGATTTATAGGGAAATAAAGTTGGCGTAAATCTACTTAAAGTTGTTTGACAAACTTTACGCGAAGTAGTATTTAAATGTAAGTAAAGTTATATAAATGTCAGTTTGACGCGGCAGATGTCAAGCTGTCGTAAAGTTAGGGTTAAGGCCTTGGGCCATATTTTCGCTTCTTAACGCCACTTTGTAAAGCTTTCGTAAACGTCAGCTTTACACGACCAGGCGTAAAGACTTAATAAAGCTTGTGTTTTTCTACGTTACTGTGTATCAAAAAGGATTAAATACCTGGCAGATGATAAAATTGATTTCTCCATACCGAACGAACACGATAAAAAACACACGCTTAAGTTTTAATATTAATCTGAAAACTTAAAACAAAAGAACGCTGATCAATTCGCAATAGACTTGCAGTCAAATTGACGCATCGACGATATGATTTGGGATCTAATGTTCAATATGCCATTTTACTCTTTCGTGCATCTCTCTCGTGTTTTTGTACTACGAAAACCACCGATCTGTGTTCAAATTCCTGAGAAGTGTGGTGTTCGACGCTATGACAGAGCTGAGCTGAGCGAAGCAACAGCGAGTCCATAGTAAGACTTGCCATTTCTTCGCCGCACAAGAACAATCTTATACCCACTTTCCCCCCGGACCCATCATTTTTGAAAACGTATCTTTCCATGTTTGCGGTAACTTGTTTCGTCGATGCTCCTTCTCGGCAGCTACGTGGGAAAGGAATTCGATGCGTAAATTCGGGCCCATTCTTGAGATCGTTGGTTTTCGTAGGATGTACGGTTATGTAGCATGTCTCCCCGTAAAACAACCAGAAATGTCCTATTGCTGGTTTGCAAGTGACGTCATGGCGGCCATGTTGGTGGTCAAGAACAAGAGCCTTTCTCCTCGCTGGGAACTAAATTCTATTTTTATGTAATTTCTTCAAAAGAATTTTCTATAGAGCGTTCTCACCCACGTGACCAGTGGCTATATTGGTTTAATGAAACAAAAGAAAGTATTTGCATACAAATTGAGTTCAATTCCCAGAGGGTTAGCTTGTTACACCAATATGGCCGCCGTTCCTTTGTTTTGGAACACCAACATGGCCGCCGTGACGTCATGTGAAAACGCTCTTTTGTTTTGACCCTTAATATGGCCGCCCTGTCACGTGGTTGAAAACCAAGAATAGCGTGGTAGTGTTTTCAATGGATTCCCATATACACTGCAGCAACTTGCTGGACTTGTTTTGTACTCCACTTACTATTTTCTTTCTTTTTCACTTTCAAGCTTTCAATTCAACAGCCGGTGCCTGCATGGCTTTGGGAATAATACTAAGTACGATAGTCTATGAGTACAGCAGACATATTTGGTATTTCGATGCCTCCGTGGCCCTTGTTATAGCATTTGGGTTGGCTGGCTATGGAATTAGGTTTGTGCCTTCATCCGTTGTACTTATTTATAGGATTAAGGCTTCTCCTTTGTTGAACGTACATGTGAAAAGTTACAAATGTTATTGTTGGCCTGCCAATACATTTTTTTTTAATTAAAAGCTTTACCTCTGATAAGGAAATTTCTGTCATGAATTTGTCTCAAAATTACTCAAAACTACTTGCAATCACTAGTCAGAGGTTTTACAACCAACTGAATTCATCATGTACTTTTGTTTCTGGGAATGTTTGGTGACAGCATGTCTTCCCCGATCTGAACAATGAGAAATAGAACTTTTTAATAGTTTATAATTTAAACAAGAGAAAACGCTTTAAATTTAGTTTTGTTTTTTTTTTACTTCCGCCAATCATAAAATACAGTAAAAAAAAAAAAAAACAGGAACTATAATAAGACAGAAACCAACAACGTGGATTAAAGTCCACCAATCATAGTTCATGGACGCAACCATCTCACCACTATTTGAGAACTTTGTTGTTTTCTCCGAGGCGTCTTCAATGATTGACAGCAAGGAAAAACGTTACTGTTTTCTGACAAGCTTGCTTCTATAACAGAAATTGTAAACAACGAAAAACCAAACCGTTAGTTTGACTTTGTTTTCACTTTTTAGAGATTACAGCTAGCAGAGCACTATATTGTAACGTAAAGCCAAATCAGAGTGAATTCATTCCTTTAAGTCTTTCAACCCTAAGTTCAAAATTGCAATTCCCATTTGTTGCCCCTTACACATTTCCTGCAGAAGTAAAAGGGAGTTTGTTAAAATATCAAACAAATTCATCTTGTGTGATCCTGTTCTTAATTCTCGTGACCACTCTGTTTTGTAAAGCACTCATACTACAAGGAGAAATTTTATACTGATCACTGAACAAGTGGATTTAAAGGGTTGATTTCGGTAAATGTCAGATGCTGCCCACTTCAGTTAATGCTGTAAATCTTTTCATCTTTCCACAGGCTTTTGGGAAATCTCTTACCTGCAAGAGGAAAGCTTCCCCCTCCTAGTGAAAGATTTGAGTAGAAATTTCTTTCTGTCTGGTCAAACACATGTACTTTCACACAAATTCACTTTTCATTTTGTTATTGATATAATGCAAAGTTTTATACTATATTGCTGGTATATCAATAACCTTATATATTAATAATTATTTATTACATCAATTATTTACATGTTGTTAATAATCTTTTCGGTACAAGAAGCTTGTTTTATTACTAAAAAGGGAACTTTTCATGCTCTCTGTTCCCGGAGGGGATTTCTTTTTTCATTGACAGTCAAAATCTATGTTATTAAGTGCTGTATACAATGAACTGTGTAAACCTCGCGTTTTTTATTGGTCTAGAAGAGTTTGCGATTAAAGTATAGACGCACGAATGACGTCATGAGTCAAAGAAAGTAAAAAAAAAAGGCGTAAAACAAATAGATTCCATTTGTCAGTGCGTGCGCACTTTGATAACGCACGGATTACTGTACTTCAAAACGTGGTAAGAACACCAGTCACGTAATCGCCTGTGGCTCGTACATACCTCTTTCTTCTAATCACGTTTTGACGTCATCCGAACGTTGTCTGAGTACAAAGGTACCGACAGATGGAATCTGTTTATTGAGTAAACTTCAGATTCACTCTCAAACAATTTAAGTCTCTCTTCAAATTTTACTGAAGTAATTCTTACTAGCAAGCTAGCATAATTATTTTCTGGGCAAATCGACTCAAATTTGAGGTGGATCCACTAAGATGTGAGGTAGACCGACCGCAATTCAATTTAGGTTCGTGCTGTAAGTATGGATTAAGACCGATCTTGATTTTTTTTTTCTAACAGAATCCACGATTTACACTAAAACGTTTTTAATATTTTGTGAACATAGTTGTAATACAGTTCTTTAGTTTAATTTTTAGCAAGTAAAATTGTACATTACAACCATGTGTATTTTATAAATCTTTTTTGTCAACTTGGGAATTAGTTTACTCAAGGCACCAATTAAATAATGGGCTTTATGTGTTTAATACTTGATAGTAGTTAATACAGTACTCAGCGATTCCACGTTTTCCCTTTTTAACTTCATTTGCGCAATGATTGAGTTGTTGTAAGTATGGTTAATTGAACTTCCTAGAATGACGTCACTAATCGGAAGACAGTTGTACTCTTTTGTCGAAAGAGCTTGTGTCCTTTCGTTGCCAACCTCATTCGGAAAGTACAATTGCTTTATTTTCTATTCTTGCATTTGCTTTATCACATACAGCACAAACACAGCAGTCAAAGCGATCGAGAACCTCACTAAAACGTGTTTAGAGTTCAAATTCGATCAGGCTTAATTTCTACGGTCGCGCGAACAACTACCAAATGCAATTGCCAAATACACAGCCACCGACGTTGTTGCCCTGCAATCTGATTGGTTCCTAGGGCGGTCCGGAATTTCCTATCTCTGCCCACGGTTACGGTAACGCTTTCGCTCTGTGAATCCGCTGGAAACCCTGAAGTGAAATCTTTTTACACCGGCGCAACGGAAGAGTACATTTTTCCTTTTAAAATGAAACCTTTCGCTTACTAAACATTGTGAAGTGAGGAAAACATCAGCGGTGGAATAAAAGCCAATAATTCTCCTGAAAAGGCGAGTATTCATTTGATTTTGTTAACAACACTTTGCTGCCGCTTTGCTGTTTTCCGGGTTGTTGTTTTTCTGAGACTATTGATACTCCGTTTAGCTGTATACAACTAACTTCAGAGCTAAGGTGTTCGCCAGATATTCGTTATTTCCTTCGGAGTTTAATTTTTTTTTTATCTCGTTCCATTTTCATTCACTCAAAGAAATTATTAGCTAAAATAGTCAAACAGAAACCTAGCAAAGTTGGGTCGTTGGCATAAACTATTGTTTTTCTCGCTTAGTTTCCTTATTTTAACATTTATCCGTGTGAATGTCTTGACGGAAAGCAAACACATTTACTTAAAAAAGACACTGATGTGATGCCCTTCTCATATTTGAGGAACTTCAGTTAAGACCCAATTTGAACGTGAAGTTTCGTTTTGAAGAGGACAAAGCTTGTGTTTTTCAGATTTTTTCATAAGTCAGGTGAATACGTAGTTCATGATTTCTACGAAATATCACATTTTGTTTCTTTGCACCAGTTATTGCTTCAATTTATTTTTTCATTTCTTTTTTATCGTTAAGACTGTCTTTGTTTGTTTGAGATTTGCGGACGCTGACTTAGCGCGCTTATGAAGACGCAAACTCATTTCTCGTTCGTCTTCAGACAAAAAACAAAAAGAAAAAAGTGTTATTCGCCGGCTTAGGTGGGTCAGTATAGGGAGAAACTGTGCCCTCGGCCTGCGGCTCAAAACCTTGGGCACAGTTTTTCCCTATAATGACCTCCCAGCCGGTGAATAACATATATTTCGTGAAGACCAAAGTGAGCTTCGAACGCAGAGACTCCTTTAGTAGGATTCTCAAAGAAGAAAGGAGTTGATAAAACAACGGAAGGGACTTGGCTGATTTTTTAAAGTTGGATTCTACTTCCATCTTGACCCCCCAGCAAAAGAACCTCAAGGTATTTTAAATGCACTTATATTATGACTGAAATGTGTTTTTTAAGGGATTTCATAGGTCCAAGTGTGACTAACATTGGCTTTTCAACACTCGTGGAAGTCTCTTTAAGGGGATTTAACCCAAATACGAAGGTACTGATAAATAATATGTGCTTGGAATTACTCACAATTTGAACAAACCTGTAACAAGAATTCCCTTAACAACGGCCTTTTAACATATGAGCTGATAACTAGCGCAACGTTGCGCGCGTATTTGGATACAAGCGCACCTTTGCCCGTTAGGCCCGGTTCAGACGCCGCTCCACTCATGTGCCGAACCTATCTGATGAATTAAGTCCGGCAAAAGAGCGGCCTCTGAATCAGTGCGGTACGGCAGTTTTAATTCGGTGCGGCAACGTTGTTAAGTTCGACAAGGTCTGTCGCATTATTCGACACTGGAGCGGCAACTGATTCATACGGCGCTCTTCTCACGTGTCAAACCAAATGCATTAGTTATAACATTGTATAAACGTATAATGCGTTCTCCGTATATAAAATGCATATTAGGTTCGACACACGGTACGCCGTCTGAATCAGCTGTCGCGCCAATGTCGCTCCAAAGTGGAAACTAATTCAATAGGCCATATTCGTATTCACGGTATTGAACTGGATCTAGCATGAAGTGGAGGCTCTTGCGGGGGAATACATTTACATATGAAAAGATTCCCCCGCAAGAGCCTCCACTTCATGCTAGATCCAGTTCAATACCGAGAATACGAATATGGCCTATTAGGTTCGGCACGTGAGAGTGGCGCGGCGTCTGAACCTCTGGCCTTAGTCCTCACTGTGACAATTCGAAAACCGTGCACACTAGAAATATTTGTGGGATGTTATGGTGTTTCAAGTAAAAAGCCAATCACGCGAGAAAAATAAACAGCAAATAGAAACGGTAATTACGTTGTGGTTTCATGTTGCTTCTGATTGGTTGTTGTACAATAAGAAATGTCCAAATCAAATCAAAGTGTTAACGGTTTTCGGATTCGCACACTAAATACTGCATAAAAGCTACGGACCGAATCTTTCCTCCACTGATCGCGTGCGAGGCAACAACGAGGATCCTTAACTTACAGTAAGGATCGAGAAAACGAGGTAAGTAAAGTCTCTGAGGCTAGGTTAATCGAGCGCGCAGAAAAAACTAGTTGAAGTCAAGCGGCCACTCAGTCTAAATTTAACTGGTCGTACAGCGGAACACGGCCCACAAAATTGACCAATCACCGCGAGCGTACTAACTGAGAGATATCTTCACACCAAATTCATGAACACATTTCTCCTGCGTATTTTGTTTCTCGAGGGACGTATATCGAGCTCTAAATTGCAGTGATGCTGGTAGGCAACACATTTCGTCCTGCACTCCTTTATTTTGTTTCAATAAATTTTCAACTGAGCCAAAAACTTCACTGTAACAATTCAAAATACAAGCACCATGGAAACCTTCTTTTGACAGCCGTCTCATTGGAGAATGGCCGGATTTTGAATGACCTGACAGTCCTTAATTGTACAGGTCACATGGTTTCGATTGCAATTTGGAATAAATAAGCACGAGGAAATTGCACGAGCCCGTAGGGCGAGTGCAATTTGTGGTCTTTACAATTTACAAGTACTTATTTATTCCAAGTTGCACAACAAAAAGCATATGATTACTTATTAATAATACACTTGAAAAAATAGACCACTGATAAAAGCGTCAGACCATACATTTTAGCCAATCAGAACTAAGTAATTTTTTCAAGAGTATTATTAATTATTAAACAATTAAAAAGAAGTGAAGGTGTTGTTAACAAAAGCCCGTTTCAGTTGCATTGTTCAATACGCACTTGAAATTTCGCTCCTGCAGGTTTTTTTTGCGCGCCATAATTGAACTTTTATTATTCAACGGAGAAGCCTTTGAGACGAGAAAATTGGCTCCTCTTGCCCGCTTTCCACACCGTCGTCGTTTTCACAACTTGGCGTGAGCATTTTTGACGTTTTCACTGAATACGCACCGAATTGCAATGCTGAAAAGCTCTGCAGTCATTTTCAATTTCAGGATAACCCTGCATGTTTAAGGCAAAGCGAACCTTCTGCACTGATTCTTGTAACGAATCACATCGAGTGAGGAGAACATTTCACGCACAGTCAATGGAGAACTGGGTTAAGATTTTGGAGTGAATTTATTCCGCCAGGATTAATTAAGTTGAATATGAAATCTGTTGATGAAGAATAAAGACATACACACATTTACATCCTTGCTCCATACTTGGGTTGGAATTTATGACGCCTGTTAAATGGGCGAAAATTCCGTCAGTGGTAAACAATCCCCTGAGAGAGATATAACTGGGTAAACGCGTTAAATCATATTACGGAACGATTTTAGTGACAGGCTCTTTTATCCAATAAGTTGAACTTGGAAATGTTTATTATTTAACTGGAACATTGTACAAAAATTTGTCCAGCGAGTTTTCGAATAGAGCTCCTCTCAGATTTAAAATTAAAAAGTTAATAATTCAGGCACCATAGAGTTCCTGATCGTTAAGCGTTTTGTTAAGGTGCGAGTACCTGCTAAAAGGACAAAGCCTTTGGAATTGAAAATGAGTTTTATAATCAATTTTGTGATATCGGCTTGATAAACATAATCATCCCACAAAGCCTCAGAACTGGAAATGTTTTTTTTTCTCAAACATATATACAATGAGTGCTGTAAAACGGCTCTTTCGCGAGCAAGCCACCAAAACGTGCAACAAAAGATTTAATTTTGCACTGTTTTTATCCCGTTTAATCCGTTTGAGGACTCCTTACGCTGTCTTTTCTTTCATTAAAAAAAATGCTCAGTTGACTGTCAGTGATTTCATTAATAATACATTCTACCACACAGAGAGAAAGTTGGGAAGCCTGTGGTTTCCTGCTATAATCCTTCATTATAAACATTGAGACACCGAGGTCACCGAGTGTTAGTCGGCCTCAAACGCATTCCATTTTAGTCTCGTGAGTCTTTAGTTTTGTTATTTCAGATCGTTTAATTTTCAAATGTGCCCTCAGAAGATTATACTTTGTACGCTGTCATGTGAATTATTTCAAAATCAAATCAAATTAGACAAAAATATATTTCACAGAAATGGTCGTTTTCTTTCAATTCAATGAAATGCAATAGGCCATTTCCGAATTACCTCAGGCCTCTTTTTCAAAGCGAGTCTAGGTGCTCATCTTTTCATATTGAAAAATCAACTTTCATTCACATGAAAATGAGTTTAATTTACGTGTGAATGGAAATTGATTTGCATATGAAATGGTGAGCACCTTTTTTTTTAAACACACTAATTACAATGTACTCACGGTTATTACTAATTACCTATTACCTACAAAATTTCACATACACTGTAAATCTTACAATAATTAGAAAAAAAATAACCTACTAAAAACAATAAGAATGCTTTTGGATTGGGAAACCAAGAAATTGAATTTGTTCTAAAGATTCGTACTACTACAGATCGTTTACTGGAGACTACGGCATGCAACCTATTCAGTTTTTCAAAAAGGGGGAAAAAGGCTCCCATTTTCGGGAGGATTGTGGATCTTTTTTCTCTATTAAGCGATTAAACTTCACAAATTGTAAGAATTCATCCACGCGTGGGATGCGTTGGTTAGACTTACACAACCATATGAAGTATTTACTTATAGAAGAATGAAATTGATCTGCAGTTTGTGTTTCGAGTTGTCTGGCCTTAGACCCAAAGCAACTTCAACTTGCAGATTATCCTCTTTAGAAACAATTTTGAAAGCCTGCAACCAAGAGAAAATGCTTTCCCAAAATATCTTTGTTTTGTCACATTCCCAGAATAAGTGGTAAAGGCTTTCTCTCTCGCTCTGACAAAAATTACAGACCTCATCGTCCACTAGTCCCAATTTTTGAGAAAGGTGTTGGTCGCTAATCGCCGATGTAAGAATTTGAAATTAAAAACTATAAGCTTGGAGTTTTTTGCACATTTAAAAGCCAATTCATAAGCTGCTTTCCAGGTGATACTTTTGTCTGGTACAATATTTATTTCTTTGTGCCATTTTTCCTGGCTTAGTTTTGGTTGTTCGCTTTTATTAGACACAAGCCTTTTACAAACGAGTCTTGATGGTTTTGGCGTTTCTAAGGATTTTAAATGAAAGCTTTCATAGCCATCCTGTGTTTCCTCTATCTGTCTACGTAGACACTTAATTGCTGAGATCATTCCGTAAAATTCTAAAGGGGAAGCCCATTGCCTGATTTCATACCGTGAAGGACTAGGTACGAGTCTGTAAATTATGGGATTAGCAACTATTGATCCACATAGTCAGAAAGAGCACACCGAGATTCACAAAATCCCCAAGTTTAGTGTTAATCAGGCTAGTCTTGACTGAGATACAGGCATTTAAAAACGTAAAAAATTACAAAGAAATGTATGCATGGTATGGAAATCCGGACAAATCCGGACTTTTGTCCGGATTTCCATACATTTCTTTGTAATTTTTTACGTTTTTAAATGCCTGTATCTCAGTCAAAACTAGCCCGATTAACACTAAACTTGGGGATTTTGTGAATCTCGGTGTGCTCTTTCTGACTATGTGGATCAATAGTTGCTAATCCCATAATTTACAGACTCGTACTTAGTCCTTCACGGTATGAAATCAGGCAATGGCCAGAAATTCACCTTACTTAAAGTACCTACCGCACGACCCTGGAAAGATCCCATTTGAAGTCCGAAAATACCGGACTTCCGGTTGAATTGCGCATGCCTGTAGCTTTGGTCAGTCTGCAATAAACATGGTGAGTTCGCCGACTTCCTTGTCGTTGGACTCTGAAGAACAAGGTGTAAATTTCGGTTTACAAGTAATCGGAAGAGAAAATGTAACGCTCAAAGAGGAACAAATGCAGATCCTAAAGACTGTTATTGTGGAGAAAAAGGATGCCCTGGCCATGCTGCCAACCGGTTTTGGCAAGTCGTTAGTTTATCAACTTATGGCACCCTTCGCAGATTTCGTGGAATCTGGCTTCAGACCGACAGAAACTAACTCGATTGTATTGGTTGTACCACCTCTAAATGCTCTAATAAGGGACCAGGTGACTAAGGCTGGGGTCGCACTAGAGACAAAACTGAGACAAGTTTGTTTAGATAACCAAAAAATACGTCAAAATTCTGTCATCAGTTGGCCACGGCAAGTGCGACCTACTTGTCTCGACGCGGACAAAAACTTGTCCACGGAGACAAATCTTCAAAGGCGCCGTCGTCCTACCTCGGAGCAAGACTTTTTGCGAACAACAAACAAAAATTGTTTTTCTTGTGATAAACCTGTCAGTCAATTCTGTAAAACTTGAGTTTTCTTTGGTCCACATTTCACTTTTCCTCGCGAACTTTGTAGTGCAGTGTTTCTTCACAGTCACATAATCATGAATCCCAGTTATCCCTTTTATTTTAACATCGATCAGGACCAAACTTACCTAAACGAGGCGCAAGACCGATATAGGCCAGGGCAGTTATTCTGGAGGCGGAATCAAAGCATCAACAAATTGTGCGTATTTTGCCTTGTTAGGCGCGGGCGAAGAATATTCAACAGCAGCGAAAACGTATTCCTGTTTTACCGGAGCTGTCGCCTAAAATATTCTCCAGGAATTGTGGCATCAAAATAATGAATGTCAAATCACGACTGCTGTGGTCGTGGCAAGACCCAAAACAAGGCACGCGGCGTCCTCGACGTCTTCTTCGTCGTCGTTGGTTCCACAAAAGAATTTGGGCTTGAAGCGCCCGTATTTGTACGAGGGAAGCAAGGAGAATGATCCTTTGAGCATCATTAGCTGCATTCACGTTAAGAACATAGAAATAAAAACCAAGGAATAGAGCGAGCTGGCGCGGATTCATTGCGACGGATCGTTGAGCGCGAAATGAGCGGGAAATAATATACATGCGTGAGTGCTCTTGTACTGACAGGTCTTATGTTTACTTAAGTTCACGTCTCTGATGATTGTGTCTATAGTGCGACCTCAAATGACAACATTTCAATTGTCTCGCACAAGTTCTGAGACAAAATTGTCCGCGCTATCTTCAGACATTTTAAAGACTTGTCTCTAGTGCGACCTCAGCCAAGAGAGTGTCCGTATTTAGTTCCGGACATTTGCATTGTTTCTGAACAACCAATCAAAACCGCCCCTCGAACGTCTCTGCCGAGAGTCGCTCGTTTCGTCAAGCCAGCATGCGCAGTAAGGAACGAAGACTCGAGGTACGAGATTGTCGTGGCCGCCGAGAGTTTTCAAACAAAATGTACACTCAGGACTTAGAGTAATTAAAGCGTTGTGGTTCAGTCGGGAGTCTGTGTGGAACAGTAATATGACACATGGGAACAGAACGCCAATACCGAATGTTTTGACCATTATTTCCCAGATTTAAGAACTTACATGTAAATGTTGCCATGAAAACTTAATGTGAAGGAAATCCTGTGTAAAATGCAATGTCTTCATCTAAAATAAAATTGCCTAATGTTAACATTCTGTTTTTTTTTTTTTGCAGTTGTCTGAAGGTTTGAATGTATGAGCCCTTACTCTTTCCACTTCAGCTTCTAGTTTAGCGTTGCTCGTTCAGCTCTCTTCAAGTAAATGCTCTCAGTATTTCAGCCACCTTTCTCTGAAGATTTTCGTAGGACAAACTGTTATTCCGAATGGGTGATGCCACACCAGTCTCGCTGGTTGTTAGTCTTGATTCATTTTCTTCCGAACAATCCGAATTTCTCCTGGCATTATTTACATCCATACCTAACGTTTTTGACGATGAACTTTCAGTTGCACTCATGTTCAGGGATGTTCGGGTTTTACTCTTCTTTAGACTCGAGAGAGGAATCCTGACTTTAGGCGCCGGTCTCTTTCTCGATGAGCTCCTTTTCCACGCAAAAACTGATGGAACTGCTCCATCGACGTAATTCAGTCGCCTTATACCCAATTTTTTTTCAGGTGTTCTTTCGTAAAATGTAGAGAGCAAACTGTTGTAGAATCTGTAATCGAAAAATGTTTTCCCGGGTCTCCTCGGATAGCGTGCAGCCATTGCTCCTTCAAGTACTTATCGGTAGGTATGGTAAAAAATCCAACTTTCTCGCCATTCGGACCTGTCGATCCTTTTTGCTTACAAAGTGGTACACAGCAATAACGATAAGTAATTTCCATAAATTACTTGGCGGTGTCTTATTTTCATTCGGTGAATATGTTTCAGGAAAAACGAGAAGTTGTTTTGAGTCGGATGCCGTTCTTTTGAACGGCATATCCAGATAGAGTGCTTCGCCATTAGGCAACAAAAATTTATTTGGATTCTGAAGTTAGAGTTGTCTGCTGGCTTCAGGCCTAAGGCGGTTTCCATTGCTAAATAGTTTTCTTTTGAAAGAATGCGGCACGTCTGCAACCATATCGAAAACTGAGTTATTCCAAAAGTTTGAGAGGACTTGCTGCAAGGTCTGCCGGGGCGGCGAAGGTAATGTCCAGCAAACTCCATCCTCTTCTCCAGTACCTTTGCACCAACTAACGTCATACGGGCGTTAAGCTGCTGTTGAACAGCAAATGCAGGCCCTGGAAAACGAGATGGTGAAGCTCAATCTTAAAGAGCAGTCGAAGCTCAAACAACGGCGGTTAACGTTTCATTCAAAGATAAATTGAGGACAGGCGCGTAAAGCTAGCTCTGGGCGATATTCCTGACCCTGCATATATCGGCCCAGCAGCCGTAAACTGAATAACTAAGTTCATGTACTCCACACGGATACACGCGAGACACGTATTACTGCATTGGATGGGATCCTTACAAGCACAGCCTCTGTTTTCTGGAGTTAACATGCCTGGAGTTGTTCCAAACAGTATGCGCGTTCTTACCCGGCGTTTACTTAGCCGAACGCGAAGCGCAAGACGTTGAGGGCGAAGGCGCGAAGCGTGAGTAAGTGAGGAAGTAAGTAATAACTTTATTTAGATGTGGTGTATTCGTCAGGTATGACAACACTACAAGCTCAGTCAAATCTATCTAAGAGTATCAAATTCCTTGTAATAAAAAGCTAAAATATTTAAATATGTATAAATTATCCCCACCCCCAGGAAATTAATAAACCTCCTTTACAAGAATGCCGTGTATAGATGGTCAAGCAAAAAAATTGTGACAGCCCCTTGGAAAGCTCCTGATAGTTTCTGCTTGCACTTTAAACGTGTTACCCTGATGTCAAAATGACGGGGGTGAATACTTGGTTCGCGGATCGACGGATTTGGCTAAAAAAGTTACTCGGTTCAGTTTCGGATTTTGAGGATACATTTCACGGATTGGCGGAATTCAAAAGCTCAGTGGATCACGAACTCCTTCAATATTTCAACATGGATTTGACGGATTTTGTTTGTTTTGAAGTACGAATCGTGGAACTTAGACATTTTGTTCAATTTTTTTAATATTTTCGTTTGCATTTTTTTTTTCTAAAAACTAGTGGGTAGCACACAGCAACGGATCTTGTCAACTTTGTTAATACTTTATTATCCGGCTGGTTTTGTCTGACAACACAGACGTCATCAGGGAATTAGCGGCAAAATAGATCAAACAACTAGATTCTGACTACACTAACACGAGACATTCAATGTGTAAGTTTATTGAGGATGCGTCAGTCAGTCATCAGATGTACAATGTATCCTGAGACAGACCTTTAGAAGTTACAACTGTTGTTTCTGGAAAATAGAAACAGTGCTACGCCAGATACGAAAAACCACTAAAAAACCACCCTTTAGATGTGGCCAAAAAATATGTGGAAACGTATTCCTCATCTAATGCAGCAGCACAAGACCCAGAGGAAAGGGTACGACTAATCAATATACAACAAATACATTACAAGATAAACTCACTCATACAAAAATTACAAAAGAAAAAGAAAAGCGAGCGAACGCGATGACTGACTGACCTAGAATGACCCAAATCTCCCGCGCAAAGCCTAAATATTCCAATACATCCCATAACAACCCGCGAACCTCTCAATCGTGCCGTCAGAATAATTATTTCCGACTAATTTATTCAAACGTCAGAAATTACTCTTCTACACTAATGGTTCAAACTACGTCTTTTATCAATCATGTTGAATCCCTGATAAAGTCTCAGTGAAGTCTATGATCAGACAAAACCGGGCGAATAATAAACAAAGTCAAGAGAGGATGAGGTGCCTCATCCTGTCTCGACAAAGTTAACAACAGAGCTCTGAAGTCTCACGCATTGATACTCATGCAAACGAATGCAATCTTACTCTCTCACGCTGAAACTATTTCTCGCGCATTCAAGGCTTTTCATTTAAACAATTCCCTCTGATTCGCTCTGACGAAGGGCTAACGCTTGGAACGTCAGCTTTTAGAATCCCGGTACGTTGGTCAATTTAAATTATCAACTCCGTTGCTAAAACCAAATTTTCGAGAGCATCCCCAACCCTGGGTCGCAGGCTGCAGCGTGCGGACCATGGCGGGAGCCGTGTGCCGAGGGCCGTGGTCGCTGGGCTGCAGGCCCGTTATTAGTAAAACCCCAGTAGAGTAGGTTTTTGAGGATACTTTCTGTATTGAAAACGATTTAACTGTTGCCTGTTGGAAAAAATCCGTTAACAAGTACTTACAGATCCTCCGAGACTCGAATCATTTCAGGTACAATGATGGCATTGTCTCTCTCTCTCTTGCTTAACAACAAATTAATGAGTTTAGGTAAGCTGAAAGCCATTCCAGTCATTGCGCACTATGGCCATCGCTACCAAGTAAAGTTTGAGCCCGAGCATTAGCGGCCGTGGACAGCTGCTTCGGCCTTTTTAGACCTCATCAGCATGGCATAGCTCACTCGAAGCAACATCCCACAAGCTTCACATTTTCATTGTTAATGCTCTGGCTCAAACTTTATTTGGTAGATTTAAGAGGTAATGCCCGCTACCATGTGGCCATAGTGCACAATGAGTGGCTTTCAGCTTACCAAAGGTATTAATTTGTGTGGTGTTCTTGTTACTCGCACCTGTTTAAGGCGCAAATCTCTAATTTCCCTATCCCGTTTAAGACAGAATTCAGTTTTTTTCAGACCCTACCAAAGACATGAACCTTCGAAGCCAGATTGCTCTCAAAAAAGACCCCAATAATAATAATAATAATAATAATAATGATAATAATAATAATAATAAATTACTTATATAGCGCATGATCCATAAATAGATTATCTCAGGCGCTTAAAATTAACAATAACATTATTTACAATATTTAAATTATAACTAATCATGATTATGATAATATTTACAGTGGTAAGAAGTTAATGAGTTAATGAGTTGAATTAATAATAAGCCTTAAATGTCTTAAGTTTTGTTTTAAAAGATTTTAAATCGTTCTCTAATCTGAGTGATTTTGGAAGTTTGTTCCATTCAGAGGGTGCAGCCACTTGAAAAGCTCTATCTCCTGTTGTCTTGTTTGATTTAAAAGTTGGTGGAGCCAATAATAGTTTATCATTAGATCGGAGATTGTATCGTGATTTCTTTTTGACTTGAATTAGACTTTGTATGTAAACAGGTGATAGCCCATGTATTGCCTTGTACTGAAGTCACCAATAAAATTTTGTATTTAATTCTGAGTTTGACTGGTAGCCAGTGCAACTTGAAAAGCGACGGCGTGATACGAACAAAAACGTGTAGAGTTACATATAAGTCTCGCAGCCATATTTTGCAAACGCTGAAGTATTTTAATTTGACCATCAGAGCATCCATAAAGAAGACTGTTGCAGTAATCCATTGATTTAAATTTAATTTGATTTAAATTTAATTTGATTTAAAAGTTGGTGGAGCCAATAATAGTTTATCATTAGATCGGAGATTGTATCGTGATTTCTTTTTGACTTGAACTAGACTTTGTATGTAAACAGGTGATAGCCCATGTATTGCCTTGTACTGAAGTCACCAATAAAATTTTGTATTTAATTCTGAGTTTGACTGGTAGCCAGTGCAACTTGAAAAGCGACGGCGTGATACGAACAAAAACGTGTAGAGTTACATATAAGTCTCGCAGCCATATTTTGCAAACGCTGAAGTATTTTAATTTGACCATCAGAGCATCCATAAAGAAGACTGTTGCAGTAATCCAATCGGGCTATTACCGTTGCCTGTGTCAGTACACGAGTTGACTCATATGTGAGATGCTTCCTTATTCTCCTTATGTTGTATAGATAGAAATATCCCACAGCGCACATTTTCGTTATATTGGTGTGGAATTGCATGTTACGATCAAACCATACTCCAAGGCTCCTCGCTGAAGTAGTTGTTTTAACTTTAGTATGTCCAATTGTCATTTCATCAAGGGATACTTTGTCTAGTTGTTGTCGAGTCCCAATTACTAAGAATTCCGTTTTTCCTTCGTTTGATGTCATTTACAACTTTTAGAATTGCCGTTTCAGTGCTGTGTTGCTTTCTGTATGCGGATTGTAGTAGGGGATACAAATCATTCTCAGCCAGATGACAATGTAATTGGTCAAAAACTGCTTTCTCTGTTACTTTTGATAGAAACTGCAGATTGCTTACGGGCCTCAAATTCTTATAAGCAGGACCAAGACCAGGTTTCTTGAGAAGAGGCTTGACGAGCGCGTCCTTCCACGCTTCAGGGAAAACACCTTGTCCCGGATAGTGAGCAATTAACGATGGTAGTTATAACAGGTGGCAACTGGTCAAGACAGTCGACAACCAGTTGGGTTGGCATTGGGTCTAACTTGCATGATTTTTTGGTGCATTTCTTTATGATCGCACTAGTATCACGTTCAGTCAATAACTCAAATGATCGTAATACTTTCGCACATGCATTCCACATTAGGATGTGGTGGTACTTCGTTCAAATCTGATGAAATAGCACATAAAAATAGTCATAAAAATAGTCAAAAATAGTAGTTCATATTCGGTTTTCAATAAATTAAAACAACAAATCGTATCGTAAGACCGTGAGAGGTATCAAAGCATTCTAAAACAACGAAGACCAAGGCATTGTTGAATCGTACCTTATTTAAGTAGTATTATACGTTACATTACGGCAAGCAATGAAATCAGTAGGGGAAAAAAGAGACTGCGTTTGCCGCTGCGTTCAATTCGATACGAATTTCCCTATACGGCCATTTTGGACGTACCAGCCGCCCTAGCGCGACCCTGTGTACCACGTGACCTTTTTTGCATAAATTAAAAAAATTAGCATAAATGAAAAAATTAGCATATATGCAAATGATGTCATTAGCATAAATGCAAATGAGAAGACACACACAAGAATAAATGGCAAACGGGTTTTTAATAACAGCAGCTCCTTGATTTTTTTTTCACGAAAAAAGAAAAGTGGCGGAAAAAAAACAAGGACGACAGCAGGAACAAAAAACCGCCACGTCTGACAACAATGAAAAAAAGAAAGAAAATCAAATGTTCAACGTGTGCGCCTCCTTCGCCTCCTTCTGCCTCCGGTGTGTGGGTGGTTGGCCGCTTGCATGTTGGACATGAAGTTGATCAAATTGGGGATGGTGGCTCGAGAGGGAACCAAGTCTCTCAGGGGTTGTGGAAAATAGGCGGTATGGTCCATCACGGTACAATAGGGGAACAGCATGCATACGACCAGGGAGGAGGTGGCGATGTGGGGTAATTTCCTTTTGGCTGTCATCATCGGCTGCAGAGAAGAGGGGAAGGTGTCAATCCATTATCGTGGGCTGTGAAGAAGGGGGAGGAGGAGGTGAAACGCTTTGTCCACCGGGAAGGCTTCACGCAGAATGGGTACTGCTAATCGCTGGGAAAAAAAGGAAAAATTGATTAGCACTTACTTGTTTTGGCGAAAGTGGCGCCGAAACAATCTGAAATGACATGTGCAGTTGCGGTAAAATGGGCACCATGTGACACCTGAGATTTTGAAAGCCAATTTACCGTAAGTGAGATCTATCTGAAAAAAAGAAAAACGCGGGAAAAAAAAGACTTACTCGGCGGCGGGGGCGTTTGGAATCATGCGAACGCATGCACGTTTGATGGTGTGCGACCGAAATGGCGACACGTGCACTTGTATCGGTGAGGCCAAATGTGTTTGATCCTGCACGTCAATACGTGACCGGGGATCTGAAAAGAACCAGAGGAAAGACTTACTAATGCTCGCACATGCACGTTCGGTGGATACCGAAGATACCGAATTCACAAGTCAATGCGTGACCGGGGATCTGAAAAAACAGGAAAAAAAGACTCACGCATATGCACGTCCAGTGTACGCGTACGAACATATGCACGTTTGATGGAAGTCGGGCCATTCGATGATGAATTTGCATGTGAGGATGTGCGCGGGGATCTGAAAAAAAAAACTTACGGGTCAGGCCCCACCATCCGTCTTCCGTGAAGCACATGCACGCGACGTGGCTCCACGGATCGACCACGCACGTCAAAATGTGGCCGGGAATCTAAAAACAAGAAAAAAAAAAACTTACGCTCAGGATCCGGTGCATGTGTTCGCATGGCAAACGACGCAGAGGTGGATCGTGCCGCAGAGAGCGCACAGCATGAGACGATGCGGATTTAACTGAAAGAGAATGGTTTTGGAGAATACCTTTGATACAATCGAATTAAACCCCATTTGTAGGTGAACCCGTAGGCGCTGGGGCATGTGCATTTGTATATGAATCCCTATAGGGTAGCGATCTGTCCGCGTTAAAACTAGAGATCTGAAAAAAGAAAAAACAAAGGAAAAGCAAACAAGCGAAACGAGAAAACAAAGGGAATCGCTTCTCTCGGCTAGCAAAACATGTTATTTTCGTAACGGAGCCAATTTGGTCGAGCGAGCACACCGCTCTGAATTTTTTTTTTGAAGAGCACACACATAAGATGGACATCGACTTACAACGAAAAAAAAAATAACAGAAGAAAATAATAATCACGATGGTTTAAGCTCGTTGTCGCCGGAGAAATCCATCATTGAACTACAAACGAAAACGTGAGCACTGCGAACGGTAAAACGGTACATCAAAAGAAAGCTAACATAAATCTTCAACTGTCGTTTGAGCGAGTCCGTTTTGAGGATTATTGCAAAGGAAAAAAAAATATATGGCAGAGCTCGGAGGCCTTTTCTTTTTTATCGAGGTTTAGTAAGTCGTGGTCATGAAAGCAAAGGATTTGAACCACTCACCAATTTCTGTGTTTTCCTGGAAACATCCACGAGAGCGGTCAGGGTTTTCTCGGAAAAAGTATCGGTCTTTGAATGTGCTTTGTTCGCACCACCGACTCGTTTGAATCTTCTGGAAAAAAAAACAAACAAACAAACGAAAATAAGAATGGGGGTTGTTTCCTCGGATGACCAAACGTAAGCTTTTAAAGGGAAAAAAAAAATTGTGGCCGCCAACGCTTCCCGCATTGCGAGCGAGTGTTTTTGCAAAGAAAAACAAAAAAAAATTATGTTAGCTTGAAAAACCGCTTCAAACCCAACCTATGCAACGCTTAGGTAAGAGTCATGGTGATTTTAAGGAAGGTTTTGGAGTTCGACAAACGTTGGAACGAAGAAGAAGAAGAAGAAGAAGAGAACTTACCTCGAGCTTGCGTTTCTTTTCGAAGGTCGTTTGAAATGAGAAAATCGTTTGTAAAGATCCTCTTTCGATTGTACACAAAAAACAGAGCTTGCAGAAAGGTCTTGTCGCGTTACCGGTGGATCAAATCAAGCTGTGAAAAGTCTTTTTTTAACGCTGAGGATCAAATCAAGCTGCAAGCTTTCACGCCGCCCAAAAACTAAACCCCGCATCTCAAGTGCTTGGCAAGTAATGTTTCGATGGCGTGGATGTGACGCAGTCGGTCGACTCCTTTGTCCTGATTGGGCATCTCGCCCACGTGGGTGGCACAAAGGCTAGATTACGGAGAGATTACGGCGACAAATGGAAAATAGGCCTCTGAAAAAAGGCCTATTGTTTTCCGTAGCGAGAATGCGTTTTCCAATGGGGTCAGTGGTATTTGGTCAGTGGTATCCCACCCCAGCCGGGGGGGTGATTTCGATACGTCAGGTAAGACGTCACGAAGGGTTCCCTCTCTGAGAAATAGGGGCCTGCGAGGTTATTTCCACTTGGAGTCAGTGGCATCCCACCTCCACCCAGGGGGGTGGTTTCGATGCATCATGTAGGAGGTCACGACGTGTCCCCACCTGGGAAAGAGAAGCCCGCTAGGCTATTTCCACACGGAGTCAGTGGTATCCCACCCCCACCCAGGGGGGTGGTTTCGGTGCATCATGTAGGAGGTCACGAAGGGTCCCCCTCTAAGAAATAGGGGTTTGCGAGGCTATTTCCACACGGAGTCAGTGGTATCCCACCCCCACCCAGGGGGGTGGTTTCGGTGCATCATGTAGGAGGTCACGAAGGGTCCCTCTCTGGAAAACAAGGGCCTGCAAGGTTATTTTCACTTGGAGTCAGTGGTATCCCACCCCCACCCAGGGGGGTGGTTTCGATGCATCATGTAAGACGTCACAAAGTGTCCCTCTCTAAAATAGTAATATCCCGACCTATATGTGAATCACACGCATTGCAAATCGTTTTTTAAAGAACCTTTTATTGTCAATTGCTTTTTTCAAAAAGAACCACTGTCGGTAAACTACGTTTCCTCCATGGCCCGTTGCCTTTTATCCATGGCCAAGAAAAGAGCTCACGGGCCTGGCTGCGATTGAGTGGCTTTGCGCGCATTGCAGGCACCACGGACCTTATAAAGAGCGCGTTGTTTGACATTGTTGATCATTTTTGTTTTGTTCTTCGCCATGGTCGGACATCCCGAGATGCCAGACCCACTGCAATGGGGGTTGCACGACAAAGTCTTGGACATGCTTAGTGTAGACGAAACGTACGAAGGGTGGGCGAGGAAAGGACGATGGGAGGTCGCGCATGCTTTCGATAAGGCTCGGTACGACTTGGAGAAAGAGATTGTGAACTGCGTGAAGGCGTGGGCCAAGGTAGACCCGGCGGCCCTGGCACCCCTAGCGCGAAAGGAGGCTCCTCCCCAGTTCGAGCCCATGTCGTTTCATCTGCTTCACACATTGAAGGACAAGGTCAGAGAGATGGACGAGTGCCAAGGGATTAAAGAGTTGCGAGAAAAAGAGGGATTGTGGGAAAACGTGCAATCTATCGGCCGCACCCAGTACCATTTGGAAAAATCCATTGTGAAGTACGTGACGCGATGGGCCAGGGGAACGATGGGCGAGGACTACACCCCGAAACCCGAACCCAAAGCAGAGGTGGAGGAGGATGTGGCCACCCCCGCCTCGGTCGTCGAGCCCCTTTACGAAAAGGCCTTGCGAGAACGCGATCTGTGGCGTGCACGGTGTGACGACCTGTTGGACCTGGTGTTGTGTGAGTCATGTGAGGACGAGAAAAACCGGGTGTACCAGCGTGGGACCCCCGAAGAAGTGTTGTGCTGGAAACCCTGTAATTGCAGTTGGCCTTGTAATCGCGTGCGGTCCATTTTTAAAGATTAAACCATTACAGACCTCATTTCGAGGTGGGTGGTTCTTGCAGTGTGTGCATGTATGCCTCACCCACGACCCTAGACAAATAGCATAAAAAGATGGGACGCCGTGGCACGGGGGTCAGTCGAGATGAGGGGACTCAGGGACATGTACGTGACCCTGTCGAGCGACACGACGCCCGAATTTCCCCAGAACACGGCGGCGTCCTTTCAAGTGCGATTAGCCACTCCCCTGACGTTTGGAGAGCCTGGGTGGGAAGTGGCCTTGAGCAGTCTGGTCATGCGCGATCGTGGGATGGACGTCACCCTCTTGCACGACCAACCTAGCAAGGCCTTGTTGGTCACGACCACCCGATTATTGAAAGAGGGGGATTCGGACTTTCCCTGGACGATCAAGAACCAAGTCCTTGTCAGTGACATGGTGGCCTCGAATGCTCGACATCCCTTGCCATCGGGCGAAGCGTTCATGAAAGCCTTGATCGAACAATGGTTGTTGAAAGTCAATCTGTTTGACTACGAAGACGGAACCCTGCAGATCCGCCCCCGCGTGAGTTGGGACACCTCCAATGGCGCCACGGAGATGATTGTCGATGGACTCGATGAAACGACCTTTGAATTGAACAAGAGTTTGTGTTTCAAGATGGGTTGGTTGATGCCCGACCCATCGCAAAATTTGTCATTTCTTCTAGGCCACAATGCCATTCCCGAATTGCGTCAAGTGGTCACGGGCCCGGCCCCAAGGTGGGGTCACACGGTGGACTCCATCATTGCTCACGGTGACGTGCTGTTAAAATACGATTCCACGCGTGACACGGTCATGTTTTCGTCTAAAGTGAAATGGCGCTTCGTGCGTCTGAATGACGCCTTCGACAGCGTGGTGGGCAAGACGCACCACACGCAGGGTCTGCACATCTATTCCAACGTGGGACGTGCCGTCATGGTGGGGGATCGGACGACCGATCTCTTGCAAGAGGTGCCGCACTTGCAGCGAGGGGAGGGGGGTGTGTATTACGAACCCTCGCCAGAACGATTTCGGTCCGTGCGCTATTACGGACTGGAGGTGGCCAGCGTGAGTTTGAGGGATGGGTTGGGGCATGCGTTGCCCACGGCACAAGTGGGTCGCACGCACACGACGGTCACCTTGCATTTCAGACGCAGGAAGCCATAAAACCGGGCCGTCTGCCACCTTGACTCGTCAGTGTGCGAAAACCATGACGACGTGCGCAGACGTGTGGAGTCGATGCCGTTGGGTCATGTTGCGCACGGTATGTCGATCGCTCGTGGCCGTCATAGGGGTACCAAGTAAGGATGTGTTCGCCATGGACGCGGCCGCCGATGGCACTCCCCTCGACGTCTTCGAATACCTTCTCGAGGAGTTGCACTGGGGGACCTTCACGGCCTTTGTGGTGTGGTTGGACGAGGGGTACCCTTGGCCAGAAAGTTGGCAATGGTACCGCAAGATACATAAAACGTACGGGTTATGCCTGCCCACCATTCGAGAGTTGGCGTGGCGTCGAGTTTGCCTGTGGGTGACGGACAGACTTCGACGACCATGAAGAAAAAAAAGAAGCCTACAACGGCAGCATCCTACGAGGACCCTGCAGCACCCGGTGCCTTGGGCGGGGTGGCCCGGTTCGCACGCGCTCACGGGTGGTCCCTGAAGAAGGCACGCACTTTGTTGCAAAAGAATTTGGCCTACACGTTGCACAAACCCCCGCGTCGGCGGTTTTCGACGCTGCCCGTCTTGGTGTTTCAGCGCGACCAGCAATGGGTGGCCGATCTGGTGGAAATGCAGCGCGTGGCCCGCCACAACCGCGGCATACGTTACCTCCTGACCGTGGTGGACGTCTTGTCGAATTACGCGTGGGTGCGTCCGTTAAAAAACAAGACGGGCGCCGAGGTCGTGCGAGCCTTTCGAAGCATTCTCAAGGATGGGGGACGCCAGCCACAAACCTTGCAGACGGACAAAGGTAAAGAATTTTACAACGCTACCGTGCAGGCCTGGTTGAAGCGAGAAGGCATTCATCATTTTTCCACGAAAGGGGATGCCAAAGCCGCCGTGGTGGAACGGTTCAATCGCACGGTCAAGGGTCGCATGTACCGCTATTTCACTGCAGCCAACACCTTGAAGTACATCGACATCCTCCCCGACTTGGTGGCTGGGTATAATGCCTCCAAGCACCGTAGCATTGGTTTGGCACCGCGACAAGTGACGCCGGAGAACGAAGAGTTTGTGTGGCAGCGATTGTACGGTTTGCGGTTGAAACCTGATCGGAGGCGACCTCGATTGGCCAGAGGGGATCGCGTGCGCTTGAGCAAACGCACGAGACTCTTCAAGAAAGGGTATTTGCCCCAATGGACGGAGGAAGTGTTTGTCGTGCAACGCGTGGTGTCGGGGGTTCCCATCACCTACAAAATCGAAGAAATGGATGGCACACCCGTGGAGGGGACGTTTTACGAAGAGGATCTACAAAAAGTCACCGTGGACGACGACACTTTGTGGCGCATCGAAAAAGTACTTAAACGGCGTGGCAAGCGAGCGTTGGTGAGATGGAAAGGGTGGCCGGCCAAATACGATAGTTGGATCCCCACTTCGGACCTCAAGGCATGGAAGAGCTCTACGTGACGTTGCCCAGCGATGGCGGAGGAGCTCAATTCGCGAGGGCCAATCGCAACAACAGTTACAAGGTGCAATTGCCCACCCCCTTAAAGTTCGTAGGCAAAGACTGGCAAGTGGGGTTGGCGAGCCTGTCGCTACCCCTTCGGAACGAATTTCGGTCCGCCCTGTTGCAAAAGTTTCCTTCGGGCACCCAACTTGCCTATCAACGGGGGTACACGACCAAGGTGGATGCGCGCGGGACACGCAGTGTGGCCAACAATAACGTGAGGGCCGTGGTCACCGTGGACGACCTGTTGCAGGACGAGTCGGTGCACGACGGGGTCTCTTTCATGCGGTCCCTCGTGTTCGAGTTGCAAAAGGGAATCGCCTACTATTTCAAGTACACGGAAAAAGACAGCACGGACCTCGAAGAATGGAAGCATCCGGAAACCGATGCGGAGTACTTTCAAACCCTGCGTTGGACGGGTCCCACCACCTTGCAAATCGACGGCAGCGGATGCGAGCGCGCTTCCGAGAACATCACAGTGGGCTTTGCGTACGACTTGATGGTGTTGTTAGGAGGCATTGGTTCAAACCACAGTTTTCCCGGACCCCAGATCCGTCAGATTCATTACAAGTCCCCTCCCGCCAGCGAGAAGATCAACACTCAGCCCATCGATGCGGCCACCATCCAGGGAGAGTGGGTCCTTTTCACGCAACAACAGACCTGGGAGTTTACCAACTTGAATTGGGGTTGGTTTGAAAAGACCTTCTTCCCCCCCTCGCGCAGTCTGCGTGTCTACTGCAATGCGGGTCAGAGCACCATCGTGGGCGAACGCATCACGGATCTCCTCAGAGAAGTCCACCTTTCCACCACGGACCGAAATGGGTACGCCTACTTCGAACCCACCCACGTGCAATACCTGCCGGTGCGTCAACCCTCGTTCGAGGTGATGGAAGTGCAAATCGCCGAGATGGCCGGTGCCTTGGCGCATCTGGGGGAGGGACCCTCCAACTTGACTTTGCATTTTCGCCAGCGTGTATAAAGAGAAGACAATCCAGTCGACGTGTATAAAAGGACACTCCCCAACACCCAAAGCAGTTGTGAGTCATGCGAGGAGGCAGTCTGACACGGTACACCCCCACGTCGCAAGACGGGTCGGGGCTTTTCAGTCGGTTTGTCGGACCCGTGCTCGAAAGGGGGGGTCAAGTCGTCGCCAGAAAGGTACAAAAGCACGTGAAGAGGGCCTTGAAACGCAAAGCTGACGAAGTCCTCGACAGAGTGAGTAAACGCGTCAAGCACAGTGTGCACGATATCTTGGGACCCTGAAGATGGTGAAGCGGCGCATCGTCATGACACCCATGCCCTCGAGGGGGCTTCAACGGCACGGTCTGAAAGGCGTGGCGCCTCAAGTCGGGGGACGAATTTGGCCGGGGGCTCCTGACATGGTGCCTTCCTGGACACGCGCGTATATAAAAGAGATGCACAAGCGAACACGGCAAAGGCGACGAGGACGCCGGTGAGCACGATGAGTGAGGGAAGGACACCTACCGCCACTACCTGGCATCCCACCATGCAAATCTTCGACGTCCCCCCGACGGATACTTCCTACGAAAAGTATCGCATGGTGTTGGTGAAAGCGGACAGTGGGGGCATTCAACCCATGCAATTTGTCATGTCGGGCGTCAACGAGTACGTGGACTTGAATCGGAGTTTCTTCGAAATGGAATTTCAAATGAAACAACACAATGGCAACAATGTCGCAGACGCGGACAATCTGTTCCCCGCACAGAATTTGTGCCACACCATGATCAAACAATGCAGCGTCACCTTCAATGGCACGTTGATCAGTTCCCAGACGGACACCTACCCGTACAAAGCTTACTTTGAGACCCTCATCAACAACGATCGCCTGGATGGAGAGACCCTCTTGCCCTTGCAGGGTTTCCAACAAGATGGATTGGATGTGGCCACCCCCTTGACGGCCAACAACTTGGACGACACGACCCCTCATGCCGACTACACGGCTCTCAGTGCCACCCAAAAAGCTGCCGTGAAGGCCATGAAGAGAGAACAAGGGCACTACACGGCTGGCAAACGACGCACGCTGTACTTCAAGCCGCACTCGGAAGCTTTTTACATGGGCAAACCCTTGGTACCCTTTGTAGAAGTGGTGGTGCGTTTCTTCTTTCACGAACCGGCCTTCTTCCTCAACGGAGTGGCAGAGCAAGGCCGTTTGACGGACGCCGACATCAAAATCAAGTTTCACGTGTGTCAAGTGCAATTGTCCGACCCCCTCGCCAATACCTTGCAATTACAAAGAAACGAGGGGTATTATGCCAAGTACCCCTTGGTGCGTTCGGAGATTCGCGCGTATGCCCTCCCTGCGGGTCAGACGGATTTTGACGAAGATCGCATCTTTCTCCACTGCGTGCCCGATCGGATGATCGTGGGGTTGTTGCACCAGAGCAGTTACAACGGCGACTACACGTACTCGCCGTTTGCCTTTCAACAGTTTGGGTTACAGTGGATCAAACAGTTTGTGGACGGGGAAGAGTATCCCTACGGCACGACCCTCGAATTGAATGCGGGCAATGGCAACAAAGATCTGGTGGGATATTTCCGCTTCGTGCAGGCCACCTCGGCTTGGAAAGAAAGGCGACCCAACCTGGTACGGCCCCAAGAGTGGGGGTACGGCAAGAATTGCACCTTGTACGTCTTCGACAACGTGGCCAGTGGGGATGCCGACGGCAAAATTCTCAACCCGCAAAAAGAGGGCAACGTGCGCGTGCAATTTCACTTGAATGCCGGGTTGGGTCACGTCGCCACGGTGGTCATTTACGGCGAATTTGAGAACGTCATGCAAATCACCCATGACGGAGGCGTGTTGTACAATGCCTATGGCACATAAAAGAGCCATTAGAAGGCAGGCCTAAGGTCAGTCCCACCATGGAGTTGGTGCCCACCACGGACGAACAGTTGCGGCATTTGGCCGAAGACGACCCCCACCTTGGTCCTCATTTTGCCGGGGTCTTTCCCAGCGACCGACTGCCCCCTCGACCCATCCGAGACCGTGCGCAAGGGTATATCGTCAACGTGGACCCTCACGATCGTCCCGGCAGTCATTGGATGGCCCTTTGGACGCCGGGCCCTGACGACGACGACGAAGAGGAGGACACCTGCTTGGTGATGGACAGTTTTGGGTTACCGTTGTGGCGTTACGGGGCGCCTGCCCTGGAAGACTGGTTGGAAAAGCATTGGTCCACCCTTCGTTTCAACGAGCGCAGTTTGCAAGCCATCGACAGCAACACGTGCGGTGCCTATGCCCTTCTGTTTTTGGTGCATTGCAGTCTGGGAGGCACGTTACAGACGTTTCAACAGTATTTTAGTCGTTACGATTTCGTGAAGAACGACGCTCGCGCGGCTGCCTGGTTCAAGCGGTTGGTGCGACGCGATTTGGCGTGGCATCGTTTGACGGGCCCCATTCGCCAGAGTAACCACGTGCCCGTGCGTCTGATGGACATGCTCATGACGATGACGGGGAACCCGGAAGGCCAAAACTACGATACCGTGTATTAACAACAACAACGAGGTCGTTCTTAATAAAACATTAAAAAAAAGCGGTGACTGTGTGGTCCTTTGTCCATATAAAAGGGGGGCGCACTCTTTGGGTAACCGTATCAGTATGGCCCAACGACGCCTCGACTTGCAACCTGTGACGGGGCTCGTACCTCCGCGACTTACCTCGGCGGTTCCCTTACCCAGTCAAGCCTCGTGGATGGGTATGATGCAACGGTTGCAGGAACAATACGGTCCCGACCCCGACCCACCTAAACGCGTGCGGAGCAAAAAGAAAAAGATCAAGATGGTCAAAGACACCGTGACGTTGGCCGAGGTCTTTCGGAAACTCCCCAAGACCTTGAAGACGCAAAAGGTGCCTCTCACGGGGCGTCTGACGTTGAATTCCATGCTCAGACGTCTGAAAGCGGGCAGTATAAAAATCGACGCCTTGCTGTGGAGTTGAACAAAGATGATTCGGACACCGAGTAGCCTGTTGGTGGTGGGACCCTCGGGGTGTGGCAAGACGGTATTTGTCACCAAACTCTTGAAAGCGCCTCACCGGTACTTTTGCGACGTGGTGCCCAACGTCCACTATTGTTACGGGGTGTGGCAAGAGGGATTTCACCCGTTGGCTCGACTGGGGGTACACATGCACAAAGGCATACCCGAGAGCGATCAATTACAACGTTGGTTCGGTCGCACGAAAGGAGGGGTCTTGGTCCTCGACGATCTGATGGAGGAAGGGGGCAACGACAAACGCGTGTTGGATCTGTTCACCAAAGACTCGCACCATCGCAACATCACCGTGCTGTATCTCTGTCAAGACATGTTTCCCCCTGGCAAGTACGCCAAGACCATTTCGCGTAATGCGCATTACATCGTGGCCTTCAAGAGTCCTCGCGATCAGTTGGGGTTCACCAACCTCATCAGGCAAGCCTTTCCCAAACATTGGCCCGACGTGTTAGACGTCTACGACACCGTGACGGCCCGACCTTTTGGGTACGTCTTCTTGGATCTGCATCCGGCCTCCGACGATACGTACCGGGTCTTTTCGGACCTCTTGGAGGACGAAGGGTACACCCGTGCCTTTGCCAAGCCCCACCGTCCGACATAAAAGGGAACGCACTGTCTATGAGAGGTCACTCAACAAGCGAGCATGCCCAAGCAAAGAGTGTCGCGACGACGGACGACTCGACGGCGACGTCACGAGGGAGGCCTGTTTCCTCTCTTAGCCCTCCTTCCGGCGGCCATCGCGGCGGGCAAAGCGGCCGCTTTAGGAGCCGTCAGTGGTGCCGCGGGGTACGGCGCCAAAAAAGCCATCGAGGCAGCCACAAAAAGGAAAAAGAGGAGGATAACGAGCGTCACAAAACGAGGGAACACCGTGTTAACACGTTATTCTGACGGTTCTACCTCATTGCGATGAAATCCCTCCAACATTGTTACCGTCCTCAAAACGTCAGACCATGGCCAAACGTGCGATGATGACAAAGAAGAAGACCACGTCGGCGGAGACGACCCTCCACTTAGCAAGGGGAAGATGCCTCGGGTGGTGCAGCCCAAAAAAGCTTACGAGGTCATGCGCGACATGATTCGTGTTGTGAAAAACATCACGGTGCCTTTTCCAAACCCCACCGTCCGACATAAAAGGGAACGCACTGTCTACGAGGGGTCACTCAACAAGCGAGCATGCCCAAGCAAAGAGTGTCGCGACGACGGACGACTCGACGGCGACGTCACCAGGGAGGCCTGTTTCCTCTACTAGCCCTCCTGCCTGCAGCCATTGCGGCGGGCAAAGCGGCCGCTGTAGGAGCCGTCAGTGGTGCCGCGGGGTACGGTGCCAAAAAAGCCCTAGAGGCCGCCACCAAAAAGCGGTACAATGCAAGCAGTGTTGAACGTGCTGCCATGAAACGACGGAGGTCTGGGTTGGTGCGTCATCCCGATGGTTCCACCTTTTCGTGGACGCGATAAAAGGGAAGGGACGCTGTCCTCGCAACCTCAGACCATGGCCAAACGTGCGACGACAAAGAAGAAGAAAACCATCTCCTCGACACGTCGGCGGAGACGACCCTCCACTCAGCAAGGGGGCAAGATGCCTTGGGTGGTGGATCCCAAAAAAGCCTATGAGGTCACGCGCGACATGATTCGCGCCGTCAAAAACACGGATATGACGAAGGCCAAACGGCAATACGACAGCATGAGAGCGGCCTGGCAGGCTCACAAAGCAAGAGGGGGCAAACAATCGTGGCTCCAATACGCTCGATCGCAAGGTTTCATCGCCAAGAAAGCCAGCCCTTGTTGCCTCATGTGACCCCCCCAGAAAAGCCCTGGAAGTTGCCACAAGAAAAGAGGGTATAAAAGACAACGTGGACCCTGGTCGACGCAGACGGTTCCCCTCGAGATGAAACGTCTCAGACGTCAGTTGCCGTTTTTGGAAAGTCTGTTTCGAGATGCCCGCGGGCAATACCGTCACGACCTCCTACGGCACGCCAACGCCGATCAGATCAATGCCATCAGCGAATTGGTGTTGAACACGTTGAAAGGGCATGCCAGGGTCACCCCGGACGTCGTGGCCCGGTTGAAAAGGCATAAAAAGGTCTTGCGCGAGTTGGCCAAGCGGAAACATTCGGTGACCCGACGACGCGCTCTCTTGCTCCGACAGACAGGCAGTGGCTTATGGCGGGGACTGCAAGCGGTGTGTCGATGTCTCCAACGATGAGAGCTCTTGTGGCCTTGTTGCAAGCGGCCAAGGAAGAAAAAACAGTCGAACCTTCGAAGGTCCGGCCGACAAGAACCTATAAGAGGTGGCAACGTGAGTGTTGTGAACTCAGACGACGCCTACTGTGCGACCCCTGTCGGTGAAGCACGCGTGACCGGTCGCATCACCGTCTCGTCATGGAAGAAATGTTGATCGTACCCAAACGCGAATTCGCCCCTTGGGTGGCTAAACACAAGGCCGGTTTGTTGCAGAACCATCTGTTAACCCATGCAGCCACCTTGGCGGCCAAAGAGGAACGGTTGTTGAAGGATCCCCACCTGTCGCCTGCCGCCAAACGCATGAAGTTGAAGCCCGTATCGCGCGCCCTGCATCGAGCCACGAAAAAACTGCGAACCTTGGACGTTCCCGCAGCAGGCACGGCGGGGACAGCCGACGATGACGACGCTCCCGAAACGGACTTGGTGAGCAGTGCGTTCGACAAATGGATGCGACGCATGGTGAGAGTGGCCCAAAAAACGGAGGGGGGAACCCCTACAGGTAGGACCCCTGCCAAGACAACGGTGAGCAAAGCCATAGGGACGGACGTGAAACCCAGAGTGCCAAGAAAACCCAAACGGTTGTTCAAAAAGGCAAAAGAAGAAGAAGAGGACGAGGACTGGCCCCTCCCACCCCCTCCTTGGGTGGAAGTCAAAAAGGAAGAGGAAGACGACTGGCCCCGCCCACCCCCTCCTTGGGTGGAAGTCAAAAAGGAAGAGGAAGACGACGGGTCGTTCCCACCCCCTCAGGACGTGAAAGTGAAAAAGGAGGAGGAGGAAGAGCCTACACGGAAGACCCCCTTTGATGCGTGGGACCTCGAACAGGGTAAACGCCGATTGAAAAAGACGCCCCAGATCGAGCGTCCAAGGAGTGAGGACGATTTATGGGGGGCTGTCGCCAGGGCCATGGATAAAAGGCGACGGGCCATGGAGGAAACGTCGAAAACACCCTTGGCAGTGAGACGGTTGAGAACCCAACCAGGGTGGGAAGATTGGGAGCGAGGGAAGCGCACGCGACGCCGACTCGATGAAGAAGACTACGATGACGAGTAAGCGACGATGCCAGAAGCCGTCTCAGGGCGGTCGCGGGGTGGACGTGCAAAAATGGCTGGGCAAAACGGGCCTGGAATTTCATTGGCCGGGCTATCAGTACATGGGCCCCGGCACGCATTTGAAGAAACGTTTGAAACGCGGGGACCCGGGCATCAACCGGTTGGACAAGATTGCCAAACAACACGACATCGACTACGACAAGGCCAAGACTTTGAGGGACAAGCACGCCGCCGATCGTCGCATGATCAAAGCCATCGAGGGATTGCCGGGCAAGCGGACCCTCACGGAAAGGATCGTCAAGAAAATCATGCAAACCAAAGTCAAGTTGAACGTTTAAAATATAAAAACCTGTGTTTTTTTTTTTCAAAACCAGGTTAAAAACTAGTTGACCATCAGTGGTTCTTTTTTGAAAAAGCAATTGACAATAAAAGGTTCTTTAAAAAAAACGATTTGCAATGCGTGTGATTCACATATAGGTCGGGATATTACTATTTTAGAGAGGGACACTTTGTGACGTCTTACATGATGCATCGAAACCACCCCCCTGGGTGGGGGTGGGATACCACTGACTCCAAGTGAAAATAACCTTGCAGGCCCTTGTTTTCCAGAGAGGGACCCTTCGTGACCTCCTACATGATGCACCGAAACCACCCCCCTGGGTGGGGGTGGGATACCACTGACTCCGTGTGGAAATAGCCTCGCAAACCCCTATTTCTTAGAGGGGGACCCTTCGTGACCTCCTACATGATGCACCGAAACCACCCCCCTGGGTGGGGGTGGGATACCACTGACTCCGTGTGGAAATAGCCTAGCGGGCTTCTCTTTCCCAGGTGGGGACACGTCGTGACCTCCTACATGATGCATCGAAACCACCCCCCTGGGTGGAGGTGGGATGCCACTGACTCCAAGTGGAAATAACCTCGCAGGCCCCTATTTCTCAGAGAGGGAACCCTTCGTGACGTCTTACCTGACGTATCGAAATCACCCCCCCGGCTGGGGTGGGATACCACTGACCAAATACCACTGACCCCATTGGAAAACGCATTCTCGCTACGGAAAACAATAGGCCTTTTTTCAGAGGCCTATTTTCCATTTGTCGCCGTAATCTCTCCGTAATCTAGCCTTTGTGCCACCCACGTGGGCGAGATGCCCAATCAGGACAAAGGAGTCGACCGACTGCGTCACATCCACGCCATCGAAACATTACTTGCCAAGCACTTGAGATGCGGGGTTTAGTTTTTGGGCGGCGTGAAAGCTTGCAGCTTGATTTGATCCTCAGCGTTAAAAAAAGACTTTTCACAGCTTGATTTGATCCACCGGTAACGCGACAAGACCTTTCTGCAAGCTCTGTTTTTTGTGTACAATCGAAAGAGGATCTTTACAAACGATTTTCTCATTTCAAACGACCTTCGAAAAGAAACGCAAGCTCGAGGTAAGTTCTCTTCTTCTTCTTCTTCTTCTTCTTCGTTCCAACGTTTGTCGAACTCCAAAACCTTCCTTAAAATCACCATGACTCTTACCTAAGCGTTGCATAGGTTGGGTTTGAAGCGGTTTTTCAAGCTAACATAATTTTTTTTTGTTTTTCTTTGCAAAAACACTCGCTCGCAATGCGGGAAGCGTTGGCGGCCACAATTTTTTTTTTTCCCTTTAAAAGCTTACGTTTGGTCATCCGAGGAAACAACCCCCATTCTTATTTTCGTTTGTTTGTTTGTTTTTTTTTCCAGAAGATTCAAACGAGTCGGTGGTGCGAACAAAGCACATTCAAAGACCGATACTTTTTCCGAGAAAACCCTGACCGCTCTCGTGGATGTTTCCAGGAAAACACAGAAATTGGTGAGTGGTTCAAATCCTTTGCTTTCATGACCACGACTTACTAAACCTCGATAAAAAAGAAAAGGCCTCCGAGCTCTGCCATATATTTTTTTTTCCTTTGCAATAATCCTCAAAACGGACTCGCTCAAACGACAGTTGAAGATTTATGTTAGCTTTCTTTTGATGTACCGTTTTACCGTTCGCAGTGCTCACGTTTTCGTTTGTAGTTCAATGATGGATTTCTCCGGCGACAACGAGCTTAAACCATCGTGATTATTATTTTCTTCTGTTATTTTTTTTTTCGTTGTAAGTCGATGTCCATCTTATGTGTGTGCTCTTCAAAAAAAAAATTCAGAGCGGTGTGCTCGCTCGACCAAATTGGCTCCGTTACGAAAATAACATGTTTTGCTAGCCGAGAGAAGCGATTCCCTTTGTTTTCTCGTTTCGCTTGTTTGCTTTTCCTTTGTTTTTTCTTTTTTCAGATCTCTAGTTTTAACGCGGACAGATCGCTACCCTACAGGGATTCATATACAAATGCACATGCCCCAGCGCCTACGGGTTCACCTACAAATGGGGTTTAATTCGATTGTATCAAAGGTATTCTCCAAAACCATTCTCTTTCAGTTAAATCCGCATCGTCTCATGCTGTGCGCTCTCTGCGGCACGATCCACCTCTGCGTCGTTTGCCATGCGAACACATGCACCGGATCCTGAGCGTAAGTTTTTTTTTTTTTCTTGTTTTTAGATTCCCGGCCACATTTTGACGTGCGTGGTCGATCCGTGGAGCCACGTCGCGTGCATGTGCTTCACGGAAGACGGATGGTGGGGCCTGACCCGTAAGTTTTTTTTTTCAGATCCCCGCGCACATCCTCACATGCAAATTCATCATCGAATGGCCCGACTTCCATCAAACGTGCATATGTTCGTACGCGTACACTGGACGTGCATATGCGTGAGTCTTTTTTTCCTGTTTTTTCAGATCCCCGGTCACGCATTGACTTGTGAATTCGGTATCTTCGGTATCCACCGAACGTGCATGTGCGAGCATTAGTAAGTCTTTCCTCTGGTTCTTTTCAGATCCCCGGTCACGTATTGACGTGCAGGATCAAACACATTTGGCCTCACCGATACAAGTGCACGTGTCGCCATTTCGGTCGCACACCATCAAACGTGCATGCGTTCGCATGATTCCAAACGCCCCCGCCGCCGAGTAAGTCTTTTTTTTCCCGCGTTTTTCTTTTTTTCAGATAGATCTCACTTACGGTAAATTGGCTTTCAAAATCTCAGGTGTCACATGGTGCCCATTTTACCGCAACTGCACATGTCATTTCAGATTGTTTCGGCGCCACTTTCGCCAAAACAAGTAAGTGCTAATCAATTTTTCCTTTTTTTCCCAGCGATTAGCAGTACCCATTCTGCGTGAAGCCTTCCCGGTGGACAAAGCGTTTCACCTCCTCCTCCCCCTTCTTCACAGCCCACGATAATGGATTGACACCTTCCCCTCTTCTCTGCAGCCGATGATGACAGCCAAAAGGAAATTACCCCACATCGCCACCTCCTCCCTGGTCGTATGCATGCTGTTCCCCTATTGTACCGTGATGGACCATACCGCCTATTTTCCACAACCCCTGAGAGACTTGGTTCCCTCTCGAGCCACCATCCCCAATTTGATCAACTTCATGTCCAACATGCAAGCGGCCAACCACCCACACACCGGAGGCAGAAGGAGGCGAAGGAGGCGCACACGTTGAACATTTGATTTTCTTTCTTTTTTTCATTGTTGTCAGACGTGGCGGTTTTTTGTTCCTGCTGTCGTCCTTGTTTTTTTTCCGCCACTTTTCTTTTTTCGTGAAAAAAAAATCAAGGAGCTGCTGTTATTAAAAACCCGTTTGCCATTTATTCTTGTGTGTGTCTTCTCATTTGCATTTATGCTAATGACATCATTTGCATATATGCTAATTTTTTCATTTATGCTAATTTTTTTAATTTATGCAAAAAAGGTCACGTGGTACACAGGGTCGCGCTAGGGCGGCTGGTACGTCCAAAATGGCCGTATAGGGAAATTCGTATCGAATTGAACGCAGCGGCAAACGCAGTCTCTTTTTTCCCCTACTGATTTCATTGCTTGCCGTAATGTAACGTATAATACTACTTATTTATGTGTCAGATTTTTTCCTTTCTTTTTTTCCCTTCTTAGTTCTTTGCTTCCTTCGTCCTTTTTTCAAGATAAATTGTTTGACAGACTTGAAGACTATTTACCCACATAAACTGAGAGAAGAAGAAGAAAGACAGCGTCATGGTACCTGAGTAAGAAAATGAGGAAAGGAGAGATTTCATAAAACCAGGCAATGACCTTCTAAAGACGATCGAAGGAACCGGCGCTTAAGTTAAAACTAATTTTCATTTGTTTCTTTGTGTGGATCACCATACACACCTCAAGTCAGATTCAAGGTGCCTGAACTTGCTGGAATCCATGCCAAACTTTAAATTTCTCCCTTAATCCTTTCCTTCACTGGCGGATTAAGCGCCTGTCCCGTAGTTGGAGCAAAAACGCGACGTAAACGAAAGAGTCAATTATTAATTTTAAGCTGAAGACGCATTCGCTATTTTAATATATTGATTTATTCATAAAGAAACGACTTTTCACTCTCGGAAAGGATGTAATTCAGTAGCCTGTGTTGGTCTTGTCACTGCCATGCAAAATATGAATTCCCAACTGACAAAAGATACCAGAAGCAACATGAGACAAATTCCAACAAGGGAGTTGCGGTAACGTGTTAAGTAATCGCTCAGTGTTTCCTGGTCGATCCAAATATTTTACACTTTTACGTTATGAATTTTTAATACGGTATAAAAACAGGTGAGTCAAAAGGCGCACCCATTACTTCTGGCGGTGTCCGCCATGTGTTGTTGAAGTTCATTTTGAGGTCTTCTTGATGTGCACTGCGTCAAAGACCAGAGGCGTCTGCAGGTTAGTTCTCCTAGAAATTAGTTGTATTTGGTCTTACTATGACTATTTCGTTTCCAAAATATTTCGTTGTCGAGGTATTGCAAGCAACATCGAGTGAACTCGTTAGGAACTGACTTTAGTTTCGTTTATGAACATGACACTTATTTCTACGGCTGAATCGTCACTAAATCTTGTTAGGATGCAAGTGATCTCCACCTGGTTTCGTTCAGCTCAGAGATCTAAATTAAATAATGTCAACGACGTAAGATTTTCTTTCGCAAAACTGGCGAACATTTCGCATCCGCATCACAGTATATGTCAGTAAATTTCTTTATCTCTTTCTCGTTAGATGACCGTGAAAGAACTTACACGATGATTGGAACCTGAAAACACATTTGTTACAAACCTTAGGTTCCAGAATTAAGGTAAGACTTGACCAGAATTGTTTTTATTTGTATGTTCCTCTGTCTCTCCCTGGCATGAAACATGCACCGTATTCCCGCAACGTTGTGCTGTTATCCTGCTACAAACACACGGCGTCAAATTTACTACTATCATTAGAAATTCCATTGAATCAGGAGTGGTTAAGATGCCCTAGGGTCCGTTTATATGGTCTGGTCTGAGTTTACGTTGGGCACCGCAGTCTTATTGTCTAATCAATTGGTTTTCATCTTTTAGGTCAAAATATGAACGGTTATGATAAACCTACGATTGGGGAACGCAAGCCAAGAATGTTCCATCACTCCGCCACTCAAGCGCAACTTATTCAGATAAGTCCAACACGTGTTATTCAATTCAGTTAGGAGTAATGTAATTAGAATTACCACAAAATGGAGACATATAATTTTGAGTCACAGGAAAGAAAACTAAAGTTGCGCGTTCACGAAAATCTTACGTGGTTACAAGAACATAAGTTTTGGTTTCAAATTTAATTGAAAAACAAGGGTGAACCTTTGGTAACCAATTCAATGAGTGATATTCAGCAGATAGTTGTTTAATTTCCGTTTATTTGAATTAAGAAGTTTCTCTGAAATTTATATCGGTTGGAGGGTGGAGACAAGCATCTCCCCGCAGTGCTTCAAGCTGTTTGTTTTTTTCTTTTTTCCGCCAAATTTGCAAATACAGAAAATGTTTTGAATTTCGCCTTGGACTAGTTTCTGTGACCCAAAAGAGGCCCTTGGGGACGGATGCCGTCCAGCTCATCGCCTCTATCCCAGCCCTGATGTACGTCGGGACAGACCACAACATGGGACTACGTGCCCTACTCCAGTTTCGTTCGGTGTGTGGGCTCTTTCACGTCTCCTTCCAGTTTCACGTGTGGGGGTAAAGGAGACAACGCTAACGGCTTACCTGCCTAGTGACGTGATCATCCGAACTGAAGAGCAGATGTTAAGCAAACAGCCAGCATGATCCTACCTAAGCCTGGTTTGTGATCCAGCCTGGGGTTTGGACCCACCCTCTCTCGCCCAGCAGTCTGGTGCTCTACCAACTAAGCCAACCGGGCGGCGGTTAAATTATGCTTACAAATAGTAGCAAACTTTATTTACAATTCTTCGAAAACAAATACAGAAAAGTTTCGGATAAAAATTCAATAAACGCTTTCAAATTCTGCACTTCATGTTAAAAAGTGTTCATGCATTATCCTTTTTAAAAAAACGTTGTTACTGATATATGCAAAATTACAAGTCCCTTTGTTTCTTGGAGTTCGATGATTTAGATTTTATTCTCGAGACACAAAACTAGAAAAGGGAAAGGCGAATAGTAAAACTAAAACCCTATACAAGGCTGCTAAAAAAAAAGAAAAGAAAACAAACACTAAACAACGTCAATGGCTCCTTCGACAGCTGCGATTTCAATATCACAATTGTTGTAGTCAAACGCAGTACGGCGCTTCACCCGCGATACTCGGAGGCAAACCAGGGCCGACCGAAGGAGTGCAAAGCATGTCCTTGCTCGAATCCAGGAAATTGTTTGAGAGTATTGTTCTCCTTTCTTGGCGGCTATCAGCTCAGCCAGTCGACTATGATACTTTATAGATTCCTTCCCCATCCCTCCAGTAGTTGTAAATACAAGCGGCGTGAACGAGCCATGCTTAACATCCAACACTCTCCTCGAATACAACCGCTTCTTGTCGTTTTCATGGATGTGATAGATCTGCTGCGGCTCCTGGTCCCTGTAAAACTCGGCATTAGGGTGGCAAATCCTCACATCAAAGGATGCCGAGCTCTGGGAATCCCAGAGGCCACGCGCCCGAATGTCCAATCTTGCGTCTTGTGCTCTATTGGACCCTCTACTGAACTGTTTTTCAGTGATGCCTTGGAGAACTGGCTCGACCTCGACGTCACCACACACCATACTCAAGAGATCGGCCTCGAGGTCTCTCAACTCATTATGACGTTGGATTACGAAACCTCCTCGTTTGCAAATCATTCAGCGTGATCTACTGTGAAGTTTTTTCCACACGCACATACTGATGGAATGTCTTCGATCGGCCAATCATAACGTAGCTTAACAGCATCGCGAAACTATCTCTTACTGACGTTAAAACCCTGCTCTTGAAGGGGAAGAACAAATAATAACAATAATAGTGATAGTAATAATAATAATTAATAATAATAATAATTATTATTATTACAATAACGTCATCAAAAAATTAGCTCTTTTGTCACTTCCTCGCTTTCTTCTTTGGCCTGATATAACTTTAAGGAGATTTTCCAGTCAGGGGAAGGCTGTTAAGTCGCTAAGATAATTTGTCCCCAACGTTTTGAATGTCACTGAATTGATTTTTAACACCTCATATTAACGTAGTTGATCCGTAAAATCGATATAAAACTGCATATACCAGTAAAAAGGATCGAGGGCGATTTGCCACTGAGGGTAAGAAGGGAAGGTGCCTCGAACATTTCTCATACGTTTGAAATTTTCCCCTGAATTTGTGACTGGGCTCTGGGGTGGTCACTACATAAAAATCGTTTCCGACAACAAACCGCCAAAGCAACCTGTGGGGGGAAGGAGGGAGGGCGCTTAAAAAGAATTATTCTTAACGTTAGAATCGTTTTAATTTTTTTTCATAGAAATAGAAAATCGATTGGATGATCCAAAACAAATTGAAGTTGAACTGAATCATTATTGTTACCAAAAGTAGAAAACAGATAACAAACCTTGAATAAAAATATTTGAATTGTTATCTAAGAACAAAGTAGATAACAATAAGAATATTGCTGATCCATATATGGCTTATAAGCAATGGTGTAACCTCCGTATGTTTTGCAGCAGATGAATTAATTGCAAAACGCTGCTTTACGGAGAAACGAGATCACTGTCTACGGACAAATCTTGCCAGTGTACAAATGACCGAACTTTTCCGATGGAATTCGGCGATGGCAGTCGATAACAATCGTAAACTCTTGACCAAAAGGTATATCGTTCTATTTCCCGGATCGGACACTTCACCTCTCGCTCTATCACTATTTTCCGTTATTCTTCGTAACATGAAAATCAAGTTCCGATTTTCCATTCCAATGAATCACTTGTAGTCTAACTACTCTAACTTTTTTGCGGCCGGAGTTGTCTCGTTTTCTGGAAGTCGACAAAGCGCATATCCGCTTAGTTCACATTTCTTTGTTTAGTAAGCTGCTGCAGAGTTTCACTTTCGCAACAAGTCCTCTCAAAATATACAAAGAAAAAACGTTTTCGGAAATGGTTACTAGCTACTAGCTAGGGCAAAACTAAGGTCTAACTTTCAAGATTAAAGTAATACCTTGCTTTCTTGTCAGCTTATTGTATTATCGGGACAAGATGAACGAAAACCTTTCGAAAAACATCTATCTTTTATAAAACGTTTATCGGTAGAGAACAGTAAATTACTATGATGGCAAGCTTTCGGATTTGGTATTTGTATGAATTGGTTTGCCGGGTGCGCTAAAGTTAATTTTATTCCCAGAACTGAGAAATTTCTGAATAAATTGTTCATCATGCATTGGTAATTGTGGAATTTAGGTTGATGTTTACCTGGAATATTCCTATATTCCTCTCTTAACGTTAGAACATTTTCATAACTGTATAATGGAAATTTCGGTAAAAGGACCAATTCATCGTCAAGAAAATGCAACGCCTAATTCGATTGCGACGGAAACTGAATGGACGACACTTACCTGCTAAGTTGCAGGCCGAAATGAAAAACACACCTGGAAATAGCGATTCTCAAACCAAAGGAACAAGTACATTTATTTAAGACGACTGAAGATTCTTTGAATGTACACGAATTCTTTCTATTGATTGTTCCTTTCATCACTTTCAAAGGTTTATTTTAACATGGCACCATAGGATTATAGGATTTATTTATCACGTGTTAGGTGTCCCATTATCGATCTAGATTCAATTCACGCGTTTTTTCTTGACACCAATTTATAAGGTCACGGGTCTAACTCTTGTCCGGACCACTAACCGCGGTCTTGGGTAAGGGCATGCTAGCTGTGCTCAACATCTGCCTCAGTTTAGATGATCGCGTTATTGGGCAGTGACGTTTAAGCAGCTGGCCTTGTCGCCCTCATCTCCATACGTAAAACTGGTGGAGGACATAGAAGAACCCACAACCTGATCGAAGAGAAGGGGACGTAGTACCCGGTGCTGTGGTTGCACTCCCACACATCACGGTTGGGTTTAGGCCGGGTGATGGGCTGACCACCTGTCCCTAAGAGTCTTTGCTGGGTCACAGAAACATGCTTGGAAACTTCTTAGGAGGCCTTATGTGCTACTTGGCATGGAAATGATTATACTAAAATTCTAGAAAATTACTTAAATTTTTTCATAAAAGCAAACAGAACGAAAAGAGTCTCATTTTGATCATTTACTTTGACCTTAAATAATCTAAACAGAATTTCAGTTTGGACTTCATTAGTTTTTCCACCCTGATGCACCCCACCCATGCTAATGCTGGTTTATTTGTTTTAGTCACAGAACCGAGATGATGAACCAAGTGGCAGATAAAGCAAGCAAGGATAACGTTTGGTAAAACATCTAACTTTGGCAAGGTACGATTTCTTTAATATTGTCACACTTCTTGCAAAAGCGTTGCTTTTCTTTGCAAGAACAACACTTTGAAATTTGGTCAGTAACGTAGCCGGTCCGATGCAAGAAAGTTTTAAAATGTTTGTAAAAAATTTACATATACTGGTACCCTCACAAATATTCATGGAATAAATCATGCTGCTTTATAATACAGAATTTGAAAAAATTCGTCCTAGACCAAAATACCTCGAGACGTATCAAAACAAAATGAAGTCGTTTAGCTGTTTTCGCAAAACGTTTCAATTCTGAGTTAATCTTGCACTCTGACGTTCCGGCAGCCATTTGAAACTTTAATTTAAGCCGCTTAAGCTTGGTAATTTGTTGACAAGCCAACCAAGAGTAAACTGCAGAACTACAAAATGCGTTCTTTCAATTTCCGGCACTGATAACCTAATTTTTGTATTGCTTAAATTCGATAGTGTCGCTTTTGTTTGAGCTGGTTTTCTGAAACTTTCGAAGAGATTTAAAAAGTCCACGTTTAGGGACCGAACTTTGCGAAAACGAAATTTTACCTCTTCACATGACGTTAGTACATTGTCTCTAAACAAATATAGTCGGCAACATCTCTTGGCTGTTTAGCAATGTTTTAATAAAAAAAAAAATGAAAATGACCAAACATTTCCATTGATATAACAAGAATGATAATTTGCACTTAAATTAACAGGCAAAACTAACTTTGACACTTAAGCTTACCTTTAATTACCGTTTCAAGGCTGTGGCTGGAACTTGAGCGCCTGCCCATGTATTCTTGTGGGGATGTTTGCGTTGTGTTGTCACGTTATTGTTGTTGTTGTTCTGTTTATCAAACATTGTTTTGATAAAGCGTGACATCACTTTTAATTGTTACAAAATCGCAATTAGTACTTTCTCTGAAAGAATAATATAAGTATCTACAAAAAACCTGTCTAAAAATTCTCACTTTACCGGCCAAAGCAAATTGGTGCTCGCTTTGATATACAAACGGTAAACGCGAGAAAATCGATAGCGTGGTCACATGGAATTGTGTTCAGTTCTAAGGAAACGACCTTCCGTTGTTACTCGCTTTAAAAAATGCGTTTTTGCATATTGTCATAAATCTAAAAGAATTCAAAAGAGAATTATCAGTTCTAACTAAACTAGAATCAACTATTGAGATTCTGGAAAAAGGAAAATGAAACGACCATCTACAGTTTGATTTGTTATTAATTGAAGAACTCTTTTGTTTTCCCAATAAGACAGGACCTCATAATTACAAAATTCTCATTTCTTTAAGCACAATTGGACGTATTACAGGTGTTAGAAAAGACTCCCTTCAATTTGTTTATTTGTGATTGATTTGACCGATTGATTGACCTTCTAGAGCTTATAATCTATATAACAGGTATAGCATAAACTGTTCTTAACTGAAACTTAAGGCTCACGTTCTGTTTTCAGGTTGACTGGGAAAGAGTGATTAAGCCGAGGACGCCAGTGCCACCTTGTCAAGATACAATGGAGTTGCTGTGTTGTACTCAAGCTGTTTCCTGGCTGACAAAAGACAATGCATTTTACGCAAAGCCAAGATGTTGAAGAAAGTGCATACAATTTAGACATGGCTGGCTACAAGCATTTAAGCCCGATTTCTGCTTTGATTGAAGAGCTCTTACCATTAAGAGTCTGCAGCCGCCCTGATGAATTAAGAAACACTTGATATATGGCCAAGTACGCTGGAAGTACAGTATATTTATTTGTGCCACCAAATTCATACCCAAAGCCGAAAAATGGCGGAAATCAGACAAGAAATTGGTATAGAGGCACTCTATATTATCTTAAGTAGAAGAATTTTGAATCTATTTCTTTTGCATGAACAGCAACGAAACTTAAAATTTTAAAATGAAATTGAGAACAATTCTTCGAATCCATTTTATTTTCACATTTAATCTGGTTGGCTTGCCTTCCTATCGAGTTCTGTTTTCACAATCCGCTAGACTCAGCTAAATTAAAAAACAACTTGGAATGTTCTTAGGGCAAAACTGTAAGTGTAATTACTTTGCCTCCAAGTCGAAAAATGCCAAAATCGGAAAAGAATCGAAATTGAAATAGAGGCACTCTACTGCATCGTTTGTAGAAGGCGCGTTTTATTTTCTTTTAATTTGAAATTTGAAATTAGGATTTATTGTCACTTATGCTGAAAGTTATTTCCTTTCACGGATAGCAACCGAACTTAGAATTTCGCATCAAAAGTTTTTTTCGGTGCAAATAGTTTACCAATTAATATAGTGTCATTTGTTTGGTTTTCCTCAGTTGTCCGTTACTATCGAGTTCTGCTTTTGCAGTCTAGACTCGGTTAAAACAAAAAAGAAATTTTTTGGCAAAAGTCTTGATTTTGCGATTAGTTTCTTCTTTCGCTGTGTTAAAATTGCAAAGATGTTTTTCTTACCGTACTTGTAAGTCATAGTTGTGTAAAAGGCATTGAAGACAGCAATAATACATACAAAATAGAGTTTCAGGCGATTTACTTTCAACTTCTGCCATAGCGAGTAAGTTTTGCGATAATCAGTTTTGTCTTCAGTCTGAAGAGAACAATTCAATGAAGGTTACCGTTGCCTTATTCTTCGCTTTGCTTGTCTGGATAGAGGAGGGGGGAAAGAGACCGCAGAGAGAGACTAGGAATGAATAGTACTGCAACAGATAACTTTTAATTTGTAGTGCTGCCGTGCGATGTTTATGATGGAGTTTCTTGAAGATCAAATTACGGTAAGTGGACATTTTCAATTTGAATCCGTAGTAGCTTTCAAATAACATCGTTAGTGCTCGTCGGGAAAGCACATTTTAGATAACTTTTGTCGCCAATTTTTATAATGCGCAGTACGTTACACTTCTCAAGCTGCACAAATACTAGCGGACTGAATAAATTATTCATAAGACGAACGAAAAAATTCGTCTCGACAGGAAAAGATAGATTCAAATGAATTAAGTTAAGACAGCAATTTTTGGCTTCATTTTCTTCCGTTTTACTAAATAAAAGCTAAGCTAAATTGTTTTCAAGAAAGACATTTTAGAACAAGAGTCTTGGGATTGTGAAACACTCGATAGCCTTTAAAATGACTGATATAATATAAAACGATGACTATTGTATGACCAAATTCTGTTCAGTCAAGGTTTGATTTTAATACCAAGAACTAGAAAAGATTAGTTAGGTACAATTTCATCACATTGTAAAAAAATAATTTCACAAAATTGAGGTAATAAACACAAACTTACGTTTTCTAAAAGACAAGCGATTAATGTGTTGTAAAACACGCTCGATAGCCTACAAAAAACTAATATCACTGCGAAAAAAGATAGTTAAAACTGCGATGCTTCGTTTGTTTCGGCCAAATTCAATTACAAGGTACAGTTGCTGTTCATACCAAGAAATAGATTCAAACATTTTACTGTATCACCGTATTGTAACACAGAAAATAAAAATATATTAACTGCTTAAAAAGCAAATATATATCGTGCAGCTTATCTTAAAATCATATAAAAAATAGACTTTTTAAACACTCACCGCATATTTGCAAGTACAAAATGTCAACACAAAAACAACATATGATAAAACAACTACTACAATTAAAACGAAAGACATTGAAAATAAAAACCAAGAAAAAAATACCACAACAAATAAAACAACCGCATCCAAACATGCGGCCAACCTGTCTTCTGTCTCCATGACTTTCTATTAAAAAATACAACTTAGTCCCATAACCTGACCTCTCAAAAACAACCCTCTCCAACCGGGAATCTCACCTACTTTTCCACCGAAACTCCTCAACCTCACCCCTCCGGTTGGTTCTGTAGGAGTCTCTCCCACACCCTCTGGCAAGAAAAGACTGCCACCCACTCCCCTCTCACCCAACTGCCCTCTCCTACAGGACCAACCGGAGGGGGTGAGGTGGAGTGGGTGGGACGTAGTCCCACCCACTGCCCTCTCCTACAGGACCAACCGGAGGGGGTGAGGTGGAGTGGGTGGGACGTAGTCCCACCCACTGCCCTCTCCTACAGGACCAACCGGAGGGGGTGAGGTGGAGTGGGTGGGACGTAGTCCCACCCACTGCCCTCTCCTACAGGACCAACCGGAGGGGGTGAGGTGGAGTGGGTGGGACGTAGTCCCACCCACTGCCCTCTCCTACAGGACCAACCGGAGGGGGTGAGGTGGAGTGGGTGGGACGTAGTCCCACCCACTGCCCTCTCCTACAGGACCAACCGGAGGGGGTGAGGTGGAGTGGGTGGGACGTAGTCCCACCCACTGCCCTCTCCTACAGGACCAACCGGAGGGGGTGAGGTGGAGTGGGTGGGACGTAGTCCCACCCACTGCCCTCTCCTACAGGACCAACCGGAGGGGGTGAGGTGGAGTGGGTGGGACGTAGTCCCACCCACTGCCCTCTCCTACAGGACCAACCGGAGGGGGTGAGGTGGAGTGGGTGGGACGTAGTCCCACCCACTGCCCTCTCCTACAGGACCAACCGGAGGGGGTGAGGTGGAGTGGGTGGGACGTAGTCCCACCCACTGCCCTCTCCTACAGGACCAACCGGAGGGGGTGAGGTGGAGTGGGTGGGACGTAGTCCCACCCACTGCCCTCTCCTACAGGACCAACCGGAGGGGGTGAGGTGGAGTGGGTGGGACGTAGTCCCACCCACTGCCCTCTCCTACAGGACCAACCGGAGGGGGTGAGGTGGAGTGGGTGGGACGTAGTCCCACCCACTGCCCTCTCCTACAGGACCAACCGGAGGGGGTGAGGTGGAGTGGGTGGGACGTAGTCCCACCCACTGCCCTCTCCTACAGGACCAACCGGAGGGGGTGAGGTGGAGTGGGTGGGACGTAGTCCCACCCACTGCCCTCTCCTACAGGACCAACCGGAGGGGGTGAGGTGGAGTGGGTGGGACGTAGTCCCACCCACTGCCCTCTCCTACAGGACCAACCGGAGGGGGTGAGGTGGAGTGGGTGGGACGTAGTCCCACCCACTGCCCTCTCCTACAGGACCAACCGGAGGGGGTGAGGTGGAGTGGGTGGGACGTAGTCCCACCCACTGCCCTCTCCTACAGGACCAACCGGAGGGGGTGAGGTGGAGTGGGTGGGACGTAGTCCCACCCACTGCCCTCTCCTACAGGACCAACCGGAGGGGGTGAGGTGGAGTGGGTGGGACGTAGTCCCACCCACTGCCCTCTCCTACAGGACCAACCGGAGGGGGTGAGGTGGAGTGGGTGGGACGTAGTCCCACCCACTGCCCTCTCCTACAGGACCAACCGGAGGGGGTGAGGTGGAGTGGGTGGGACGTAGTCCCACCCACTGCCCTCTCCTACAGGACCAACCGGAGGGGGTGAGGTGGAGTGGGTGGGACGTAGTCCCACCCACTGCCCTCTCCTACAGGACCAACCGGAGGGGGTGAGGTGGAGTGGGTGGGACGTAGTCCCACCCACTGCCCTCTCCTACAGGACCAACCGGAGGGGGTGAGGTGGAGTGGGTGGGACGTAGTCCCACCCACTGCCCTCTCCTACAGGACCAACCGGAGGGGGTGAGGTGGAGTGGGTGGGACGTAGTCCCACCCACTGCCCTCTCCTACAGGACCAACCGGAGGGGGTGAGGTGGAGTGGGTGGGACGTAGTCCCACCCACTGCCCTCTCCTACAGGACCAACCGGAGGGGGTGAGGTGGAGTGGGTGGGACGTAGTCCCACCCACTGCCCTCTCCTACAGGACCAACCGGAGGGGGTGAGGTGGAGTGGGTGGGACGTAGTCCCACCCACTGCCCTCTCCTACAGGACCAACCGGAGGGGGTGAGGTGGAGTGGGTGGGACGTAGTCCCACCCACTGCCCTCTCCTACAGGACCAACCGGAGGGGGTGAGGTGGAGTGGGTGGGACGTAGTCCCACCCACTGCCCTCTCCTACAGGACCAACCGGAGGGGGTGAGGTGGAGTGGGTGGGACGTAGTCCCACCCACTGCCCTCTCCTACAGGACCAACCGGAGGGGGTGAGGTGGAGTGGGTGGGACGTAGTCCCACCCACTGCCCTCTCCTACAGGACCAACCGGAGGGGGTGAGGTGGAGTGGGTGGGACGTAGTCCCACCCACTGCCCTCTCCTACAGGACCAACCGGAGGGGGTGAGGTGGAGTGGGTGGGACGTAGTCCCACCCACTGCCCTCTCCTACAGGACCAACCGGAGGGGGTGAGGTGGAGTGGGTGGGACGTAGTCCCACCCACTGCCCTCTCCTACAGGACCAACCGGAGGGGGTGAGGTGGAGTGGGTGGGACGTAGTCCCACCCACTGCCCTCTCCTACAGGACCAACCGGAGGGGGTGAGGTGGAGTGGGTGGGACGTAGTCCCACCCACTGCCCTCTCCTACAGGACCAACCGGAGGGGGTGAGGTGGAGTGGGTGGGACGTAGTCCCACCCACTGCCCTCTCCTACAGGACCAACCGGAGGGGGTGAGGTGGAGTGGGTGGGACGTAGTCCCACCCACTGCCCTCTCCTACAGGACCAACCGGAGGGGGTGAGGTGGAGTGGGTGGGACGTAGTCCCACCCACTGCCCTCTCCTACAGGACCAACCGGAGGGGGTGAGGTGGAGTGGGTGGGACGTAGTCCCACCCACTGCCCTCTCCTACAGGACCAACCGGAGGGGGTGAGGTGGAGTGGGTGGGACGTAGTCCCACCCACTGCCCTCTCCTACAGGACCAACCGGAGGGGGTGAGGTGGAGTGGGTGGGACGTAGTCCCACCCACTGCCCTCTCCTACAGGACCAACCGGAGGGGGTGAGGTGGAGTGGGTGGGACGTAGTCCCACCCACTGCCCTCTCCTACAGGACCAACCGGAGGGGGTGAGGTGGAGTGGGTGGGACGTAGTCCCACCCACTGCCCTCTCCTACAGGACCAACCGGAGGGGGTGAGGTGGAGTGGGTGGGACGTAGTCCCACCCACTGCCCTCTCCTACAGGACCAACCGGAGGGGGTGAGGTGGAGTGGGTGGGACGTAGTCCCACCCACTGCCCTCTCCTACAGGACCAACCGGAGGGGGTGAGGTGGAGTGGGTGGGACGTAGTCCCACCCACTGCCCTCTCCTACAGGACCAACCGGAGGGGGTGAGGTGGAGTGGGTGGGACGTAGTCCCACCCACTGCCCTCTCCTACAGGACCAACCGGAGGGGGTGAGGTGGAGTGGGTGGGACGTAGTCCCACCCACTGCCCTCTCCTACAGGACCAACCGGAGGGGGTGAGGTGGAGTGGGTGGGACGTAGTCCCACCCACTGCCCTCTCCTACAGGACCAACCGGAGGGGGTGAGGTGGAGTGGGTGGGACGTAGTCCCACCCACTGCCCTCTCCTACAGGACCAACCGGAGGGGGTGAGGTGGAGTGGGTGGGACGTAGTCCCACCCACTGCCCTCTCCTACAGGACCAACCGGAGGGGGTGAGGTGGAGTGGGTGGGACGTAGTCCCACCCACTGCCCTCTCCTACAGGACCAACCGGAGGGGGTGAGGTGGAGTGGGTGGGACGTAGTCCCACCCACTGCCCTCTCCTACAGGACCAACCGGAGGGGGTGAGGTGGAGTGGGTGGGACGTAGTCCCACCCACTGCCCTCTCCTACAGGACCAACCGGAGGGGGTGAGGTGGAGTGGGTGGGACGTAGTCCCACCCACTGCCCTCTCCTACAGGACCAACCGGAGGGGGTGAGGTGGAGTGGGTGGGACGTAGTCCCACCCACTGCCCTCTCCTACAGGACCAACCGGAGGGGGTGAGGTGGAGTGGGTGGGACGTAGTCCCACCCACTGCCCTCTCCTACAGGACCAACCGGAGGGGGTGAGGTGGAGTGGGTGGGACGTAGTCCCACCCACTGCCCTCTCCTACAGGACCAACCGGAGGGGGTGAGGTGGAGTGGGTGGGACGTAGTCCCACCCACTGCCCTGCTGGGTGCTCATTAATTCAGTCACTTTAATTAGGTGCTACTTCCTTTACATATTTAGCTCATAGACATTTGACGCATTAATGAGTTAGAATAGCTAAGGTTTTTACATATTTACATCTTGCACAATACCATAATGCAATCTGTTTTGGGGTTCTTTACATAATAACAATAGAAGTTATGTACTTTTGGGACTGTGTCATGCTCTAGTAAACAGGATACCCATTGTTTTAATGCAAATGACCCTCCAAGATGAACGGTATAATGGGATTAGTGTATTCAAGAAAAAAAGAAGACTGATTTGTTTTTATATTTGGAACCCTGGCTTTTATTGATTTTTTTTAAAGATTTACATATAGACATAAATCGTGTGCTCTTTTTTTTTAGAGCTGTTGCTATTATGTTTGCAGTAAGGAGCTTTCCTTGTTTGACTGAGCTACTCTTGTTGTGCTTTCTCACCGTCAAGGTTTGAATTGGCATAAGTGGATTGAAAGAACACAAACAATTTTTTCCTTAGAGGTTTTGGGATGCGACTTCCTCTTTGTTATTAAATGTTTTCTCTCATAGGGTCAACGACGATACTGATTTCATAATTAATATTGAGAGATTTATATAGCACTTTACAATAAAGCGCTTTACAAGACTTTATGGGGGACTTTGCCAGACTGCTTTTTAGGGGCAAGTTGCAGCCTCGCAGTTTACAATCTTATTGAGTGGTAAGATACACAGGTGCCCTCAGAACAGGATAAGTTATAGACGATCACACCGGGGACTTCGTTCCCTACTCCGGTTTATCGTACGTCGTTATCCGAGAAAGCTAGAAAGTCTAACCATTTGCAGAAGTCATCACAAAGCCAGCACTTTCTCCTCAGCTATTTAAAGGCCCCGGGTTTTGGTCCGGTCATGATTTGAACCTGCGACCTCCCGCACAGCAGTCTGGTCCTCTACCTGAACTGAGCTAAGCGGTCGGCGGTGACGGCACAAAAGAAAATATTTAGTATTAAAACAGAGTTTATTTCCCAGAGGGCTAGCTTGGCAAACCAACATAGCTACCAGGACGTCATATCAAAACACTCTATCTGTGGTGACAAAAGCCCTGCCATTTTTGCTGTTTCCCGGATGTAATTCGAGTTGTTCAAGGGAGGGGTAGAAAGTTACCCAGCCCTCCGCAGGGCTTAAGTTCTTTTGCTTGGGGTGCTTTCCAATTTCCGACGTAAGTTTCTGATAGTTACACTTACTCGTGCTCTCCTTATGCTGTCGAGTTTTCTTTTCCGTCTTTGACACTTCGTATTTTTTACTTTTCCACTTGAGTTTTTTTAAGACATCGATTTGCGTAAATACTAGGTTAACCATTTCGATTCCCACCCCGTCTTTATACATGGCCAGGTTTCCTCTCTCGACCATTTTCGCTTTTAATAACAACTCTATATTTTTAACGATTGTTCAAGTCATTTTCGAGATGGTATTCTTTTTCTGTCTTGAAAATCCCGATTTATAGAAAATATGAGGTTAGCGACTAGTGTTAATTTCTACGATAAAAAATTCTTGTGTGGGATTCTATGGACCACGATAAATGATACAAATAAATCCTGCAACCCATGAGGCTTTAACAATTACCTGTGTAAAATAAATTGCTCAGACACAGAGGGTTGGCCACGTTGCCCTTCTTAAGGTTTGTGGCCGTTTAATCATTATTAATGTATAGCTTGGTCATCATATCCTCCCATTTACTCTGCGGGTTTTAGTTGAAAAAACGTTGAATGGGAGAGCAGGACTATCTTTTAGAAACTGTTTCCACGTTTGCATTGTAGCTCAATTAAGAAGCAAGCGTTAATGTCGGCTTTTACCGTTCAAAGTCTACACGTTATAACTCTCCGGAGCTAAGAAGCGAAAATATATTTTATTCCACAAAACCCCGGTCAGATAAAGCTGGTTTCCAGTCTTTCTAAATAAAATGAAATTTCCCTGAAGGGTGACCCTTTTGTTTATTCGCATCTTTGGGCCAAATGCACCAATGGGTCTTTGGTCATCTCCTTCATAACCTAAAAGGAAATGAAAACGTTACAGTTCTGTCTTCAAGGTAAAAGCAAGATTAGTTCATGGATGGCCCCAATGTTTTAACATAGGCTGGCGGGAAGCAGGAACTCAAAAACAGCAATAAATGTACAAAGTGTGGAACTGTTATAATTGTACCACTCAATTCCAGCAGTGCCCTTGTCCCATTCCAGGCCAATCCCCGGGCATGAGCATTTAAACCAATTGGAAAATTCCCAGGGATGAGGACAACAAAGGTGGTGAAATGCTCTGGGAGAAACAACTCTTAAAAATTGGATAAATCATCATAATTTTGCATGCCCGGGTCTGTTCAGAGTGGGCGTCGCTGCTGCTCAAACAAATCATAAAGAAGCAAATTCGCGCATTTTTCTATAGTGCTCCATATACAAACATTTCTCGAGGTTATGTTCAAATCACATAGCCTCCCTACTTTGAATGCAAAATTTGTGCGTGTTTGATCATAATAATCGGTCGGCATATTCTTCTTGACTGTTTTCACACTGCAGACTGATAATCTGTGATAATGTGAAACCGGATCGTTGTTCATTTTGAACGAATAAATGCATGAGACATGACAGCAATGTATTTGAATTGACAACACATACATTTAGAAACCTCTACTAACTTGTTTAAGGGACGGACCATTAGAAAAGTGGTGGGTGGAGGGGGGGAGGACTTTTTCAGATTGTATAATTTTTTTCACGGCCATTGCCTCTGCAGGATTTTTTTGAGGGGGGTTAAGTCCCCTGCACGAATTTATTTTTGGCATTTTGTTTGGTTTATTTGTTTTTCTCCTTTTGCTTGATGCTTTAACTAGTGAGTATTAAGTTCATGCCAATGGGTTTTTGTTATAAATGTTACATTTAGTACACATTAATTAAAACATTGTCATAATCACTTAATTTTGTTATTGTTCGGTGTATGTGATATTGTTATGATACTGTTAGAACTGAATAATATTGTTATCATAATAGTCAGACATATAAATGTTGGCCAATCAGAGACCAGGCATTTATCCACCTCTGGTCAATGATGCAAATGTTAATTTTATTTAATAGGTTGAAGTCAAGTTTATAGTACATTTTGAGGTCTCAGACACTTCCAAGTTGAAAATGGTTTACATGAAGTGCCACTGCCTCAAATGGCCCTGCATTGCATTTTGGAAATTATAAATTTTATTATTTCGTTTATTACTCTTGTAATATAATTCATCATTGAGATGCAGCAAATTCTTGACAGGCTTCACTATGACGTATAAGTATCAAATAAAAAATGGTCAAATAAAAATGCTTTCAGTGATACATTGAACTGTTGACTAACTGATACAAGAGAACTTTGCTATTAAATATCGACCCCACTGGGACTAAAAAGCAGAAGAAAAGTGTCGGTACTTAGTGGCAAAGTTAAAAGGCACAACATCACGGTTTTACATGTTTTTTTTAAATACTTATTGGTACCTGCAACATAAATAACCCTAAACCATAGCAGAAGATTAAACTTGTGTAAGAAAGCGTTACAGTTTGGTATGCATGTGCATATCTGTGCCCACAATCTTCATTTATACATTTCAGTTGTAAACTCTTTCCTGTGATGATGTTGAGGCTTTCAAAACTTGGTGTGTGCTTGCTTTAAAGTGCAAACAAATCAAGCAGGATGGCCATTTATAGCACATGGTTTTATCACTTTTGAGCCAAGGGTTTTTCTCCAAGGGCTTTTATCCATGATGGGGTTGCTGCACACAAAATGTATCAGCTAGAAAGGGAAATATGTGTTTTCCTAATTGCAGAAAAATGGGGATCAATACTGTGTATAAATTACCTGCCAAAGTGCCCTTCAGGCAGGTACAGTTTGTCAGCTCAATAGTGCAATTCACTCTGCAGGAATTTTTTTTTCTTCACTTCTTCTTTGCATGCATTCTTTTTTTTTTTTTTGGTATACCCCCACCCCGCTCCCCCCCCCCCTCGGCCCATCACTTTTCTAATGGTCCGTCCCTAATCCTTGGTTGGCAGTGATTGCACCACAGAATTTTCAACTTAGGAAGCGGAGTCATCCCTGGGCAGGCAAACCCCAGTATTAAAACTTCAAATGCCCCACCTCTGGGATGAGGGTCCCCTATACTTTTTTCGTGAAACGTGATTGGGACTATTTTTTTCTCGTGAAACGTGATTTAGGTTTATTTGTTCATTCGTGATTCGTGATTGCCGATATTTGCTTTATCGTGAACGTGAACGAGTTTTGGGAATTATCCGTGACGCGTGAACAGTCTCAATATTTTTACGTGAATGCATTTTCCAAAGTGGTATAGGGGACCCTCTGGGATTAGATCAAGAGCAAATTCCCAGCTAATACTCAGAGTGGGTTATGGGTGGGCACTGCTGGAATTGGCTGGCACAAAAAGGAAAGAAATATGCAATGTCTAGTTTACCAGGTTTTGCATAATGTGACCCATATTGTACTAGCAATTTAATCCCTAACTTCCTGCTAAGTAGTGGACACCAACTAAATGGCTTCAGTTTTGTGTAGCAATACCATGGGGACAATCTGGCAAACCACAACAAACAGAACCAACACAAAAAGCCAATTGCAATGGGAAGCACGCATACCATAACTTGCGCTTCCTATGGGAAAGTGTACGTAAAAACAAGTCACCCTACTAGCCTGCGAGCAAGCTCTCTGGGGCAGTCTGGCGCCGGGGCTGGAAAAGGAGATCTTGCAACTATGTCTCTGTAATTTGAATATCTGCATCAAATCTTTTGATGCAAAATGCTGATTGGCAGATGTTTGTTTACATTTCAAATTTGTTTGCGCTTTGCACTGATTGGTGAAAATCTGACAGCTCAGCCACATGGAAATTGAAGGTGGATATTCAAATTACAGAGATGAAACTGCAAGCTCTCCTGTTCCTGCCCGCTGCAAGACTGCCCGAAGAGCTTGCTTGCAGGCTATCACCCTACCAAAGAGGGTGACAGAGTCAGAACTTCTTTTCTTCAAAGAGAATGCTAAACTAAAGCCAAAGCTAAAGCAACTTATTTTAATATTCTGAACCTGGTTCACACAATCAATTTTTTCGTTGCATTCCTACTGATATAAATATTTTAATTCCCTCCTGCCTGCTTCGAATCAAAATGGAGTTTCATTCTCACAGAAGTGGGTATGTTCATAAACACCAGTTCTGCTAGTCAGCTGCATTTGTATCTGAGAACTGACTGAACTGATGAAAGGAACACGAGCCAAGAAACAGATTCTATACTTACACAGATAGCTTCAGCAGACAACTTGGACTGTAGGCTGGGCAATGGATTATCTCCAGAGCATCTGTAGTTAAAATGGAAACCCCTTAGTAAGGGGCATCTGCCTGAGAAAAGGCCAGGGGTGTATACTATCTGGAATTGTTGTAAATACTGTAATTATGGTAATTTTACTGGTTTTTAAAATTTAGTTTATTAATAATATTGTAATGCACTTTTGAGTATTTTTATAGAAAAAGCCCAATATAAGTATTAAATATTATTATTATTATTATTAACAGCTCCTCACCATTTTCTGTGTGCCAGTGCCCATAACTTGTGCTGTCGAAAGAAAATGGAACCATTTTTTTGTCAATGGGGTGTGCATTTATTAATGCAAAAAAACAAACAAACAATTGACCCTTGTTCTTTCATGTCCTTGCTTTTCGTTTCACATACCATTTCCAATCAGTAAAAGTATGCATACGAGAACCTTTTATTTATGCACAAGATTTATGCTGACTCTATTCTTTTTGCTTGAGGATTTGTTTTCAGATTACTGAAAGGCGACAGAATGACTATCACAACTGAAGGGTGACTGCTTAGTAGGGGGTGGGGGTGGGGGGGGGATGTTTGGATGGGCAGAAGGCTTGAATACGGTTGGTGTGCAGCTAAACATGGGCGTACAAGAGTTTTCTGTGCTAACAATAAGGCTTTTGAAGATGCCATGCTCTGGATGGCTGCAAACACAAGCCACGATGACTGTGTCATAGTACTCAACAGACTCCCAGATCCTTATTTCAAGAGAGGGTTGGCGCAGTGGTGAGAGCACTTGCCTCCCACCAATGTAGCCCCGGTTCGATTCCTGGACTCGACGTCATATGCGGGTTGAGTTTGTCGTTGGTTCTCTACTCTGCTCTGAGAGGTTTTTCTCTGAGTACTCCGGTTTTCCATTCTCCCCAAAAACCAACACTTCCAAATTCCAATTCAATCTGGATGCAGGACCTCCCTGAAAACCACTTCGCGGTGAGTGGAGCTTCCTGGGTAAAATATTTAATATCATTGATTGATTGATTGACTTATCATTTTATAGGAGGGTAGTGTAAGAAGGACCTGGGTCGCTCCACTTGATGAGATCAGAGCTGCACTCACAATCGTTTACAGCCCTGGCTATGCAGGTGTAAGCCGGGAGTCACAATCTTGCTGGCATGGCTGTGCTGTTTGGTGACATGAATCACTACCTAAGAGATGTAATAAGCATGCACTGTAATTTACTTAAGAATCTAGAGGATTAAACATATGAGTCAAGTTGATTGTTGGTTAATTTTGTTTTTTCATTCTCGGTATTCTAACTCAACAACTTGCAGTGACAAAATAGACTGCACTGGGTATTTCAGAAACTTGAACAACTTGCTATCACATGTAGATGCACTTTAAGTCTCTAAGTGTTCGACTCTATGGTGGATGCTTTAAAAGCTGTTATCAATTACAGTGATTAGTACACACTATTCTTAACCCTCTTTGGTGGTGAGCCACATCCCTTTTGGTTAGTGTCCCTAATGGAGGTAAAAAATGGGGTTCAGGACCCAGAAAAAGACTGGCCCCTTCCACTGAACAGGGGTGTTGCTTTGAATCATCACTGACCTTTAACTCCCAAGATCTGATTATTAATTTTCCTTTCTAGCTGCTGTACAGTTCCTTGTACATCAACTAGAGAATTTGTGGTTATACCAAGATAACACCCTCTGGTTGTCTATTCTCGTCACCTACCTTCTGTGCAATGTCGGAAGTTACATGTTAATCACTTCTGGCCATTAAAGGGTTAAAGAACCATTTCCTTTGGAGTGCTTCTCCACTAAGCAAAGTAAAAGCAATGAATCAAATAGCATAATTAAACTTGGTTGAGCTCAACACTGAGAGAAGCTTAAGCATTCCACAAAACATCCTAAAATCTGGCTCACCAAAAGATCCAGGTAATGCTTCTCTGCACCTTGTGCCTTTGCTATTCCAAGTGCTGCTCCAGATTACCAAGATGCACATGGACACAGAATTTCTCAATATTTCATCACCTCCTTCCTAAAACAACAATGTACACTGTATCAGTCAGACAAAATTGTGTCAGTCAACAAGTTGATAGTTCACTAACAGGTGCTGTTTTAGTATACAATCCAGCGTGTATTTACAAGATTATTTACTTTCGTTTCTTTTTCTAAAAAAAAATGTTTCTAAATTAAAAATGCACACCATGCTATTTTCTGAGACAACATTAAAATGTAAACAGCACAACTGATAAGGTCTGACTGAGTAGTGCAATATAGTTTCTGGTCTAAAGTTCTTTTTCCCAAGTTCTTCCCTTGTACAAAGAAATGCTCTAAAAGATACCAAGATGTCTTGCATGTACCCTGGCATATCGCGTTGATGAAATCAATAATCGATGACCAACTGATGGTGAAGATTCATGTGGTTATCAATCAATTGGTATCAACTTTCAAGAACAGTTGATAGAACTTCTTGCATAGACAATGACACAGAAAGGCAATGGTGGGCAAGTGGGTAATTCAAGTACATGTGCAACGCAGTATATTCTTTGCGTTGAGAAGACTGGGTTGGAATTGCTTTACCAATTTCGTCCCCAGGGCTTCCTAAAAAAAGGCGGATGATTGGACAGGAAGCATGCGTGACATCAAGGTTGTTGTGCCAAAGTAATCTATGGCAATCGATGAACGCTTTTGGGTGGTTATCGATTTATCATCGATTGACCAATACCAGTCAATACCAACTAACTAATTTTATCAATTGATATTGATTGATCGATTGGTTTTGATGCATAGTAATTGTGTTTGATGTGCGCTGTTTTTCTGGTTTACTTACAGTGCATACAGGTAGTGAGCCACTCCTGGAACTTTGGCTACTGGCTTCTTCGATATCTTATCCAAACTTGAGTTGAATTATGATTGCGGCATCGTCTATGGAACCTTTCATGAAGAATTTATCTTATCTACAGTTACACCTTGGTACATGGGGCATTGAATTATTGGTATTATTCAGTGTGTAGAGTTTTTAGTGATACCTGTTGACCAAAATGCTTCATTTCCTAATGTGTGCACAAAAACTGTAGATTGCCCAACAGCTGTGATAATTGCTGATTAAGTTCTCATGAACTATAACAGGAGTTCAGTCAAAAGATTAATTTTAAGTTTTGAAAACGTGTTCCTTAATCAGGTTGTGCTGCTACTTAAAGGTTGCAAACTTTCAAATTAAACAGTTTGCAAGTTGACTTTCTTCTATGAGTGGTTGTCTTCCCATCCTCTCAAGTGTAGACATTATAAAACAATGAGTGCTTAGAGTTGTGGAGCTCATTTCTCCAATGAGATCACACCCCTTCCACATAATTAGGGAACCAGGTTTTTAGTTTCTTGCACATTTGAAGTATGTTTTATGCAAAGGACCATGGGTAACCATAGAAGCTTCCCTTAGGGCATTGCCCTTGTAATAATAATATTGTATTTACACCATGCCATAGAAAATACAGCCAATCAGAATACAGGAAAGCCGTTGTATATTTGCCTGTATTCCACCAAACCTTCCTGTCGACCAGTGCAACTCAACGCTATCACACCCAACCTTCCCATCGTGCACTGCATCGATTATGTGAGGCTACGTATTTTCTATGGCATGGTATAAAATAGTTATGCAATGCTTTAGAGTGGTATACCGTAGAATATCTCACTCGTCGCTTTTTTTTTTTCGTTGCATACACACTCGCCTCAAGGCTCATGTGTACCAGAAAATAAAAGTGACTGTGGGATATTCTACGGTGTACCACCAGTATTTATTTTGTTTGCTTAGAATAAAGTTTTCTTGATAGTTTTCGAGGCATAATATCTTTGGGTAATGTGGTGATTATCATAAGTCTTGCAGCTTCCAGGTTCTTCAAGTTTTAGAGTGGCAACTTAAGATGTACAGTAGTTCAAGGTCAAGTTCAAGTTTATTAGGATTTTAACAAATAAATACAAAAACAACGCTAACCCACAAATAGCTAAGGCTAATCTAAGTGGGTAGCATATAGGATAGCTTAGAGAGTAGATCTAGTTGTGAGCATTTCATAAGTAAAGAGATAAGATAAATCTAGTAGTGAGTATTGCATAAGCAAAGAGAATTATGCACATTATACAATTGGTATTAAAGACTAAAAAAAGAAGTAGCAGTAGGTGTCTTTGAGAATTTGGAAACATGGAAACATTTTCACTGAAAATCAAGGGGCTGAAAATTTAATATAGCCAATCTTTTGCCAGGTACCAGAACTTCAGGAGAAACCTACACCATGCTAAATTAATTTCCAACATGTCTAGCCACTCTCACATTCAGAAGTAGTATCAAATTCAATATCCATCTAAAATGTAACTGACCATCTACTATGATAAAGCTGCCTCTTTAGTGTGCTTTCCTAGTTATCTTATTTCAGTGACTAGTTTGTAAGGTAACTTTCTTTACCCAAACATTATGTACCTACAGTACCGCTCAAAAGTAAGTTACCGGTCGCGTCACGTTTCCTGCGGGACGTGAATCGCGCAGCGCGAGACTCATTGAAGCGAAAATTTCTGGCATAAATTATAGATTACCACAATGCAAAATCAATTAATATCGTGTATCGATTTTGCGTAGCCCGGCCTTACAATTGCAGCTGTTGTCCTACTGAAATTTGAGCTGTCCACTCCTGTACATGTTGTGCCCTTTGTTGAGGTCTTTGTGAGTTGAAATGGCGTAAAATTAAGCATCAGACAAACAAATCCATCCACAGATAAGAGATTTGCTTAACCGCAAAAATGTTGGTGTACATACAATATTCATAGACACGGCTGCACAAGAAGCTTAAACTTTTGAGTCTGTCATTGGTAGAATGATCAAGTTTTATAAAATTTGTGCGAAGTAAAATCAAGCGTCAGACAAACAAATCCATCCACAGATAAGAGATTAGCATAACCGCAAAAATATTGGCATGTGTAATTTGAAACCTTTTACGTGCATACAATATTCATAGACATGGCCGCACAAGAAGCTTAAACGTTTGAGTCTGGCGTTGATCGGTAGAATGATCAAGTTTTCTAAAATTTGTGTGAAGTAAAATCCATCCACAGATAAGAGATTGAATGACCCTTGTTTGTTGATCTTTGTTGCAAATGATCGTCGTCGTTTGGTGTACCCTGCTAGCGCATTAGCAGGAATTTTTCAAATCTGTTGTTGTCGGTAGAATAGTCTGGTTTTCTAAAATAAAAATTCATGCAAAATAAAATCAAGCGCCAGACACATGGATAAGAGATCTGCATAACCGCAAAAACAATCAATCAAAACAAATCAAGCAAGCTTTGCATGAAAGAAAAGTCACTCAATCCTTGTCAGCAGAACATTTTGACTGTCTGTCTTCTTATCAACTGTACTGACCTGTTTATTCAGAGCATTTATAAACAATGCACGTTCAGTAAAGTAAACAAACTCAACCCTAACTTGATCGAAATAAGCAATCCTATGCAACGAGCACAGTTTGAGAAAGCAAACAAATATACTAAACAGTACTGTCAAAGTGAAACAAGTTGAAAATATCTTCGGTTACGTTACAGTATTGATGCTGTTCTCAACACTGGTACTTGTCAGAAAAACATTTTGACCATCCGTCTTCTTATCAACTGTACTGACCTGTTTATTCAGAGCGTTTATTGAGGTATACATGTACGAGTTTTCCAAACCAGTCTTAGTTTCTTTACCATGGGCTTTTCAGAACAAACGTACTATAGGAAATAAACTAATTGTTACAGTTAACAATAGGTCAGTTAAGATCACGCGAGAGCTTCAAACCATTTTACTTACAGCAACTCGTGTAGCGTGCAATGGTGGTGACTTACTTTTGAACGGTACTGTACCAGAATAATTTGTTTGTAAAAACAAAATTCTTTCTTTTCAAAATGCAAAGTTAAAATGAGAAAAACTAAGACTATTACATACATACAAAGTGGAACTTTACAAATAAAAATAAAAAAATATATGTATTTCATATAACAGACACCTCATCTGTACTTGGACACAACACCTATAGTAGTGTGAAAGAACAGAAAAGAAAAGGCAAACTAGAGAGTCACACAAGAACATAACTCCTAATGCCATGCTCAAATATAGCCAGGGTGTCTGACATTCTTAGAGTGTCTGATGAACAATATCAGGTCAAGAGTGCAGGCCAAATAAGTTGTGGTCC
>OX419337.1:35471969-35521969 GCA_948470475.1 Galaxea fascicularis | reverse complement strand
CACTATGGCCACCGCTACCAAGTAAAGTTTGAGCCCGAGCATTAGCGGCCGTGGACAGCTGCTTCGGCCTTTTTAGGCCTCATCAGCATGGCATAGCTCACTCGAAGCAACATCCCACAAGCTTCACATTTTCATTGTTAATGCTCTGGCTCAAACTTTATTTGGTAGATTTAAGAGGTAATGCCCGCTACCATGTGGCCATAGTGCCCAATGAGTGGCTTTCAGCTTACCAAAGGTATTAATTTGTGTGGTGTTCTTGTTACTCGCACCTGTTTAAGGCACAAATCTCTAATTTCCCTATCCCGTTTAAGACAGAATTCAGTTTTTTTCAGACCCTACCAAAGACATGAACCTTCGAAGCCAGATTGCTCTCAAAGAAGACCCCAATAATAATAATAACGGGAATGATAGCTAAAGAGATGTACAATTATCTTGAACGAGAGAAACTCTTGCCAGGGGAACAAAAAGGATGTAAACGGGGAAGTCGTGGAACAAAAGATCAATTACTTATCGATGAGACTGTATTGAGAGATTGTAAGAAAAGACACACCAATCTATCTATGGCCTGGATCGATTACAAGAAAGCAAATGACTATATTCCACATAGTTGGATCAAGGAATGTCTGCAGGTGTTTGGAATTGCAGAGAACGTGAGAAATTTATTGGAAAATAGTATGGAGCAATGGAAGTTATTGTTGACGTCTAATGGTAAAGATCTTGGGGAGGTGGATGTGAAAAGAGGGATCTTTCAGGGAGACAGTTTGTCGCCACTATTGTTTGTGTTGTGTATGGTACCACTGTCGTTGATACTTCGGAGGGTAAATGCACACTATGAATGGGGAAAGGAAGAATACAAACTAAATTATTTGTTGTATATGGATGATTTGAAACTGTTTGCCAAGAGTGAAGAACAAATTGATACACTTGTGAGAACTGTTCACATCTTTAGTACTGATATTGGGATGGAATTTGGAATGGAAAAATGTGGAATCCTTACTTTGAAGGGAGGGAAAGCTGTTAGATGTGATGGAATAAAGCTTCCAAATGATGAAGTAATGAAGGAAGTTGAAAAGGAAGGATACACATATTTGGGTATAGTTGAATTAGATAAGATCAAAGAAAATGAAATGAAAGAAAAACAGTAAAGGAATATAAGCGACGGCTTCGATTGATTCTAAAATCAAAACTAAATGGGAGAAACAAAATAACAGCAATAAATACATGGGCAGTGGCTGTATTCAGATACGGAGCAGGAATACTAGAGTGGAAAGAGATTGAATTGAAAAACTTGGATAGGAAATCAAGGAAAACAATGACAATGTACGGAGCATTACATCCAAAGAGCGATGTGGACAGATTGTACATTTAGAGGAAAGGGGGAAGTAGAGGCCTGATGAGTGTGCTAACATTGCGTTAGAGAAGAAGAAAATAGTTTGGGTTTTTATGTTGCCAATTCTGAGGAAGATCCCATTAGGGGAGTTTCTGCAGCTGAGACAATCAATACGGAAGATGTTTTAACAAGCGGCAGGGTCCGAAATTAACTTTTTTCTAAGGCAGCCAATTGGCGACTAACCTAAAAATTTTGGTCGCCAAATGGAAGGGTTTGGTCGCCAAAGACAAGTGTTAGTTTTTTTGGTTTGGTTGTATTAATTTTTCGTTTTACTCCAGTAGTTTTAATTTACGTTAATTTATAGTAAAAGCAAAAAATTTTAAACTTTCTTTCACTATAATTAAACAAAATGTTTCCATTTAACACAATATTATTACATAGAGCTATTATTGCTCGAACCAGTCCCCCACCTAAGTCAGTGGCCATGATAAAAACTATAAAAACTAATTGAGTTGATTATTGACCAATACAATCGCAATGGCATTTTCTCTGTTTACTGGTATTTAGGTAAAGTATGAAAAGATGTAAATTAAGCGCGCTTGTTTCGGCTGATGCTTTATTCGTCACGACTCGTCACGATTTTCGCCACGTCACGTTTTTGCTCGCGATATCAGAATTGCGAGAAGTCGCTGAAACAATATAGCGCCGGGTAATTATGGCAATCGTAAAATCGTCGCTTTGTTTTACTACAATTCTCCACGGCAGCTTTATGTTTTCTTTTTAAAAAAAAAAGCCCATTTACCTTGGAATTCCAAATGCTGAGGGGACAAAAGGTTAGTCGCCTGCTGGCGACCAGTTCTAAATTTCTGGTCGCCAACGCTCAATTTTTGCTCGCATTGGCGACCAGTCAGTCGCAATGTCGGACCCTGAGCGGTGAATTTAAAAATCAGAGAGCACAGGAACTTAAACAAAACTGGACTGAAAAGAAAATGCATGGACAGTTTATCAGGGAAATGCCAGAGAATGTTGATAAGGATAAAACGTGGCAATGGTTATCCAAATGTGATTTGAAGATTGGGACAGAAGCGTTGTTATGTGCAGCACAGGAACAGGCCATCAGGACAAATTATGTAAAGCATCATATCGATAAGACCAGTGAAAGCCCCCTGTGTAGATTATGTGGGAAAAAAGGTGAAAGCGTGCAACACCTAGTATGTGGATGTGAGAAATTGGCTCAGAAGGAATATAAGAGACGATACGACAATGTAGCAAAGAAAGTCCATTGGGATTTTTGTAAGAAGAATGGGTTAGAGCATACGGAAAAGTGGTATGAACATGTCCCAGAAGGAGTAGTAGAAAACGAAGAAGTTAAGGTTTTGTGGGATATCAATGTTCAGTGTGACAACGTGATAGAGGCGAGAAGACCAGACATAATTGTAATTGACAAGAAAGAGCGAAAGGGGCTAATCATCGATATTGCTGTACCAGCTGATGTAAGAGTGGAGGAAAAAGAAAGAGAAAAAGTAGAAAAGTATCAGGATTTGAAGAGGGAGATTGGAAGATTGTGGAAACTTTAAAAGGTGGAGGTTGTACCTGTAGTAATAGGGGCCCTTGGAAGTGTCACCAAAGGATTTGATAGGTGGAGTGAAAAGCTAGGGATAACATTCAGTGTTGGAGTGGTGCAAAAGACTGCGTTGTTGGGAACTGCAAGGATATTGAGGAAGGTACTGGAAATGTGAAGAAGAGATAATTCCGTTAGCCCTTGGTCATTTGTTGTGACTCGCCTAATGGAAGTAATCACGGCAATGACAACAGCCAGAACATGATGTTAAACAAAGATAATAATAATAATAATAATAATAATAAAGTACTTATATAGCGCATGATCCTTAAATAGATGATCTCAGGCGCTTAAAATTAACAATAAGATTATTTACAATATTTAAATTATAACTAATCATGATTATGACGATATTTACAGTGGTAAGAAGTTAATGAGTTAAATTAATAATAAGCCTTTTGAAATAAAAATGTCTTAAGTTTTGTTTTAAAAGATTTTAAATCGTTCTCTAATCTGAGTGATTTTGGAAGTTTGTTCCATTCAGAGGGTACAGCCACTTGAAAAGCTCTATCTCCTGTTGTCTTGTTTGATTTAAAAGTTGGTGGAGCCAATAAAAGTTCATCATTAGATCGGAGATTGTATCGTGATTTCTTTTTGACTTGAACTAGACTTTGTATGTAAACAGGTGATAGCCCATGTATTGCCTTGTACTGAAGTCACCAATAAAATTTGGTATTTAATTCTGAGTTTGACTGGTAGCCAGTGCAACTTGAAAAGCGACGGCGTGATACGAACAAAAACGTGTAGAGTTACATATAAGTCTAGCAGCCATATTTTGCAAACGCTGAAGTATTTTAATTTGACCATCAGAGCATCCATAAAGAAGACTGTTGCAGTAATCCAATCGGGCTATTATCGTTGCCTGTGTTAGTACACGAGTTGACTCATATGTGAGATGCTTCCTTATTCTCCTTATGTTGTATAGATAGAAATATCCCACAGCGCACATTTTCGTTATATTGGTGTGAAATTGCATGTTACGATCAAACCATACTCCAAGGCTCCTCGCTGAAGTAGTTGTTTTAACTTTAGTATGTCCAATTGTCATTTCATCAAGGGATACTTTGTCTAGTTGTTGTCGAGTCCCAATTACTAAGAATTCCGTTTTTCCTTCGTTTGATGTCATTTACAACTTTTAGAATTGCCGTTTCCGTGCTGTGTTGCTTTCTGTATGGGGATTGTAGTAGGGGATACAAATCATTCTCAGCCAGATGACAGTGTAATTGGTCAAAAACTGCTTTCTCTGTTACTTTTGATAGAAACAGCAGATTGCTTACGGGCCTCAAATTCTTATAAGCAGTACCAAGACCAGGTTTCTTGAGAAGAGGCTTGACGAGCGCGTCCTTCCACGCTTCAGGGAAAACACCTTGTCCCGGATAGTGAGCAATTAACGATAGTAGTTATAACAGGTAGCAACTGGTCAAGACAGTCAACAACCAGTTGGGTTGGCATTGGGTCTAACTTGCATGATTTTTTGGTGGATTTCTTTATGATTGCACTAGTATCACGTTCAGTCAATAACTCAAATGATCGTAAAACTTTCGCACATGCATTCCACATTAGGATCTGGTGGTACTTCGTTCAAATCTGATGAAATAGCACAAAAATAGTCACAAAAATAGTCAAAAATAGTAGTTTATATTCGGTTTTCAATAAATTAAAACAACAAATCGTATCGTACGACCGTGAGAGGTATCAAAGCATTCTAAAACACCGAAGGCCAAGGCATTGTTGAATCCATGTGCCTTATCTATGTGTCAGATTTTTTCCTTTCTTTTTTTCCCTTCTTCAGTTCTTTGCTTCCTTCGTCCTTTTTTCAAGATAAATTGTTTGACAGACTTGAAGACTATTTACCCACATAAACTGAGAGAAGAAGAAGAAAGACAGCGTCATGGTACCTGAGTAAGAAAATGAGGAAAGGAGAGATTTCATAAAACCAGGCAATGACCTTCTAAAGACGATCGAAGGAACCGGCGCTTAAGTTAAAACTACATTGCCAGAAATTTAGGACAAGATGGCGGCGGCGCCTGCGCACCAAGGCCAGAATGGCCGGCAGGTTTCTTTTGCAGGTTACAGGTCACAGGTCACAGGTTGCAGGTCACAGGTCACAGGTCAAAATAAAAAAGCAATCAGTAATACTGGGGATATAAGAGTTACCCGAGATTCCCAAGAGGGTCCATGAACAAAAGTTTCACTGTATAATTTTAATCGGTCAGTACAAAATGCAGACTGCAGACTGCAGACCGGGTACAAAATGCAGACCAGATACAAGATGCAGACTACGGATTGCAGACTGAGTACAAGATGCAGACTGACAAGAAAAACGTTTTTTTTTTTAATACCACGCTGTTTTGATATTCACTGAAACGCCCCTCCGTTAAACTGACGAAACTGCTTGTTAGATATATGAAAGCTCCTTGAGAGTTCGAACGACTTGCGTTTGTGGCATTCTTAAAGCTCATCCGCAGTCACGCTGTTACTCCACGCTGATTGGATGATGGTAAAGAATGCATCCAATCAGCGTGGAGCAAACAGCGTGACTGTTGCTGTTAGCACACGAAATCCCGGCCGCGGATGCTGGTCGCTTTGAAGCTGTATTTCTGGAAAATTATTTGGCGGTTAGCACTTGTATTTTAAATGGATCTTCGACTGAATGCCACGAGAAGAAGTATCAACCTTTCAGTTTATCTGGTGTTCGATTTGGAAGCGGGACGATTCAAATTTCTGGGTGAAAATCTGCTTGGCGCTGGGCGGTCGAAAATTTTCCATCCTTGACTCCTTCTTATAACGTGCAGTAAGAGTCAACGCAAAACCCACCAAATCGCTCGAATTCACCATTTTGTAACGGGCAAACAGTTTAAGTGAAAAACATAATTTAAAATACTTGGGACAGCTTGAGAATTAGTTTAGACAGAACATACGCAGAATTACTCAGCATGCAAATGACGAGTGTCGTGAATCTCGCATGTAAACAATAAATAATCTATTAACATTTACAGAGTTAAAGTGTTATTTATGGGAGATGACATTGTAAGGTTATTGCGTGACAATAGGTAACTTATGAAATCGAATGTTATCCCGTTTCTGACGCAAAAAAGCAGTTTTTCTGGTCAGTCTGCATTTTAAACTCAGTCTGCATTTTGTACCCGGTCTGCAGTCTGCAGTCTGCATTTTGTACTGACCGATTAAAATTATACAGTGAAACTTTTGTTCATGGAACCTCTTGGGAATCTCGGGTGACTCTTACATCGCCAGTATTACTGATTGCTTTTTGATTTTGATGTGACCTGTGACCTCTGACCTGTGACCTGTGACCTGTAACCTGTAACCTGTGACCTGCAACCTGTGACCTGCAAAAGAAACCTGCCGCAGAATGGCGGCAAACTCATGTAAAGAAATGTATGGAGATATGAAATTATTTTCATATATACAGATGATTAGGTTGCGGTTCGTCATATCACGATTCGATACATGTTCAGTAGTGTATAAGCTTCGCATTTGACTTATCAACGGCTACTTGGATGGATGATTACTTACTTCCCGACGCCTCGACCAATCCATCACACATTGATGCTCCATTCTCCATACATTGCTTTAAAATCGTAGCGAAGTCATGCCACAAACTCGTCCACTGGCAAGCAAACCCTTTCACAATGTGAATCATCACGACTCGATATAACTTCTGCGATGTTTAAACGATCTAATTCTGCCGAAAAATGCATGAATTGCCCACGGCAAAATACTTCCAAGGACGTCCTTATCTTTCTCATTTTTCGTCTGTAGCACAGCAAGCGGACGCCATATTTATGTATGAAAGAAAGCTACAAACTCGAAGCTTTCCCTGCACGAGCCGCCATTTTCTTTGTTGATCAACACTGGTGTTTCATGGGATATAAACTGAGTTACAGTCCCCTAGCAACCCTAGATTTGGTTTGAATGGAAGTAAATACGCGCAAAAATCGAACACAGCTTAATTTATAAAGGCTATCACACCAATATTTAAACCAAAAAAATGTCGGACATTGTCGAGAATTACTTTGCACCAAATAAAATATCTACAGAGCTTAGACTGTGCAATATATCGTATGAAACAGCGTCTTTGCCACTCGTTTCAGCGTTTGCTGCCATATTGGATGTCTTTATCTGTCTTTATTCCTTTGCGTTATACAGTATACCGCTGGTAGTTGTTAGCGGGCTCGAAATGTCCGCGATTTCTGGCGATGAATTTTCATTTGTTTCTTTGTGTGGATCACCATACACACCTCAAGTCAGATTCAAGGTGCCTGAACTTGCTGGAATCCATGCCAAAGTTTAAATTTCTCCCTTAATTCCATTCTTCACTGATTAAGCGCCTGTCCCGTAGTTCGAGCAAAAACGCGACGTAAACGAAAGAGTAAATTATTAATTTCAAGCTGAAGACGCATTCGCTATTTATATTGATTTATTCATAAAGAAACGACTTTTCACTCTTGGAAAGGATGTAATTCAGTAGCCTGTGTTGGTCTTGTCACTGCCATGCAAAATATGAATTCCCAACTGACAAAATATATCAGAAGCAACATGAGACAAATTCCAACAAGGGAGTTGCGGTAACGTGTTAAGTAATCGCTCAGTGTTTCCTGCATGGTCGATCCAAATATTTTACACTTTTACGTTATGAATTTTTAATACGGTATAAAAACAGGTGAGTCAAAAGGCGTACCAATTACTTCTGGCGGTGTCCGCCATGTGCTGTTGAAGTTCATTTTGAGGTCTTCTTGATGTGCACTGCGTCAAAGATCAGAGGCGTCTGCAGGTTAGTTCTCCTAGAAATTAGTTGTATTTGGTCTTACTATGAGTATTTCGTTTCCAAAATATGTCGTTGTCGAGGTATTGCAAGCAACATCGAGTGAACTCGTTAGGAACTGACTTTAGTTTCGTTTATGAACATGACACTTATTTCTACGGCTGAATCGTCACTAAATCTTGTTAGGATGCAGGTGATCTCCACCTGGTTTCGTTCAGCTCCGAGATCTAAATCAAATAATGTCAACGACGTAAGATTTTCTTTCGCAAAACTGGCGAACATTTCGCATCCGCATCACAGTATATGTCAGTAAATTTCTTTCTCTCTTTCTCGTTAGATGACCGTGAAAGAACTTACACGATGAGTGGAACCTGAAGACACATTTGTTACAAACCTTAGGTTCCAGAATTAAGGTAAGACTTGACCAGAATTGTTTTTATTTGTATGTTCCTCTGTCTCTCCCTGGCATGAAACATGCACCGTATTCCCGCAACGTTGTGCTGTTATCCTGCTACAAACACACGGCGTCAAATTTACTACTATCATTAGAAATTCCATTGAATCAGGAGTGGTTAAGATGCCCTAGGGCCCGTTTATATGGTCTGGTCTGAGTTTACGTTGGGCACTGCAGTCTTATTGTCTAAACAATTGGTTTTCATCTTTTAGGTCAAAATATGAACGGTTATGATAAACCTACGATTGGGGAACGCAAGCCAAGAATGTTCCATCACTCTGCCACTCAAGCGCAACTTACTCAGATAAGTCCAACACGTGTTATTCAATTCAGTTAGGAGTAATGTAATTAGAATTACCACAAAATGGAGGCATATAATTTTGAGTCACAGGAAAGAAAACTAAATTTGCGCGTTCACGAAAATCTTACGTGGTTACAAGAACATAAGTTTTGGTTTCAAATTTAATTGAAAAACAAGGGTGAACCTTTCGTAACCAATTCAATGAGTGATATTCAGCAGATAGCTGTTTAATTTCCGTTTATTTGAATTAAGAGGTTTTTCTGAAATTTATATCGGTTGGAGGGTGGAGACAAGCATCTCCCCGCAGTGCTTCAAGCTGTTTGGTTTTTTCTTTTTTCCGCCAAATTTGCAAATACCCAAAATGTTTTGAATTTCGCCTTGGACTAGTTTCTGTGACCCAAAAGAGGCCCTTGGGGACGGATGCCGTCCAGCTCATCGCCTCTATCCCAGCCCTGATGTACGTCGGGACAGACCACAACATGGGACTACGTGCCCTACTCCAGTTTCGTTCGGTGTGTGGGCTCTTTCACGTCTCCTTCCAGTTTCACGTGTGGGGGTAAAGGAGACAACGCTAACGGCTTACCTGCCTAGTGACGTGATCATCCGAACTGAAGAGCAGATGTTAAGCAAACAGCCAGCATGATCCTACCTAAGCCTGGTTTGTGATCCAGCCTGGGGTTTGGACCCACCCTCTCTCGCCCAGCAGTCTGGTGCTCTACCAACTAAGCCAACCGGGCGGCGGTTAAATTATGCTTACAAATAGTAGCAAACTTTATTTACAATTCTTCGAAAACAAATACAGAAAAGTTTCGGATAAAAATTCAATAAACGCTTTCAAATTCTGCACTTCATGTTAAAAAGTGTTCATGCATTATACTTTTTAAAAAAACGTTGTTACTGATATATGCAAAATTACAAGTCCCTTTGTTTCTGGAGTTCGATGATTTAGATTTTATTCTCGAGACACAAAGCTAGAAAAGGGAAAGGCGAATAGCAAAACTAAAACCCTATACAAGGCTGCTAAAAAAAAAGGAAAGAAAACAAACACTAAACAACGTCAATGGCTCCTTCGGCAGCTGCGATTTCAATATCACAATTGTTGTAGTCAAACGCAGTACAGCGCTTCACCCGCGATCCTCGGAGGCAAACCAGGGCCGACCGAAGGAGTGCAAAGCATGTCCTTGCTCGAATCCAGGAAATTGTTTGCGAGAATTGTTCTCCTTTCTTGGCGGCTATCAGCTCAGCCAGTCGACTATGACACTTTATACATTCCTTCCCCATCCCTCCAGTAGTTTAAATACAAGCGGCGTGAACGAGCCATGCTCAACATCCAACACTCTCCTCGAATACAACCGCTTCTTGTCGTTTTCATGGATGTGATAGATCTGCTGCGGATCCTGGTCCCTGTAAAACACCGCGTTAGGGTGGCAAATCCTCGCATCAAAGGATGCCGAGCTCTGGGGATCCCAGAGGCCACGCGCCCGAATGTCCAATCTTGCGTCTTGTGCTCTATTGGACCCTCTACTCAACTGTTTTTCAGTGATGTCTTGGAGAACTGGCTCGACCTCGACGTCACCACACACCATACTCAAGAGATCGGCCTCGAGGTCTCTCAACTCATTATGACGTTGGATTACGAAACCTCCTCGTTTGCAAATCATTGCGTGATCCACTGTGAAGTTTTCTCCACACACACATACTGATGCATGGAATGTCATCGATCGGCCAATCATAACGTAGCTTAACAGCATCGCGAAACTCTCTTACTGGCGTTAAAACCCTGCTCTTGAAAGGGAAGAACAAATAATAACAATAATAGTGATAGTAATAATAATAATAATTATTATTACAATAACGTCATCAAAAAAATAGCTCTTTTGTAACTGCCTCGCATTCTTCTTTGGCCTGATATAACTTTAAGGAGATTTTACAGTCAGGGGAAGGCTGTTAGGTCGCTAAGATAATTTGTCCCCAACGTTTTGAATGTCACTGAATTGATTTTTAACACCTCATATTAACGTAGTTGATCCGTAAAATCGATATAAAACTGAATATACCAGTAAAAAGGATCGAGGGCGATTTGCCACTAAGGGTAAGGAGGGAAGGTACCTCGAACATTTCTCATACGTTTGAAATTTTCCCCTGAATTTGTAACTGGGCTCTGGGGTGGTCACTACATAAACATCGTTTCCGACAACAAATTAAACCGCCAAAGCAACCTGTGGGGGGAAGGAGGGAGGGCGCTTAAAAAGAATTCTTAACGTTAGAATCGTTTTGATTTTTCATAGAAATAGAAAATCGATTGGATGATCCAAAACAAATTGAAGTTGAACTGAATCATTATTGTTACCAAAAGTAGAAAACAGATAACAAACCTTGAATAAAAATATTTGAATTGTTATCTAAGAACAAAGTAGATAACAATAAGAATATTGCTGATCCATATATGGCTTATAAGCAATGGTGTAACCTCCGTATGTTTTGCAGTAGATGAATTAATTGCAAAACGCTGCTTTTACGGAGAAACGGGATCACTGTCTACGGACAAATCTTGCCAGTGTACAAACGACCGAACTTTTCCGATGGAATTCGGCGATGGCAGTCGATAACAATCGTAAACTCTTGACCAAAAGGTATATCGTTCTATTTCCCGGATCGGACACTTCACCTCTCGCTCTATCACTATTTTCCGTTATTCTTCGTAACATGAAAATCAAGTTCCAATTTTCCATTCCAATGAATCACTTGTAGTCTAACTACTCTAACTTTTTTGCGGCCGGAATTGCCTCGTTTTCTGGAAGTCGACAAAGCGCATATCCGCTTAGTTCACATTTCTTTGTTTAGTAAGCTGCTGCAGAGTTTCACTTTCGCAACAAGTCCTCAAAATATACAAAGAAAAAAAGTTTTCGGAAATGGTTACTAGCTACTAGCTAGGGCAAAACTAAGGTCTAACTTTCAAGATTAAAGTAATATCTTGCTTTCTTGTCAGCTTATTGTATTATCGGGACAAGATGAACGAAAACCTTTCGAAAAACATCTATTTTTTATAAAACGTTTATCGGTAGAGAACAGTAAATTACTATGATGGCAAGATTTCGGATTTGGTATTTGTATGAATTGGTTTGCCGGGTGCGCTAAAGTTAATTTTATTCCCAGAACTAAGAAATTTCTGAATAAATTGTTGATCGTGCATTGGTAATTGTGGAATTTAGGTTGATGTTTACCTGCAATATTCCTATATTCCTCTCTTAACGTTAGAACATTCATAACTGTATAATGGAAATTTCGGTAAAAGGACCAATTCATCGTCAAGAAAATGCAACGCCTAATTCGATTGCGACGGAAACTGAATGGACGACACTTAACTGCTAAGTTGCAGGCCGAAATGAAAATCACACCTGGAAATAGCGATTCTCAAACCAAAGGAACAAGTACATTTATTTAAGACGACTGAAGATTCTTTGAATGTACACGAATTCTTTCTATTGATTGTTCCTTTCATCACTTTCAAAGGTTTATTTTAACATGGCACCATAGGATTATAGGATTTATTTATCACGTGTTAGGTGTCCCATTATCGATCTAGATTCAATTCACGCGTTTTTTCTTGACACCAATTTATAAGGTCACGGGTCTAACTCTTGTCCGGACCACTAACCACGGTCTTGGGTAAGGGCATGCTAGCTGTGCTCAACATCTGCCTCAGTTTAGAGGATCGCGTTATTGGGCAGTGACGTTTAAGCAGCTGGCCTTGTCGCCCTCATCTCCATACGTAAAACTGGTGGAGGACATAGAAGAACCCACAACCTGATCGAAGAGAAGGGGACGTAGTACCCGGTGCTGTGGTTGCACTCCCACACATCACAGTTGGGTGGAGGCCGGGTGATGGGCTGACCACCTGTCGCTAAGAGTCTTTGCTGGGTCACAGAAACATCCTTGGAAACTTGTTAGGAGGCCTTATGTGCTACTTGGCATGGAAATGATTATACGAAAATTCTAGAAAATTACTTAAATTTTTTCATAAAAGCAAACAGAACGAGAAGAGTCTCATTTTGATCATTTACTTTGACCTTCAATAATCTAAACAGAATTTCAGTTTGGACTTCATTAGTTTTTCCACCCTGATGCACTCCACCCATGCTAATGCTGGTTTATTTGTTTTAGTCGCAGAACCGAGATGATGGACCAAGTGGCAGATAAAGCAAGCAAGGATAACGTTTGGTAAAACATCTAACTTTGGCAAGGTACGATTTCTTTAATATTGTCACACTTCTTGCAAAAGCGTTGCTTTTCTTTGCAAGAACAACACTTTGAAATTTGGTCATTAATGTAGCCGGTCCGATGCAAGAAAGTTTTAAAATGTTTGTAAAAAATTTACATATACTGGTACCCTCACAAATATTCATGGAATAAATCATGCTGCTTTATAATACAGAATTTGAAAAAATTCGTCCTAGACCAAAATACCTCGAGACGTATCAAAACAAAATGAAGTCGTTTAGTTGTTTTCGCAAAACGTTTCAATTCTGAGTTAAATCTTGCACTCCGACGTTCCGGCAGCCATTTGAAACTTTAATTTAAGCCGCTTAAGCTTGGTAATTTGTTGACAAACCAACCAAGAGTAAACTGCAGAACTGCAAAATGCGTTCTTTCAATTTCCGGCACTGATAACTTAATTTTTGTATTGCTTAAATTCGATAGTGTCGCTTTTGTTTGAGCTGGTTTTCTGAAACTTTCGAAGAGTTTAAAAAGTCCACGTTTAGGAACCGAACTTTGCGAAAACGAAATTTTACCTCTTCACATGACGTTAGTACATTGTCTCTAAACAAATATAGTCGGCAACATCTCTTGGCTGTTTAGCAATGTTTTACTAAAAAAAAAATAATAAAAAATGACCAAACATTTCCATTGATATAACAAGAATGATAATTTGCACTTAAATTAACAGGCAAAACTAACTTTGACACTTAAGCTTACCTTTAATTGCCGTTTCAAGGCTGTGGCTGGAACTTGAGCGCCTGCCCATGTACTCTTGTGGGGATGTTTGCGTTGTGTTGTCACGTTGTTGTTGTTGTTGTTGTTCTGATTATCAAAAGCGTGCACATCACTTTTAATTGTTACAAAATCGCAAATTAGTACTTTCTCTGAAAGAATAATAAAAGTATCTACAAAAAACCTGTCTAAAAATTTTCACTTTACCGGCCAAAGCAAATTGGTGCTCGCTTTGTCCCAGTAAACGCGAGAAAATCGATAGCGTGGTCACATGGAATTGTGTTCAGTTCTAAGGAAACGAGCTTCCGTTGTTACTCGCTTTAAAAAATGCGTTTCTGCATATTGTAATAAATCTAAAAAATTTCAAAAGAAAATTATCAGTTCTAACTAAACTAGAATCAACTATTGAGATTCTGGAGAAAGGAAAATGAAACGACCATCTACAGTTTGATTTGTTATTAATTGAAGAACTCTTTTGTTTTCCCAATAAGACAGGACCTCATAATTACAAAATTCTTATTTCTTTAAGCACAATTGGACGTATTACAGGTGTTAGAAAAGACTCCCTTCAATTTGTTTATTTGTGATTGATTTGACCGATTGATTGACCTTCTACAGCTTATAATCTATATAACAGGAATAGCATAAACTGTTCTTAACTGAAACTTAAGGCTCACGTTCTGTTTTCAGGTTGACTGGGAAAGAGTGATTAAACCGAGGACGCCAGTGCCACCTTGTCAAGACACAATGGAGTTGCTGTGTTGTACTCAAGCTGTTTCCTGGCTGACAAAAGACAATGCATTTTACGCAAAGCCAAGATGTTGAAGAAAGTGCATACAATTTAGACATGGCTGGCTACAAGCATTTAAGCCCGATTTCTGCTTTGATTGAAGGGCTCTTACCATTAAGAGTCTGCAGCCGCCCTGATGAATTAAGAAACACTTGATATATGGCCAAGTACGCTGGAAGTACAGTATATTTATTTGTGCCACCAAATTCATACCCAAAGCCGAAAAATGGCGGAAATCAGACAAGAAATTGGTATAGAGGCACTCTATATTAAGTAGAAGAATTTTGAATCTATTTCTTTTGCATGAACAGCAACGAAACTTAAAATTTTAAAATGAAATTGAGAACAATTCTTCGAATCCATTTTATTTTCACATTTAATCTGGTTGGCTTGCCTTCCTATCGAGTTCTGTTTTCACAATCCGCTAGACTCAGCTAAATTAAAAAACAACTTGGAATGTTCCTAGGGTAAAACTGTAAGTGTAATTACTTTGCTACCAAATCCATAACTCCAAGTCGAAAAATGCCAAAATCCGAAAAGAATCGAAATTGAAATAGAGGCACTCTACTGCATCGTTTGTAGAAGGCGCGTTTTATTTTCTTTTAATTTGAAATTTGAAATTAGGATTTATTGTCACTTATGCTGAAAGCTATTTCCTTTCACGGATAGCAACCGAACTTAGAATTTCGCATCAAAAGTTTTTTTCGGTGCAAATAGTTTACCAAGTAATATAGGGCCATTTGTTTGGTTTTCCTCAGTTGTGCGTTACTATCGAGTTCTGCTTTTGCAATCTAGACTCGGTTAAAACAAAAAAGAAATTTTTTGGCAGAAGTCTTTATTTTGCGATTAGTTTCCTCTTTCGCTGTGTTAAAATTGCAAAGATTTATTTCTTACCGTCCTTGTAAGTCATAGTTGTGTAAAATGCATTGAAGACAGCAATAATACATACAAAATAGAGTTTCAGGCGATTTACTTTCAACTTCTGCCATAGCGAGTAATTTTTGCGATAATCAGTTTTGTCTTCAGCCTGAAGAGAACAATTCAATGAAGGTTACCGTTACCTTATTCTTCGCTTTGCTTGTCTGGATAGAGGAGGGGGGGAAAGAGACCGCAGAGAGAGACTAGGAATGAATAGTACTGCAACAGATAACTTTTAATTTGTAGTGCTGCCGAGCGATGTTTATGATGGAGTTTCTTGAAGATCAAATTACGGTAAGTGGACATTTTCAATTTGAATCCGTAGTAGCTTTCAAATAACATCGTTGGTGCTCGTCGGGAAAGCACATTTTAGATAACTTTTGTCGCCAATTTTTATAATGCGCAGTGCGTTACCTTCTCAAGCTGCACAAATACTAGCGGACTGAATACATTATTCATAAGACGAACGAAAAAATTCGTCTCGACAGGAAAAGATAGATTCAAATGAACTAAGTTAAGACAGCAATTTTTGGCTTCACTTTCTTCCGTTTTACTAAATAAAAGCTGAGCTAAATTGTTTTCAAGAAAGACATTTTAGAACAAGAGTCTTGGGATTGTGAAACACTCGATAGCCTTTAAAATGACTGATATAATATAAAACGATGCCGAAAAATGACTATTGTATGACCAAATTCTGTTCAGGCAAGGTTTGATTTTAATACTAAGAACTAGACAAGATTAGTTAGGTACAATTTCATCACATTGTAAAAAAATAATTTCACAAAATTGAGGTAATAAACACAAACTTACGTTTTCTGAAAGACAAGCGATTAATGTGTTGTAAAACACGCTCGATAGCCTACAAAAAACTAATATCACTGCGAAAAAAGATAGTTAAAACTGCGATGCTTCCTTTGTTTCGGCCAAATTCAATTACAAGGTACAGTTGCTGTTCATACCAAGAAACAGATTCAAACATTTTACATTATCACCGTATTGTAACACAGAAAATATACAAATATTAACTGCTCAAAAAGCCAATATATATATAGTGCAGCTTATCTTAAAATCATTTAAAAAAATAGACTTTTAAACACACTCACCGCATATTTGCAAGTACAAAATGTCAACACAAAAACAACATATGATAACACAACTACTACAATTAAAACGAAAGACATTAAAATAAAAACCAAGAAAAAATACCACAACAAATAAAACAACCGCATCTAAACATGCGGCCAACCTGTCTTCTGTCTCCATGACTTTCTATTCAAAAATACAACTTAGTCCCATGACCTGACCTCTCAACCACAACCCCCTCCAACCGGGAATCCCACCTCCTCCCCTCCACCGAAACTCCTCAACCTCACCCCTCCAGTTGGTTCTGTAGAAGTCTCTCCAACCCCTCTGGTAAGAAAAGACTACCACCCCCACCCCTCTCCTACCGACGCAGTCCCACTCCGTCCCACCCACTCCCCTCTCCTACAGGACCAACCGGAGGGGGTGAGGTGGAGTGGGTGGGACGGAGTCCCACCCACTCCCCTCTCCTACAGGACCAACCGGAGGGGGTGAGGTGGAGTGGGTGGGACGGAGTCCCACCCACTCCCCTCTCCTACAGGACCAACCGGAGGGGGTGAGGTGGAGTGGGTGGGACGGAGTCCCACCCACTCCCCTCTCCTACAGGACCAACCGGAGGGGGTGAGGTGGAGTGGGTGGGACGGAGTCCCACCCACTCCCCTCTCCTACAGGACCAACCGGAGGGGGTGAGGTGGAGTGGGTGGGACGGAGTCCCACCCACTCCCCTCTCCTACAGGACCAACCGGAGGGGGTGAGGTGGAGTGGGTGGGACGGAGTCCCACCCACTCCCCTCTCCTACAGGACCAACCGGAGGGGGTGAGGTGGAGTGGGTGGGACGGAGTCCCACCCACTCCCCTCTCCTACAGGACCAACCGGAGGGGGTGAGGTGGAGTGGGTGGGACGGAGTCCCACCCACTCCCCTCTCCTACAGGACCAACCGGAGGGGGTGAGGTGGAGTGGGTGGGACGGAGTCCCACCCACTCCCCTCTCCTACAGGACCAACCGGAGGGGGTGAGGTGGAGTGGGTGGGACGGAGTCCCACCCACTCCCCTCTCCTACAGGACCAACCGGAGGGGGTGAGGTGGAGTGGGTGGGACGGAGTCCCACCCACTCCCCTCTCCTACAGGACCAACCGGAGGGGGTGAGGTGGAGTGGGTGGGACGGAGTCCCACCCACTCCCCTCTCCTACAGGACCAACCGGAGGGGGTGAGGTGGAGTGGGTGGGACGGAGTCCCACCCACTCCCCTCTCCTACAGGACCAACCGGAGGGGGTGAGGTGGAGTGGGTGGGACGGAGTCCCACCCACTCCCCTCTCCTACAGGACCAACCGGAGGGGGTGAGGTGGAGTGGGTGGGACGGAGTCCCACCCACTCCCCTCTCCTACAGGACCAACCGGAGGGGGTGAGGTGGAGTGGGTGGGACGGAGTCCCACCCACTCCCCTCTCCTACAGGACCAACCGGAGGGGGTGAGGTGGAGTGGGTGGGACGGAGTCCCACCCACTCCCCTCTCCTACAGGACCAACCGGAGGGGGTGAGGTGGAGTGGGTGGGACGGAGTCCCACCCACTCCCCTCTCCTACAGGACCAACCGGAGGGGGTGAGGTGGAGTGGGTGGGACGGAGTCCCACCCACTCCCCTCTCCTACAGGACCAACCGGAGGGGGTGAGGTGGAGTGGGTGGGACGGAGTCCCACCCACTCCCCTCTCCTACAGGACCAACCGGAGGGGGTGAGGTGGAGTGGGTGGGACGGAGTCCCACCCACTCCCCTCTCCTACAGGACCAACCGGAGGGGGTGAGGTGGAGTGGGTGGGACGGAGTCCCACCCACTCCCCTCTCCTACAGGACCAACCGGAGGGGGTGAGGTGGAGTGGGTGGGACGGAGTCCCACCCACTCCCCTCTCCTACAGGACCAACCGGAGGGGGTGAGGTGGAGTGGGTGGGACGGAGTCCCACCCACTCCCCTCTCCTACAGGACCAACCGGAGGGGGTGAGGTGGAGTGGGTGGGACGGAGTCCCACCCACTCCCCTCTCCTACAGGACCAACCGGAGGGGGTGAGGTGGAGTGGGTGGGACGGAGTCCCACCCACTCCCCTCTCCTACAGGACCAACCGGAGGGGGTGAGGTGGAGTGGGTGGGACGGAGTCCCACCCACTCCCCTCTCCTACAGGACCAACCGGAGGGGGTGAGGTGGAGTGGGTGGGACGGAGTCCCACCCACTCCCCTCTCCTACAGGACCAACCGGAGGGGGTGAGGTGGAGTGGGTGGGACGGAGTCCCACCCACTCCCCTCTCCTACAGGACCAACCGGAGGGGGTGAGGTGGAGTGGGTGGGACGGAGTCCCACCCACTCCCCTCTCCTACAGGACCAACCGGAGGGGGTGAGGTGGAGTGGGTGGGACGGAGTCCCACCCACTCCCCTCTCCTACAGGACCAACCGGAGGGGGTGAGGTGGAGTGGGTGGGACGGAGTCCCACCCACTCCCCTCTCCTACAGGACCAACCGGAGGGGGTGAGGTGGAGTGGGTGGGACGGAGTCCCACCCACTCCCCTCTCCTACAGGACCAACCGGAGGGGGTGAGGTGGAGTGGGTGGGACGGAGTCCCACCCACTCCCCTCTCCTACAGGACCAACCGGAGGGGGTGAGGTGGAGTGGGTGGGACGGAGTCCCACCCACTCCCCTCTCCTACAGGACCAACCGGAGGGGGTGAGGTGGAGTGGGTGGGACGGAGTCCCACCCACTCCCCTCTCCTACAGGACCAACCGGAGGGGGTGAGGTGGAGTGGGTGGGACGGAGTCCCACCCACTCCCCTCTCCTACAGGACCAACCGGAGGGGGTGAGGTGGAGTGGGTGGGACGGAGTCCCACCCACTCCCCTCTCCTACAGGACCAACCGGAGGGGGTGAGGTGGAGTGGGTGGGACGGAGTCCCACCCACTCCCCTCTCCTACAGGACCAACCGGAGGGGGTGAGGTGGAGTGGGTGGGACGGAGTCCCACCCACTCCCCTCTCCTACAGGACCAACCGGAGGGGGTGAGGTGGAGTGGGTGGGACGGAGTCCCACCCACTCCCCTCTCCTACAGGACCAACCGGAGGGGGTGAGGTGGAGTGGGTGGGACGGAGTCCCACCCACTCCCCTCTCCTACAGGACCAACCGGAGGGGGTGAGGTGGAGTGGGTGGGACGGAGTCCCACCCACTCCCCTCTCCTACAGGACCAACCGGAGGGGGTGAGGTGGAGTGGGTGGGACGGAGTCCCACCCACTCCCCTCTCCTACAGGACCAACCGGAGGGGGTGAGGTGGAGTGGGTGGGACGGAGTCCCACCCACTCCCCTCTCCTACAGGACCAACCGGAGGGGGTGAGGTGGAGTGGGTGGGACGGAGTCCCACCCACTCCCCTCTCCTACAGGACCAACCGGAGGGGGTGAGGTGGAGTGGGTGGGACGGAGTCCCACCCACTCCCCTCTCCTACAGGACCAACCGGAGGGGGTGAGGTGGAGTGGGTGGGACGGAGTCCCACCCACTCCCCTCTCCTACAGGACCAACCGGAGGGGGTGAGGTGGAGTGGGTGGGACGGAGTCCCACCCACTCCCCTCTCCTACAGGACCAACCGGAGGGGGTGAGGTGGAGTGGGTGGGACGGAGTCCCACCCACTCCCCTCTCCTACAGGACCAACCGGAGGGGGTGAGGTGGAGTGGGTGGGACGGAGTCCCACCCACTCCCCTCTCCTACAGGACCAACCGGAGGGGGTGAGGTGGAGTGGGTGGGACGGAGTCCCACCCACTCCCCTCTCCTACAGGACCAACCGGAGGGGGTGAGGTGGAGTGGGTGGGACGGAGTCCCACCCACTCCCCTCTCCTACAGGACCAACCGGAGGGGGTGAGGTGGAGTGGGTGGGACGGAGTCCCACCCACTCCCCTCTCCTACAGGACCAACCGGAGGGGGTGAGGTGGAGTGGGTGGGACGGAGTCCCACCCACTCCCCTCTCCTACAGGACCAACCGGAGGGGGTGAGGTGGAGTGGGTGGGACGGAGTCCCACCCACTCCCCTCTCCTACAGGACCAACCGGAGGGGGTGAGGTGGAGTGGGTGGGACGGAGTCCCACCCACTCCCCTCTCCTACAGGACCAACCGGAGGGGGTGAGGTGGAGTGGGTGGGACGGAGTCCCACCCACTCCCCTCTCCTACAGGACCAACCGGAGGGGGTGAGGTGGAGTGGGTGGGACGGAGTCCCACCCACTCCCCTCTCCTACAGGACCAACCGGAGGGGGTGAGGTGGAGTGGGTGGGACGGAGTCCCACCCACTCCCCTCTCCTACAGGACCAACCGGAGGGGGTGAGGTGGAGTGGGTGGGACGGAGTCCCACCCACTCCCCTGCTGGGTGCTCATTAATTCAGTCACTTTAATTAGGTGCTAGTTCATTTACATATTTAGCTTATAGACATTTGACGAATTAATGAGTTAGAATAGTTAAGGTTTTTATATATTCAGATTTTGTACAATACCATAATGCAATCTGTTTTGGCGGTTCTTTACATAATAACAATAGAAGTTATGTACTCTTGGGACTGTGTCATGCACTAGTAAACAGGGTACCCATTGTTTTAATGGAAATGACCCCCCAAGATGAACGGTATAATGGGATTTGTGCAAGTAGTGTATTCAAGAGAAAAAAGACATTTGTTTTTATATTTGGAAGGAATTGGAACCCTCGCTTTTATTGATTTTTTTTAAAGATTTACATATAGACATAAATCCTGTGCTCTTTTTGTTAGAGCTGTTGCTATTATGTTTGCAGTAAGGAGTTTTCCTTGTTTGACTGAGCTACTCTTGTTGTGCTTTCTCACCGTCAAGGTTTGAATTGGCATAAGTGGATTGAAAGAACACAAACAATTTTTTCCTTAGAGGTTTTGGGATGCGACTTCCTCTTTTTTGTTATTCAATGTTTTTTCTCATAGGGTCAACGACGATACTGATTTAATAATTAAAATTGAGAGATTTATATAGCACTTTACAATAAAGCGCTTTACAAGACTTTATGGGGGACTTTGCCAGACTGCTTTTTAGGGGCAAGTTGCAGCCTCGCAGTTGACAATCTTATTGAATGGTAAGATACACAGGTGCCCCCAGAACAGGATAAGTTATAGACGTTCCCTACTCCGGTTTATCGTACGTCGTTATCCGAGAAAGCTAGAAAGTTTAACCATTTGCAGAAGTCATCACAAAGCCAGCACTTTCTCCTCAGCTATTTAAAGGCCCCGGGTTTTGGTCCGGTCATGGTTTGAACCTGCGACCTCCCGCACAGCAGTCTGGTGCTCTACCTGAACTGAGCTAAGCGGTCGGCGGTGACGGCACAAAAGAAAATATTTAGTATTAAAACAGAGTTTATTTCCCAGAGGATTAGCATGGCAAACCAACATAGCTACCAGGACGTCATATCAAAACACTTTATCTGTGCTGTTTCCCGGATGTAATTCGAGTTGTTCGAGGGAGGGGTAGAAAGTTACCCAGCCCTCCCCAGGGCTTAAGTTCTTTTGCTTGGGGTGCTTTACAATTTCCGACGTAAGTTTCTGATAGAGTTACACTTACTCGTGCTCTCCTTATACTGTCGAGTTTTCTTTTCCGTCTTTGACACTTTTCGTATTTTTCCACTTGAGTTTTTTTAAGACATCGATTTGCGTAAATACTAGGTTAACCATTTCGATTCCCACCCCGTCTTTATACATGCCCAGGTTTCCTCTCTCGACCATTTTTGCTTTTAATAACAACTCTATATTTTTAACGATTGTTCAAGTCATTTTCGAGATCGTATTCTTTTTCTGTCTTGAAAATCCCAATTTATAGAAAATATGAGGTTAGCGACGAGTGTTCATTTCTACGATAAAAAATTCTTGTGTGGGATTCTATGGACCACGATAAATGATACAAATAAATCCTGCAACCCACGAGGCTTTAAAAATTACCTGTGTAAAATAAATTGCTCAGACACAGAGGGTTGGCCACGTTGCCCTTCGTAAGGTTTGTGGCCGTTTAATCATTATTAATGTATAGCTTGGTCATCACATCCTCTCATTTACTCTGCGGGTTTTAGTTGAATGGGAGAGCAGGACTATCTTTTAGAAACTGTTTCCACGTTTGCATTGTAGCTCAATTAAGAAGCAAGCGTTAATGTCGGCTTTTACCGTTCAAAGTCTACACGTTATAACTCTCCGGAGCTAACAAGCGAAAATATATTTTATTCCACAAAACCCCGGTCAGATAAAGCTGGTTTCCAGTCTTTCTAAATAAAATGAAATTTCCCTGAAGGGTGACCCTTTTGTTTATTCGCATCCTTGGGCCAAATGCACCAATGGGTCTTTGGTCATCTCCTTCATAACCTAAAAGGAAATGAAAACGTTACAGTTCTGTCTTCAAGGTAAAAGCAAGATTAGTTCATGGATGGCCCCAATGTTTTAACATAGGCTGGCGGGAAGCAGGAACTCAAAAACAGCAATAAATGTACAAAGTGTGGAACTGTTATAATTGTACCACTCAATTCCAGCAGTGCCCTTGTCCCATTCCAGGCCAATCCCCGGGCATGAGCATTTAAACCAATTGGAAAATTCCCAGGGATGAGGACAACAAAGGTGGTGAAATGCTCTGGGAGAAACAACTCTTAAAAATTGGATAAATCATCATAATTTTGCATGCCCGGGTCTGTTCAGAGTGGAAGTCGCTGCTGCTCAAACAAATCATAAAGCAAATTCGCGCATTTTTCTATAGTGCTCCATATACAAACATTTCTCGAGGTTATGTTCAAATCACATAGCCTCCCTACTTTGAATGCAAAATTTGTGCGTGTTTGATCATAATAATCGGTCGGCATATTCTTCTTGACTGTTTTCACACTGCAGACTGATAATCTGTCATAATGTGAAACCGGATCGTTGTTCATTTTGAACGAATAAATGCACGAGACATAACAGCAATGTATTTGAATTGACAACACATACATTTAGAAACCTCTACTAACTTGTTTAAGGAACGGACCATTAGAAAAGTGGTGGGTGGAGGGGGGGAGGACTTTTTCAGATTGTATAATTTTTTTCACGGCCATTGCCTCTGAAGGATTTTTTTTGAGGGGGGTTAAGTCCCCTGCACGAATTTATTTTTGGCATTTTGTTTGGTTTATTTGTTTTTCTCCTTTTGCTTGATGCTTTAACTAGTGAGTATTAAGTTCATGCCAATGGGTTTTTGTTATAAATGTTACATTTAGTACACATTAATTAAAACATTGTCATAATCACTTAATTTTGTTATTGTTCGGTGTATGTGATATTGTTATGATACTGTTAGAACTGAATAATATTGTTATCATATAGTCAGACATATAAATGTTGGCCAATCAGAGACCAGGCATTTATCCACCTCTGGTCAATGATGCAAATGTTAATTTTATTTAATACGTTGAAGTCAAGTTTATGGTACATTTGAGGTCTCAGACACTTCCAAGTTGAAAATGGTTTACATGAAGTGCCACTGCCTCAAATGGCCCTGCATTGCATTTTGGAAATTATAAATTTTATTATTTTGTTCATTACTCTTGTAATATAATTCATCATTGAGATGCAGCAAATTCTTGACAGGCTTCACTATGACGTATAAGTATCAAATAAAAAATGGTCAAATAAAAATGTTTTCAGTGATACATTGAACTGTTGACTAACTGATACAAGAGAACTTTGCTATTAAATATCGACCCCACTGGGACTAAAAAGCAGAAGAAAAGTGTCGGTACTTAGTGGCAAAGTTTAAAGGCACAACATCACGGTTCTACATGTTTTTTTTAAATACTTATTGGTACCTGCAACATAAATAACCCTAAACCATAGCAGAAGATTAAACTTGTGTAAGAAAGCGTTACAGTTTGGTATGCATAAGCATATCTGTGCCCACAATCTTCATTTATACATTTCAGTTGTAAACTCTTTCCTGTGATGATGTTGAGGCTTTCAAAACTTGGTGTGTGCTTGCTTCAAAGTGCAAACAAATCAAGCAGGATGGCCATTTATAGCACATGGTTTTATCACTTTTGAGCCAAGGGTTTTTCTCCAAGGGCTTTTATCCATGATGGGGTTGCTGCACACAAAATGTATCAGCTAGAAAGGGAAATATGTGTTTTCCTAATTGCAGAAAAATGGGGATCAATACGTGTATAAATTAGCTGCCAAAGTGCCCTTCAGGCAGGTACAGTTTGTCAGCTCAATAGTGCAATTCACTCTGCAGGAAATTTTTTTCTTCACTTCTTCTTTGCATGAATTCTTTTTTTTTTTTTTTTGGTATACCCCCACCCCCCTCGGCCCATCACTTTTCTAATGGTCCGTCCCTAATCCTTAGTTGGCAGTAATTGCACCACAGAATTTTCAACTTAGGAAGCGGAGTCCTCCCTGGGCAGGCAAACCCCAGTATTAAAACTTCAAATGCCCCACCTCTGGGATGAGGGTCCCCTATACTTTTTTCCTGAAACGTGATTGGGACAATTTTTATCTTGTGAAACGTGATTTAGGTTTATTTGTTCATTCGTGATTCGTGATTGCCGATATTTGCTTTATCGTGAACGTGAACGAGTTTTGGGAATTATCCGTGACGCGTGAACAGTCTCAATATTTTTACGTGAATGCATTTTCCAAAGTGGTATAGGGGACCCTCTGGGATTAGATCAAGAGCAAATTCCCAGCTAATACTCAGAGTGGGGGATGGGTGGGCACTGCTGGAATTGGCTGGCACAAAAAGGAAAGAAATATGCAATGTCTAGTTTACCAGGTTTTGCATAATGTGACCCATATTGTACTAGCAATTTAATCCCTAACTTCCTGCTAATAAGTGGACACCAACTAAATGGCTTCAGTTTTGTGTAGCAATACCATGGGGACAATCTGGCAAACCACAACAAACAGAACCAACACAAAAAGCCAATTGGAATGGGAAGCACGCATACCATAACTTGCGCTTCCTATGGGAAAGTGTATGTAAAAACAAGTCACCCTACTAGCCTGCGAGCAAGTTCTCTGGGGCAGTCTGGCGCCGGGGCTGGAAAAGGAGATCTTGCAACTATGTCTCTGTAATTTGAATATCTGCATCGAATCTTTTGATGCAAAATGCTGATTGGCAGATGTTTGTTTACATTTCAAATTTGTTTGCGCTTTGCACTGATTGGTGAAAATCTGACAGCTCAGCCACATGGAAATTGAAGGCGGATATTCAAATTACAGAGATGAAACTGCAAGCTCTCCTTTTCCTGCCCGCTGCAAGACTGCCCGAAGAGCTTGCTTGCAGGCTATCACCCTACCAAAGAGGGTGACAGAGTCAGAACTTCTTTTCTTCAAAGAGAATGCTAAACTAAAGCCAAAGCTAAAGCAACTTATTTTAATATTCTGAACCTGGTTCACACAATCAATTTTTTCGTTGCATTCCTACTGATATAAATATTTTAATTCCCTCCTGCCTGCTTCGAATCAAAATGGAGTTTCATTCTCACAGAAGTGGGTATAGTTCATAAACACCAGTTCTGCTAGTCAGCTGCATTTGTATCTGAGAACTGACTGAACTGATGAAAGGAACACAAGCCAAGAAACAGATTCTATACTTACACAGATAGCTTCAGCAGACAACTTGGACTGTAGGCTGGGCAATGGATTGTCTCCAGAGCATCTGTAGTTAAAATGGAAACCCCTTAGTAAGGGGCATCTGCCTGAGAAAAGGCCAGGGGCATATACTATCTGGAACTGTTGTAAATACTGTAATTATGGTAATTTTACTGGTTTTTAAAATTTAGTTTATTAATAATATTGTAATGCACTTTTGAGTATTTTTATAGAAAAAGCTTAATATAAGTATTAAATATTATTATTATTATTATTATTATTAACAGCTCCTCACCATTTTCTGTGTGCCAGTGCCCATAACTCGTGCTGTCGAAAGAAAATGGAAGCATTTTTTTGTCAATGGGGTGTGCATTTATTAATGCAAAAAAACAAACAAACAATTGACCCTTGTTCTTTCATGTCCTTGCTTTTCATTTCACATACCATTTCCAATCAGTAAAAGTATGCATACGAGAACCTTTTATTTATGCACAAGATTTATGCTGACTCTATTCTTTTTGCTTGAGGATTTGTTTTCAGATTACTGAAAGGCGACAGAATGACTATCACAACTGAAGGGTGACTGCTTAGTAGGGGGTGGGGGTGGGGGTGATGTTTGGATGGGCAGAAGGCTTGAATACGGTTGGTGTGCAGCTAAACATGGGCGTACAAGAGTTTTCTGTGCTAAAAATAAGGCTTTTGAAGATGCCCTGCTCTGGATGGCTGCAAACACAAGCCACGATGACTGTGTCATAGTACTCAACATACTCCCAGATCCTTATTTCAAGAGAGGGTTGGCGCAGTGGTGAGAGCACTCGCCTCCCACCAATGTAGCCCGGTTCGATTCCTGGACTCAACGTCATATGTGGGTTGAGTTTGTTGTTGGTTCTCTACTCTGCTCTGAGAGGTTTTTCTCTGAGTACTCCGGTTTTCCCCTCTCCCCAAAAACCAACACTTCCAAATTCCAATTCAATCTGGATGCAGGACCTCCCTGAAAACCACTTCGCGGTGAGTGGAGCTTCCTGGGTAAAATATTTAATATCATTGATTGATTGATTTATTTATCATTTTATAGGAGGGTAGTGTAAGAAGGACCTGGGTCGCTCCACTTGATGAGATCAGAGCTGCACTCACAATCGTTTACAGCCCTGGCCATGTAGGTGTAAGCTGGGAGTCACAATCTTGCTGGCATGGCTGTGCTGTTTGGTGACATGAATTACTACCTAAGAGATGTAATAAGCATACACTGTAATTTACTTACGAATCTAGAGGATTAAACATATGAGTCAAGTTGATTGTTGGTTAATTTTGTTTTTTCATTCTCGGTATTCTAACTCAACAACTTGCAGTCACAAAATAGACTGCACTGGGTATTTCAGAAACTTGAACAACTTGCTATCACGTGTAGATGCACTATAAGTCTCTAAGTGTTCGACTCTATGGTGGACACTTTAAAAGCTGTTATCAATTACAGTGATTAGTACACACTATTCTTAACCCTCTTTGGTGGTGAGCCACATCCCTTTTGGTTAGTGTCCCTTAATGGAGGTAAAAAATGGGGTTCAGGACCCAGAAAAAGACTGGCCCCTTCCACTGAACAGGGGTGTTGCTTTGAATCATCACTGACCTTTAACTCCCAAGATCTGATTATTAATTTTCCTTTCTAGCTGCTGTACAGTTCCTTGTACATCAACTAGAGAATTTGTGGTTATATCAAGATAACACCCTCTGGTTGTCTATTCTCGTCACCTACCTTCTGTGCAATGTCGGAAGTTACATGTTAATCACTTCTGGCCATTAAAGGGTTAAAGAACCCTTTCCTTTGGAGTGCTTCTCCATTAAGCAAAGTAAAAGCAATGAATCAAATAGCATAATTAAACTTGGCTGAGCTCAACACTGAGAGAAGCTTAAGCATTCCACAAAACATCCTAAAATCTGGCTCACCAAAAGATCCAGGTAATGCTTCTCTGCACCTTGTGCCTTTGCTATTCCAAGTGCTGCTCCAGATTACCAAGATGCACATGGACACAGAATTTCTCAATATTTCATCACCTCCTTCCTAAAACAACAATGTACACTGTATCAGTCAGACAAAATTGTGTCAGTCAACAAGTTGATAGTTCACTAACAGGTGCTGTTTTAGTATACAATCCAGCGTGTATTTACAAGATTATTTACTTTCGTTTTTTTTTCTAAAAAAAAATGTTTATAAATTAAAAATGCACACCATGCTATTTTCTGAGACAACATTAAAATGTAAACAGCACAACTGATAAGGTCTGACTGAGTAGTGCAATATAGTTTCTGGTCTAAAGTTCTTTTTCCCAAGTTCTTCCCTTGTACAAAGAAATGCTCTAAAAGATACCAAGATGTCTTGCATGTACCCTGGCATATCGCATTGATGAAATCAATAATCAATGACCAACTGATGGTGAAGATTCATGTGGTTATCAATCAATTGGTATCAACTTTCAAGAACAGTTGATAGAACTTCTTGCATAGACAATGACACAGAAAGGCAATGGTGGGCAAGTGGATAATTCAAGTACATGTGCAACGCAGTATATTCTTTGCATTGAGAAGACTGGGTTGGAATTGCTTTACCAATTTCGTCCCCAGGGCTTCCTAAAAAAAGGCAGATGATTGGACAGGAAGCATGCGTGACTTCAAGGTTGTTGTGCCAAAGTAATCTACGGCAATCGACGAACGCTTTTGGGTGGTTATCGATTTATCATCGATTGACCAATACCAGTCAATACCAATTAACTAATTTTATCGATTGATATTGATTGATCGATTGGTTTTGATGCATAGTAATTGTGTTTGATGTGCGCTGTTTTTCTGGTTTACTTACAGTGTATACAGGTAGTGGGCCACTCCTGGAACTTTGGCTGCTGGCTTCTTCGATATCTTATCCAAACTTGAGTTGAATTATGATTGCGGCATCGTCTATGGAACCTTTCACGAAGAATTTATCTTATCTACAGTTACACCTTGGTACATGGGGCATTGAATTATTGGTATTATTCGGTGTGTAGAGTTTTTAGTGATACCTGTTGACCAAAATGCTTGATTTCCTAATGTGTGCACAAAAACTGTAGATTGCCCAACAGCTGTGATAATTGCTGATTAAGTTCTACACAGTGTTTTGCACCAGCTTTTCATGAACTATAACAGGAGTTCAGTCAAAAGATTAATTTTAAGTTTTGAAAACGTGTTCCTTAATCAGGTTGTGCTGCTACTTAAAGGTTGCAAACTTTCAAATTAAACAGTTTGCAAGTTGACTTTCTTCTGTGAGCGGTTGTCTTCCCATCCTCTCAAGTGTAGACATTATAAAACAATGAGTGCTTAGAGTTGTGGAGCTCATTTCTCCAATGAGACCACACCCCTTCCACATAATTAGGGAACCAGGTTTTTAGTTTCTTGCACATTTGAAGTATGTTTTATGCAAAGGACCATGGATAACCATAGAAGCTTCCCTTAGGGCATTGCCCTTGTAATAATAATATTGTATTTACACCATGCCATAGAAAATACAGCCAATCAGAATACAGGAAAGCCGTTGTATATTTGCCTGTATTCCACCAAACCTTCCTGTCGACCAGTGCAATTCAACGCTATCACACCCAACCTTCCCATCGTGCACTGCATCGATTATGTGAGGCTACGTATTTTCTATGGCATGGTATAAAATAGTTATGCAATGCTTTAGAGTGGTATACCGTAGAATATCCCACTCGTCACTTGTATTTTCGTTGCATACACACTCGCCTAAAGGCTCGTGTGTACCAGAAAATAAAAGTGACTGTGGGATATTCTACGGTGTACCACTCGAAAGCGTTGCATAACTAGTATTTATTTTGTTGGCTTAGAATAAAGTTTTCTTGATAGTTTTGGAGGCATAATATCTTTGGGTAATGTGGTGATTATCATAAGTCTTGCAGCTTCCAGGTTCTTCAAGTTTTAGAGTGGCAACTTAAGATGTACAGTAGTTCAAGTTCAAGTTCAAGTTTATTAGGATTTTAACAAATAAATACAAAAACAACGCTAACCCACAAATAGCTACGGCTAATCTAGGTGGGTAGCATATAGGATAGCTTAGAGAGTAGATCTAGTTGTGAGCATTTCATAAGTAAACAGATACGATAAATCTAGTAGTGAGTATTGCATAAGCAAAGAGATATTATACACATTATACAATTGGTATTAAAGACTAAAAAAAGAAGTAGCAGTAGGTGTCTTTGAGAATTTGGAAACATGGAAACATTTTCACTGAAAATCAAGGGGCTGAAAATTTAATATAGCCAATCTTTTGCCAGGTACCAGAACTTCAGGAGAAACCTACACCATGCTAAATTAATTTCCAATGTGTCTAGCCACTCTCACATTCAGAAGTAGTATCAAATTCAATATCCATCTAAAATGTAACTGATCATCTATTATGATAAAGCTGCCTGTGCTTTCCTAGTTATCTTATTTCAGTGACTAGTTTGTAAGGTAACTTTCTTTACCCAAACATTATGTACCTACAGTACCGCTCAAAAGTAAGTTACTGGTCGCGTCACGTTTCCTGCGCGACGTGAATCGCGCAGCGCAAGACTCATTGAAGCGAAAATTTCTGGCATAAATTATAGATTACCACAATGCAAAATCAATTAATATCGTGTATCGATTTTGCGTAGCCCTTACAATTGCAGCTGTTCTCCTACTGAAATTTGAGCTGTCCACTCATGTACATGTTGTGCCCTTTGTTGAGGTCGTCGTGAGTTGAAATGGCGTAAAATTAAGCATCAGACAAACAAATCCATCCACAGATAAGAGATTTGCTTAACCGCAAAAATGTTGGCGTACATACAATATTCATAGACATGGCTGCACAAGAAGCTTAAACTTTTGAGTCTGTCGTTGGTAGAATGATCAAGTTTGATAAAATTCGTGCGAAGTAAAATCAAGCGTCAGATTGCATAACCGCAAAAATATTGGTGTACATACAATATTCATAGACACGGCTGCACAAGAAGCTTAACCCTTTCACTCCTGAGAGTGCCAAATAGATTTTACTCTGTCTAACCCCAGACAATTTTACTTGTCAATGGAGAACCCCTTAGGGGTGAAAGGGCTAAACTGTTGAGTCTGTCGTTGATCGGTGGGTGTCGGTAAAACGCCGACTCGGGGCTGGGGCCGGGGCCAGGGTGCGTTTTATAAAAAAAAAAGCAAAAAAAAGTTATATTAAAAAAATAAAAATAAATAAATAAAGTAAAGATATAAAAAGTAAAAAAAAAAAAATAGTTAAATTAATCAATTAGTTTTCAATATTCTTGGGACATATGAACTGATTAAACTGAACGCTCCTGATACTGAAAAGGGAAAATTGAAATGGGCAACAAAGGAGTAACGCCACTGTAACTGAGATGTCACATTTATCAGTGGCTACTTCATGCTGGTATATCATACATTTCTTGCAGATGCAAGTTATCTGACAGTCAATTGAATATACAGGCAAGCAAAGCACGCAAGCCTACAAGGAAACATTTAGAAGATTGTGTCAGCTGTCGTGCACAGTATGTGGTCCTTGGTCTGCGACCTATGACCCCAGAGAACTGTTCTCAAAGCAGATTAGAAAAACCTTAAAATAAATGGTAACGGCCTTTGATTTTGTCGAATAATTTTGACATCTTTATTCATGTTTTCAAACTGGTTTAAATTCTCTTTTATAAAAAATGTAAAATGAAAACGGGGCTTGTGTGGGAGACTGTCATCCAAAAAGAAAACAGATTTATTTTACACTTGCAGTGACTCCCATTGAGACTGCTAGCTTACATATATCAAGGAAAATAAAGAATAAATAAAATTTTTGCCAAAATTCTCATTCTCGTGAGGACCAAGGGCCTGCGAGCACAGTCACCATTTTTCGTATTATGAGGAAACTGTCACTGTTTGGAACTTGCCACTTACAGATCATCGCAAGGAACAAAAAAGCTATCTTCAGGGAAAATTTCAGCTCGTTATGTGTTGCAGGTAAATGTTTGAGATTACAGCTTTTACTCGTGGACCAAGGACCACATACTGTACACAGCTGTGCACACAAAGTTGACCAACACACAATGCAGCACGATTCATAAATGTAGTGAAATAAATTCCGAAGACATGACACTAGCTATAGATAGACAACAGCGTAATTCTGTTCTCTCCTTTTAAAGGTAAAACACCCAGTCATAGTTTCGACAGGTCTTCAAGTTGTAAGGCACAAAATTGAATCCAAATGTCTTCAACTTACTGATATGCCCTTGCTTTCCGCCATTTCGATCAGGCGAAGCTTGACCTGGGGTTTTGCAGTTTATGGTACATCGGCCGTACAACAAACGTATTTGTTGATATTTATTTATTCATCTATTTATTTACTTAGTTATTTGTTTGTTTGTTTATTTATTATTTTAGTTTAATTTATTTTAATTTATGTTCCTTTGTTTATTTTATAATTATTAGTTTTTTACTTTTGTTTTTTTAAAAGCTAACACCCCGGCCCAGGCCCAGGCCCCGGCCCCGGCCCTGAGTCAGCATTTTACCGACACCCTTGGTGGGTAGAATGATCAAGTTTTATAAAATTTGTGCAAAGTAAAATCAAGCGTCAGACAAACAAATCCGTCCAAGGATAAGAGATTTGCATAACCGCAAAAATATTGGCATGTGTAATTTGAAACCTTTTACGTACATACAATATTCATAGACATGGCTGCACAAGAAGCTTAAACGTTTGAGTCTGGCGTTGATCGGTAGAATGATCAAGTTTTCTAAAATTTGTGTGAAGTAAAATCCATCCACAGATAAGAGATTGAATGACCCTTGTTTGTTGATCTTTGTTGCGAATGATCGTCGTTTGGTGTACCCTGCTGGTGCATTAGCAGGAATTTTTCGAGTCTGTTGTTGTCCGTAGAATGGTCTGGTTTTCTAAAATAAAAATTCATGCAAAATAAAATCAAGCGCCAGACACACAGATAAGAGATTTGCATAACCGCAAAAACAATCAAAACAAATCAAGCAAGCTTTGCATGAAAGAAAAGTCACTCAATCCTTGTCAGCAGAACATTTTGACCATCCGTCTTCTTATCAACTGTACTGACCTGTTTATTCAGAGCGTTTATAAACAATGCACGTTCAGTAAAGTAAACAAACTCAACCCTAACTTGATCGAAATAAGCAATCCTATGCAACGAGCACAGTTTGAGAAAGCAAACAAATTAATATACTAAACAGTACTGTCAAAGTGAAACAAGTTGAAAATATCTTCGGTTACGTTACAGTATTGATGCCGTTCTCAATACCGGTACTTGTCAGAAAAACATTTTGACCATCCGTCTTCTTTATATCAACTGTACTGACCTGTTTATTCAGAGCGTTTATTGAGGTATACATACGAGTTTTCCAAACCAGTCTTAGTTTCTTTACCATGGGCTTTTCAGAACAAACATGTACTATGGGAAATAAACTAATTGTTACAGTTAACAATAGGTCAGTTAAGATCACGCGAGAGTTTCAAACCATTTTACTTACAGCAACTTGTGTAGTGCGCAACGGTGGTAACTTACTTTTGAGTGGTACTGTACCAGAATAATTTATTTGTAAAAACAAAATTCTTTCTTTTCAAAATGCAAAGTTAAAATGAGAAAAACTAAGACTATTACATACATACAAAGTGGAACTTTACAAATAAAAATAAAAAAAATTATGTATTTCATATAACAGACACCTCATCTGTACTTGGACACAACACCTATAGTAGTGTGAAAGAACAGAAAAGAAAAGGAAAACTAGAGAGTCACACAAGAACATAACTCCTAATGCCATGCTCAAACATAGCCAGGGTGTCTGACATTCTTACAGTGTCTGATGAAGAATATCAGGTCAAGAGTGCAGGCCAAATAAGTTGTGGTCCTAACCACTGGAACCCGTAGTTTCCTTTTTCCACTTACATGTGGGATTCATACTACCACTCAGCGTGGTCGGACGTGCCTTGAGCAGCTCCGCAGGTTATAATATGTTAACTTCGAGTGTAAGTTAAAAAATTTATACATTTTATAATTATTTTACTTTCTTATGATGGGGGACAACGTGAAGCAACTAAAGAAAGACCATGATGAAGTGAAGAAAGAATTGAAGAACTTAACCAAGGAATTTGAATCGCTGCGAGACAAGATGGCGGATAAATCAGACTGCGCCTCATCTCCTAGTAGTGCGGATGTTCAACATCTGAGTGATACCTGCGATGGCTTCTCAACAATTATTGAGAGCTTTCAGACGAGATTAAATAAACTGACAAGTCAAGTAGAAGCTGTTACAAAGGCTATCGACGATACAACATCTTATAGCTACCAGTATAACTTGAAAATAGTTGGGGTTCCACAGACGAACGAGAAAGAAACGGCTGAAGAAACAACGAGGCTTTGTCTAAAGATTTTCAAGAAAATTGGTGTGGACGTCAGAGAAACTGATATTGACATTGCTCATAGAATTCCAACAAGAAAACAAAATGGCCAGAGAGGACAGCGAAACAACGCAATTGTTTGCAAGTTTGTGAGGCGCATGGTTCGGGAGAGGGTGCTGGCTACAAGAGCAAACACAAATCGGCTCACACCAAATGATTTTGATCTTCCCTCTGACAGCCAAATCGACCGAATTGGAATTCTGAGTCATCTGTCGCCGAAGCTTCAAGATCTTTTGCGATCGGCGAAAACTCATCAAACTGAGTACGGCTACAAGTTTTGTTGGGCTAAATCTACAGCAGTTTTCCTTCGCAAATCTGATAACTCCAGAATCTTTAGGATAGAGTCGGAGAAGGATCTTGAGGACCTACGAAGAAACAAGTCTACTAATGATGAATCTCACAGCTAAGTTTATCTGTTTATCTTACCATTACCATATAAATTACTAGCCTGTAGTCACGATCATGGCAGTTAAAAACCAACGTGTTGATAAAAACATAAGGTGCACTTTACGCGAACTACCATATTTTGGTTTTCGAGGAGATCTCGCTTCTTATCACGGACAATTTAACAATTGTCTGTTCTCCGCTAGGAAATCTAAAAGAAATCTCGAAAGACTGTCTGGACTCTATGATCTTGATTTATTTAATCTGAATATCGGTGGCGATTGTAACACCGATTACCCTGATTTATCTACGTATATACGTAGATATTATTCTCCGCATCCCTTTGTTTAATGGGTGACATCAATATAGATTTGCTAAAAAGTACACATTGCCAGTTTGCGCACGATTTCCTCTCAACTCTCTTAAGAGTCACTGTCAGAGAAAACCAGGCAGGGGTAAAAGATGGGGGTCGGCCAATTGACTTCAAACTTTCACCATTTAATGCCTATCCGAAATGATAAAGAAGGATGGTATTTAGGGATTTCTCTGGTATTTGCTTTCCTACTTTGACCACCCCCCCTTGTTTTGGCCTTCATCGACCCCGAAGTCACGCTAAATATATGCCAAGTTTGATGCTCAATAAAACACATTTCGCATCATTTCTGGGGACTCATGTCAGTAGTTTGTGTTGTTTACAGGTTATATTACGTTCTTCAAGCACAAAATTCCAACTTTTAAAAAAAGCGAATTTTTGTAAGATTTTCGAAATTTTGTGCCATGCGCGAAAATGGCGTATGCTAATTTTGACCTAATTTGAGAGTGACTTTTCTCAGAGGTGCAGCATTTTTTTCCAACAGTCTCTCCATAGTTTGCAAGTCTAACATCTCTACTACTAAAATCCGTGAACTTTAACTTGAGCCGTTAAAATGTGTTTGCATGAACCATGCTAAATATTAGCAATGCACCGCTGTTTTTCATAGCAACGTTTGTAAGTGGTTTCCTTATTTAAATCATTGAACGTCTCTCAACTCTCGTAATTTATTTTTTTATAACTCATTACCGTTAGAATGCTGTTCACGATTTAAACACAACAGACTTGCTACTTCACATTCTCTAGAATCAAATAAATTGCGATACCGCGAACAGTAGCCCAAGTTTCCCGCGAGGTTATAGCAGCTTATTGTCTCAGAATAAAATGGTCGGTCTTGGCTAAAATTTACTATTTTGGTATATCGAGCATTATCTTAAACTTAGATCTAACTTCAAAGTATTGCCTTTGAATTCAAAATAATCAAGATTGGCTGTCAATCCGTCGGACAGAGGATCGATTATCGATGGCGATTACGTTACACGATATCAACAAGTGTTCAATTTTTATGATGTCACGCAAGGAGCGTTTGTTGGCGAAACTATCAATTCAAACACTATTACACGGAATTGCCAGGAAAGGAGTATAATCATTTGCAATTTAAAAATCCCTGCAGGAATATTTTCTATATTATTATAGGGCAGAATAATCAGCTGGTATCTGACCAACTGTGAATATCACACAAAACAGTCATCATTTCCCGGACGGTATTCCATAATTATTCTATGCACATCAACTTTCACATTCAACTTCAGCTCTGGCTAAACAAGGCAACAATGTCGCGGCAACAATTTGAGCTTGCGTATGTCTCCACGATGTTTCCCAGCTTAGCCACCCGAGGAAACAAAAAAGGTGTTCTGAGGTTTTCCAGTTTTTGTCACGCGTATTAGATTTAGGGAAAGGACCTATGAACTCACTGCAATTCGCTCTCCACAGAAAAGGGTTTGGGACAAGATTCGGAAATTGCTTAAACCTTTGTAAATCCTGCAACTCAAAATCCCCAAATTTGTATGTGAAAGTTGATGTGCTATCTCAGAGCTACCATTGCAACACCAGACTGGAAAGAATAACACCCTAGGTACTAAGCATACAGAATACGACCCCTCCCCCCCCCCCCCCCCCCGTCCCGTATTTTTCCCAAAACGTATGTTAGCACAACACATACATCTTTCTCAATACCTATTTTTTCCCGGCATTCCGTCTTTCCGGCCTTCCGGATTCTGGCTTTCAGACATTCCGCATTCTCTATTTTCCATACGCCTATTGTAAACAGCATCCAATTAATGATACAGTTGAACCTCTCCTTACGGACACCTCTCTAATACAGACAGTTCACTTGGGCCCGGGAAAATGCCCATACAATCTTTGTAAAAATAACCTCTATAATACGGACCCTCTATAATACGGACAACGGACACGAAATCTCGGCCCCAGCGAGAAAATTCATACAAACTTAACCTCTTAATTACGGACACTCCAATGATGGCAGTTCTTATTCAACACGATTTCCTGTTTGTCGTTACATATCAAAGTGTAACCAATTGTCTCATTGTTCATACGATAACAGTATCATTTGTTTTCAATCAGCAAAAAATTATATATTGACATGTCATTGCCATTTATGATCAAGATTTCTTATTCTTTGAAGACTCTCCAGTTGTTGCTTTCCTTTTTCTAGCTCTTTTCTTCTCGACATTTTCACCTGAAAAACTATCTTTACGGACATGCCCCTCAAAGACTTGCTTGGGTCAGTTTTGACTTAAAGAACACTTAATACCATTAATGGAGCCTTCAAAGTGACGTAATTTTAATGACCTCTATACAACGGACACCTCTCTAATACGGACACTTTGTTCTGTCCCTTCGGTGTCCGTATTAGAGAGGTTCGACTGTACAACTTATAAAAACTTAGGGCTTGTAAAATAAGCAACTTTCGCCTCTGCGGAACTTCTGCTATCTCAAAAATCCCTAATAGGTATACATAATAGAATAATTGTGGAATACCGTCCGGGAAATGATGACTGTTTTGTGTGATATTCACTGTTGGTCAGATACCAGCTGATTATTCTACCCTATAATATAGAAAATATTCCTGCAGGGATTTGTAAATTGCAAATGATTATACTCCTTTCCTGAAAATTCTGTGTACTACAGTGTAATAGTGTTTGAATCGATAATTTCGCCAACAAACGCTCCTTGCGTGACATCATAAAAATTGAACACTTGTTGATGTCGTGCAACGTAATCGCCATCGATAATCGATCCTCTGTACGATTGACAGCCAATCTTGATTATTTCGAACTAACAGGCAATACTTTGAAGTTAGATCTAAGTTTAAGATAATGCCCTATATACCAAAATAGTAAATTTTAGCCAAGGCCGACCATTTTATTCTGAGAAAAGAAGCTGCTATAACCTCGCGGGAAACTTGGGCTACTGTTCACGGTATCGCAATTTATTTGATTTTAGAGAATGTGAGGTATCGAGGCTGTTGTGTTTAAATCGTGAACAGCATTCTAACGGTAATGAGTTATAATATGACAATAAATTACGAGAATTGAGAGACGTTTAATGATTTAAATAAGGAAACCACTTACAAACGTTGCCATGAAAAACACCGGTGCATGGCTAATATTTAGCATGGTTCATGCAAACACATTTTAACGGCTCAAGTTAAAGTTCACGGATTTTAGTAGTAGAGATGTTAGCCTTGCAAACTATGGAGAGACTGTTGGAAAAAAACGACGCACCTCTGAGAAAAGTCACTCTCAAATTAGGTCAAAATTAGCATACGCCATTTTCGCGCATGGCACAAAATTTCGAAAATCTTACAAAAATTCACTTTTTTTAAAAGTTGGAATTTTGTGCTTGAAGAACGTAATATAACCTGTAAACAACACAAACAACTGACATGAGGCCCCAGAAATGATGCGAAATGTGTTTTATTGAGCATCAAACTTGGCATATATTTAGCATGACTTCGGGGTCGATGAAGGCCAAAACAAGGGGGGGTGGTCAAAGTAAGAAAGCAAATACCAGAGAAATCCCTAAATACCATCCTTCTTTATCATTTCGGATAGGCATTAAATGGTGAAAGTTTGAAGTCAATTGGCCAACCCCCATCTTTCACCCCTGCCTGGTTTTCTCTGACAATGACTCTTAAGCTGCTATCTCATTCCTACCATTGATAAGCCAACGCGTGTGCATAGAAGTTCGGCAACACTTATTGACAATATATTCGTTAATAATCCAGAGCAAGTCTCGCTCAGTGGAAACATCATTTCCGATATAAGCGACTACTTTTCACAATTTTGTTTGATAAAATCTGCGAAAGCCTCAAATATTTCTATAAAGAAAAAAGTGCGCGATTTTTCTAACTTTTCTGCGGAGAGTTTTAGAGATGATGTTTGTCAAGTTTCATGGAATACTTTGACTGAGAATGGGGGAAATGATGTGGATAAATTATTTTCATCCTTTTACAACAAACTTAATAAGATTGTTGATAAACACGCTCCTATGAAGGTTTTATCCAAGCACAAAGCAAAGCAGCTTTCTAAACCTTGGATAACAAAGGGAATAAAAACTTCAATTAAGGTTAAAAATAGATTATTTACTACCGGGGACAATGCTAGATACAAGCTCTATAGAAACAAAATATGTAGCCTGATCAGATTAAGTAAAAAGAACTACTATTTTGACTATTTTAATGATAATATAGCAAATATGAAGAAAACTTGGGAAGGAATTAATAACCTACTGCATCGAAAAACTAAGCCTTCAAAATGCATAAGCGCAGTTAAAGACCCCACAAAAAATAACAGTGTGATCACTGGGACCCATCGCATATACCAGACATATTTAACAAGCATTTTTCATCGGTGGGCAATAATTTAGCTAGCAGGCTCCCCTCGACGCAACATAGTCATGTTGATTTTCTTGCTAAATCAAAATCACCCCAGTTGTCGTTTTATTTTTGACCAGTAACAGCTTCAGAAGTGGAAACTGAAATTCTTAGTATTCCTAATAAGAAAGCATGTGGTCTTTATTCATGTCCGACGCTATTATTAAAGTATGTAAGTGACATTATAAGTCTGCCACTTGCGACACTTTTATATGTTTCTGTTTCCCAAGGAGTATACCCGGCCAAGCTAAAATTATCAAAAATAGTGCCAGTGTTTAAATCTGGCGACGATCTTGATGCAAATAATTATAAACCAATATCACTTTTATCCAATTTTAACAGAATTTTTGAAAAGTTAATGTATTCTAAGATGGTCTCTTTTATCGAAGAAAGGGGATTACTCTATCAGGCACAATATGGCTTTCGTAAAGCACATTCTACACAACACGCAATTTTGGATATTATTAATACAATACAAACTAATACGGATAAACGCCTCTTTTCGTGTGGTATCTTTATTGATTTGAAGAAAGCATTTGATACAGTTAATCATGATATATTATTAAGCAAATTGGAACATTATGGTTTCCGAGGAATAATTAATGATTGGTTTACTTCCTATTTAACTAACCGAACGCAAACAACAGAACTCAAATGTCATATTTCTAACAAGGCTACAATCACCTGTGGCGTTCCTCAAGGGTCTGTCTTGGGACCGCTTCTTTTTCTATTATATGCAAACGATATACAGTACTCCTCTGATAAATTCAATTTCTACCTCTTTGCTGATGATACAAATATCCTCTATGCCGATAAAGACATTAAATCTCTTGAAACCCTTGCAAACTGCGAACTTCGTAAGGTATGTAACTGGCTAACAGAAAACAGGTTAACCCTCAACATTGATAAATCTAATTATGTTATTTTTCGACCTTACCAAAAGCGACTAACGCTTAAACCGAAAATTGTGATATATGATAATGTACTGAGCAAATCCGTTCACCTTGAATGCAAAGATTATGTAAAATACCTTGGGGTTTTAATAGACTGCAGTTTAAGCCGGAAGTTTCATATTGAACACATCATAGTCAAAATAAGTAGATTAGTTGGGATTATAGCGAAACTTAGACATTTTGTGCCACAAAATACTCTACTGTGCATCTATCAATCTTTAATGTTGCCCCACATATCTTATGGCCTGACTGCATAGGGTCTTGCAAGTAAATCCTACTTGACAAAAATCTTAGTTCTTCAAAAAAGAGCACTTAGATTTATATTTTCCGTAGAGAGATGTGAACATGCAGTCCCTTTGTTTATCCATGCCGATATTTTACCTCTAAATTTTCTTTATTTCAAATCCGTCTGTTGCTTAATGCATGATATACGAAACCGGAAAGTACCTAGTAACATTTTAAACCTATTCAGCGACACTACCAGTATTCATTCTTATAACACTCGGTCCTCGTCAGCAAATAAATTCTTTATTAAGAAATCTAGGTTAGAAATCCAAAAAAGAGCTTTCTCAAGAGTAGGAGCTAAAATTTGGAATGAGATGCCAGCATCATTGAGAGAGCTCCCCAAGAAACACTTCCAAACAAAACTCCACTCTTTCCTTCTCTATATAATTTTCTTAAGAAGCATAATGACTATATCGATATTTCCCAAATTACCTCTGCCCTAAAAACATACAATTGAACTTGAGTTTTTCATTCAAACAAACTTTGTAAGAGTCATTGAACTTGTAATTTATGTTAACGATTTGACGATTAATTTTAATGATTTGGTACAATCTGTTTAAAAATTATGTAAGTCTCCTCTTGTAAACTTATTATTCATTGTAATTGTTTTGTATGACTGTTCCACCCAGATTAGCAATGCTATTTGCGGAACAGTCCTTTCTACGCTGGATATTCATTCTATAAATAAAAGTTGTTTGTTTGTTTGTTGTTGTGGGTTATATGGACTAGGAGTGTGCTCATGGAAGAGTGATGTACATGTAACAATTATACCCAGGAGCCATATTGGATAGGCCTTTGTGAACCATAGTAAACATGTTCTGGACTCTCTTATCCTTTAGTGATACCATAAACTGAGATTACTGAGTAAAACTGAATAAGAACTTGATATGTCCCCTAGGACTAAGCAAAGCACCAGCTTATTGACCTACTCTAGCTTGTCAGAATTCCGTGCACCACAAAACTGCCAAACAGTACTACAAGAATGAAAAATAGGTTGTACAAACTCTTTGCATAGACGTACCAGTTTATAGATCCAGAAAGGACATTTCTCAAGCATCCAATATCCCTAATCTGAGTATTTACCTCGTCGTGATATATACATGTAAGACTTAATGGCTATTACATACGACGTGTCTAGATACTCGGCAGCCAGGAAGTGTTTTCAAAAAACTAGATAGCCAGCAGTCGGAAATTTTGACCAATTTTCTCGAGATAGCTCGTTTAACATCTCTACTCAGGGTCAAAGACATCTGGGGGCAGCCCTGGCTTCCAGAGAATATCTGGAAGAATATGTAGGTAGCAAAGTGGAAGACTGGGTAAGCCAGGTGGCTAAGCTGGCAGAATTTGCCATGTCACAACCACAAGCGTGCTACACAGCTTTTACATTTGGCTTACGGCACCGATGGACATATTTTCTTAGAACACTCCCCGATATAGAAGATCTACTAGAACCTTTAGAACGCACCATTGCCGATGTCTTAATACCGTCAATAACGGACCATCATTGCACAACGCCAAGCGAAAGGGACCTCTTGGCACTACCAGTTAGATTGGGTGGGCTTGGAATTATAAATCCATGCCAAGATGCAGATCTACAGTACCGAGCGTCAAAACCACAGCGCCATTAGTCGAGAATATTGTTTCACAAGACCATGAAACACCAGACGAGGCCGTTGTTAGCTCACTACAGCAGAGTGTGCGAAGAGAGAAAAACGAAGTGCTTTGAACAAGACTGAACGACACCAAGAACTCTCTTTCTCTGAAGACACAGCGCGCTGTTGAACTTGCTTCCGAAAAAGGTGCATCTAACTGGCTGACAGTCATACCGATCGAAGAAATGGGCTTCACTCTGAACAAGGGCGAGTTTCAAGATGCTCTAAAGCTAAGATATGACTGGGAAATCGCCGACAAGCCATCTGTTTGCGTGTGTGGTGATGTCTTTAATGTTGATCACGCCATGGTCTGTAGGCGGGGTGGCTTTATAATACAGCGCCATAATGAGCTAAGATCTTGGCATGGTTTGCAATGATGTCAAGATTGAGCCCGTCCTCCAGGAGCTCACGGGAGAGTCGCTGCCAAGCAGAGCTAACAGAGCTCCCAACGCTCGCCTAGACATCCATGCCAGAGGTTTTTGGGAAAGGCAAAGGTCAGCATTCTTTGATGTACGAGTATGATACCCCAACGCTGATTTTTATAGAGACCTGGACCTCAAGCAGATATACAAGCAGCACGAGAACGACAAGAAGAGATTGTATACACAAAGAGTAATGGACGTGGAACAGGGAACATTTACACTGTTAGTCTTTACAACAACAGGTGGCATGGGAGAAGAGTGCAAGAGATACCATGACAGGCTGGCAGAGCTAGTCGCAGCGAAGAAAGGAGAGGACTATGCCACCACCATCTCTTGGATACGTTCTAAAGTCTCCTTTACCATCCTTAGGTCGGCTCTACTCTGTCTTAGAGGGTAAAGAACAGTTAAAAGAACAACTAGAAGTAATGTTCAAGAGGCGGACTTTGAATTAGATAGATGCCGTGCCAACATCTAGGTTTTAGTAGAGAACTTTGAGTTAGATAGATGCCTTGTCAAAATCTAGGTCTTATGATTTTTATACATATATATATATTTTTATTATATAACTATAGTTTCATGGTTTATCGAACATTTTTTTTTGCGAAATTTGTGTTTTGTTAAACATTTTTGCTATTTACAAAAGCAGTTACAGACCATGACACGGCCGCCTCATTGTTCAAGGTTTTTATTGAATTATTATCATCAGATTATTATTATTGTTATTATTATTACGTATTATAGTTGTGCATATTATTTCTAGCATTTTAGTAGATCATATATGGTAAATTTAAGATTAGTAACTGTAAGCTTCTTAATTCTATATGGAGATGCCGTTTATGCTCATTGCCAGAAGCCTACCACGTTAAGAATTGTTTTTTCATTTACTGTAACCTCATTATGTAGCATTGTTATTATTATTATTGTTGACATTATTTAATTATGCTTATCGTAAGTAAGCTCTAAAAATGATATTTTTTTAAGTCAACTGTATAAATAATATTTTAAACTTCTTGATAGTATTTTATTAGAATTTTTTTAATCGAATTAAAATTATGATTGTTAATTATTATTATTATTAGTAGTAGTAGTTTTAGAACATAAGATATTTGTTTAGAAATCTCAAGCGATTATAAATATTGCCTTGGGTAGAAGCCACTGTCGAGCTTGGGCATAGAGTGAAATCTCAATGTTTCAGACACTTGGAAAATATTCAAGTTCTGACACACTAAGTCAACTCCCGATGAATATCCACAGAAATTATCAACGAAACCTCACAAGAGTATTTAGTGTTTGTTCAGAAATGCCAAGCAATTCTAAATAAAGGTTTCGTATTGTTGTGGACAAATTCTCCGCGCTTGCATTAAGCATGTATTATTTAGAATCTTGACTCACGGCTATGGTTTTCAAAATGCTAGATGCCCGGCAGTCGGAAATTTACGTCCAATTTACACTAAATACCTCATTTACTTTGTGTAAAAACACCAGGAAGTTGTTTAGAACACTCAAGCGATTTCAAACACTGCTTTGGGCTGGAAGTGGAGGCAACCGTCGAGCCTGGGCATAGAGTGAAATTTTCATAGTTCCGACACTTCAAAATACTGGTACTGTACTGTACCACCCCCAAATGGGTATGGTGATTGTGCTACTGATCTTGACAATGAGTGCTTTAAAGTGCTATAAACTCTAAGCAACACTTTTTTTTAGAAATATATAACACCACGGCCCCTGTTTTAAGAGTTATTTATTTTATATAATTTGACCGGCCAGAAACGGTACGTGACCAAGCTAAAATGAATTTGGCCAGACTTCGTGTCCGGAGACTCTCCAGAAATTATTTCGAGCCCTGTCTATGCCCAAGCTCGACAGTGGCTTCTACTTTTAACCCAGGGCAATGTTTATAATCGCTTGAGATTTCTAACCAAATATCTTATGTTCTTAGGGGAATTAAACGAGCTATGTCGAGAAAATTGGTCAAAATTTCTGACTGCCGGGTATCTAGTTTTTTGAAAACACTTCCCGGCTGCCGGGTATCTAGACACATCCTATTATATAATTATTTGTTATCATCTTTGGGCTGGGTGGAGACTCCCACTACAGTGAAAACTGATTGGGAGTCTTACATGTATGTGTCTGATTATGGACTACATGTGTGTAGGTATTAGTTCTACATGTTACTGGCATACTGTAAAATTCCAGTTAAAGTGCACTATTAATTAGTCTCATTTCTTTTTCTCTTCTGTCCTACTTTCTTACAACATATTTTACGCTATAAGACTTGTAGCACGATACACATGTACATCAGTGTAACATGGGGCACTTTCATGAAAATGTGTAAAATATCCCCAAAACATCTTTACTTGCCAGATATTAAGTAATTAACATCAAACAAACATATTTGGAAAATTTTCATGGTATACATGTAATTCTTGTCTACACCTTAGTTTAGAAATTACCTAGAATCCTTTTTGGGTGTGGCACCTGACTATTTGGCTTGCTTAGCATGACTATTATTGCTAAAATACAACAAAATTAACTCACACAACTACTTCTAAATCATGTATACTACAAAGAGGCAATTATTTTCTTCATCTTTTCAGTGTTTGAAAGGCTATTCTCAGTATTCATCTCGGTTCAACGCTTGACCAACCTCGTGCACTATTGCCCGTAAAACTAAGTTTAGCTCCTTTAGCACCACATGCGTCCTCCGAAAGTATGCAATGACTTTGTTGCCAAATACACAGAGAAGACACACATGAGCACAGCACAACAAGAAGTGCATGATCAAAGCTAAAGCTCGACACGGTAGCATTCAATTTAGTTTAACTAAAAATTGTAGTCATTATCACTGTAATTTCTTTTCGGAACTTACCGGTGTTACTGTAACTTTTGTTGGCTTTGAAATAGGAAAACTTCGTTGTCGTCGAAGTTTCGAAATCCGCCTTCGTAGCTTGAAATTCCCTCCATGTGACCAGAATCTGGGCTGGGAACAAATGCTACGTCATATAAGAATCATTGCACGGCTTTGCACCGGATTCATAATGCGGGCGGCTCGGGAAAGCCTCAGTACGACTACATGAAAACGAGGCAGGTGAGGATAAATACCACTTTTACTCACGGAAAATGATCATTCCCGGCGCCAGTCTTGAGGGAAGGAAACCGGCAGAGGTAAAGAAAGCTGATCTCTTGTTTTCGCTTCGATGCAGAAGGGACTGGTCCAAAGGGCTAACCGTGAAAACACAACTCGTAAAACAGTTTGTGCAACAAAAGATATATATATATAGTCACTGAAGCGCTAAGCTTGTCCTTGTGTGATGATAGTTGTGTTATTTCCGAATGGAATACCGATCAAAAGTGCTCAGGTTGCAATACTTAATACAAAAGTAGGGATCCTTTCAGTAACATTGTGATATTTAGGGCCGAAAATAAATCAAAGACATAATTTGTGTGAATTTGCAGTAATTGCCGTTTCTTCAGTGTCACTGCTGAAAAGTTCACTGTTAAGGAGAAGGCTGCTAGACATTTGGCGCTCAACTTCAGTACAATAATAACCCTGGTATGAGGAACCCTGGTATTGAGGAATTTTCTCATTTACCACATTTCGTGATGACCATATGTTCAACTTCCCAAATCGTAGAAACATAAAAGTGACCCAGGAAATTATAATTCTGTTAACGGTGGATTGGGAGATGTTAAATGCCCCAGATGGCGTTCTGCAAAGCCCTGCCTTAATCTGAACATAACCAAGAATAACGGCTCTTTAGCATTTAGAGTTCTAGGCCTTCCAGGACCTACACCAAGTCCAGGGTGTCCTTTATAATATTCAGGATCAACTTCCATGGTGGCATGACGTCAGTTTTCTTTATAAAGTTTTGCGTACTGCGCATGAGTGCTAGGACAACGAGACCTCGTGGCCACACCCTCGTACCCAGCGCATTCGTTCCCTTTAACCAGTGGTCGGGAACGAACGACTGGTATGTACTTTAAGTAAGGTTATTAAAGTGTATCATAAATGTAAATTGTAAAGGCATGTATTGCAATGTATAAGCATTTATAAAATAACTAAGATAGTACGCGGGCTCGGATTGGTCGAGAGGCGTGTTTGTATGAGAGTATGTAAACACGGTTGTGACTTCAACTTGTTTGGCTTTCCGCGCACTAATCACGCCAGCACGAATTTGAAAAAGGTTTTGAGTCGAAAAACTCGACAAGTTTACTTTATTTACCCATTTCCTCGTCGGTTGAAACTTGGAAAATCTTTAGAAACATGCTGTGTCAATTTTTTTTCGCTTGGGCTGACATTTTAAGCGAGAAAAACCCGTATTTTGGAAAGCATCTTTCTCGAGGGGTTGGGACAATTCTCGACAGTTATGCAAACCCTCGACTTCGTCTCGGGTTTGCATAACTGTCTCGAATTCTCCCAGCCCGCTCTCGTGTTTATATCAGGCTATGCAAACACGGAAAACGTTTTCTATTGCTTAAATATTGCCATGTATTGCCATGTATAGCCATGTATCGCCATATATTGCCATGTATAGCCATGTATAGCCATTTATTGCCATGTATAGCCATGTATACCCATATATTGCCATGTATAGCCATGTATAGCCATGTCTACCCATGTATTGCCATGCATTGCCATGTAGAAGGATGTATAGCCATGTATAGCCATTTATAGCCATGTATTACTATGTATAGCCATATTTTGCCATGTATAGCCATGAAAAGCGTGTATAGCCATTTATTATCTTGGATTGCCATGTTAAGACATCTATAGCCAGCATCTCACTGGCTTTAATTTTGGAGCAGAACGTTGGTTTTGTTCTGGAAATCAAAAAGGAACAATCACGAAACTGACGTTCGCTGCTTTAAGATCTCCCTATCATTTTTTCCCTATCATTTATAGTGATTATAACGTTCTACTCTGAGCTGCATACTGCACAGATGGGTGGGTGACGCCATTCCTTTCACAAATCCTGGCATTTGTTACATTAATGCATGAATGAGTTGGCTCTGAGGTTGTTTGATTTGTGAATCAGGGTGACCAGGGTCTCTTTCCACAGTTTTGGTAAGGCACCAGACAAAAGAGGTTTATTAAAGATCTCGCATACTGATGGAGACAGTTCTGAGGCACATTCGACCAGGACACGAGTAGCCAGACTGTCAGGACCAAGTCTACTTTAAAGTTGTCGTTACCCGATGATTGTGACAAACGATTATTTCGCAGTTTTTCATCTTGCATTACTACTCCATCAAGGCATCTATCAAGAGTAAGACCTCCTGTTAAACTGCCTGACATAATAAGTTGATTTTCTTCAGTTCCATTCTGTGGAACAAATACATTCTGTAGCTTTGTACATCGATAGCAAGGAAAACACTATTTAAAGACGAAATAAAAGAACTATACTACGTGCAGAGGTCTCGTCGTATTGCCATTATTTTCAGTCCTAGCCATTCGCGGCTCCTGGGAGGAGCAGTTATCGGAATAAGTTTTGCGCGCCAAAGATATTTCGCTTGATGTCTGGAAGAAAAAATTTGAAAGTGTCAGGGCTCAAATGGTTATGTTGTTTTAAGTCATCCAATGAAACGGACCATAACCCACTGAAACAATAAACAAGCCAATGAAATGAACGTCATTCTTTAATCAATCATTATCTTCACGAAACAGTACACGTTTGTTTTTTTCAGTTATAAGAACCTCTTTTGTAAGAACGTTGAGGCTGACAATGGACATCCCTATTTTGCTCATCTTTTTTTGAAATGAGTAGGATACTATGTACACGAGAACTTTTTCTGCGTTTTCACTGTAACATCTTGTAACTTTATGTCGCGTTGCATTTCGTGTTGGATACCGCGTTTTGAGCATGATTTTTAAACTCGGCGGCTTCAACGCACAGCGAATATATGAATTATTTCATATATACTTCACGAATTCAATTCAGTTCAGCGCTTGGAATTGCAACAGTCGAGTGAGTACAGAAATTTCATTGTAAATCCCAATTATTTGGCTGGGTAGTCATTGAGCCAACTGATCATGAAATACTTGAAAAAATTACTCAATTCTGATTGGCCAAAAAGGAATACACTTTTCTGTAACACGAGTGCAGAAATGTGTAACGCGAGTGAAAAGTTGTAATACCAGTGCAAATTACAACGAAGATTTCCGAATTTAAAATGAAGAGACTCAAAGACTGCCGGGGGCCAACCGACGTATTTCGAAGACTGCCGAAGATCGTGCAAAACCTTCCGAAGATTTCGGAAGACCACGCGAAACCGTCCGAAGATTTCCAAAGATAGCACGAAACCTTTTGAAGATTTCCAAAGACTTCCGACAATCTCCGGAGATCTGCGAAGATAACCCGAGGGTTACCGGATATTTTCGAAGCTTTTCCAAAGTTTCGAACTCTAAGTTTCGTAAGATCAAGGACAATGATTTCTGCGTACCTCAGTAGTCAGTGTATAGTCCGAGGCTATTTTTTCAAGTGCATCATAAACAAGTTATCACATCATTTTTCTCGTGCGATTTGGAATAAATAAGCACTTATAAATAATTTGCAAAAAAATATAGTTCAGTTCCCATCAGAGAGACAGACTATTGTTCTTGACCATCAACATGGCCGCCATGACGTCACATGCAATCCAGCAATTTAATGTATTCAGTTTTGCCCGCCTCTTCCTTTGAACCGTGAAAGTTACCTGAGCGCTGAAAATAGATATCATAACAACGATTTCACGATATCGATATCCACAACCATATCGAAAAAAAGTATTAAATCGGCATCGATGGATGCTGTACTTGTATCGAAACTGATTTCCAAATTAACCTGGTATCGGCTGAATTTAACCACTGATCAATCGAACGTTTGCAGCGGTCGATGGTCGAAGAAGACTACTTCTGAGAGAAAATTCATGCATGTAAACTGCAATAAATAGAAATTACGGTTTCAACCTCTACGTACTGTATGAGTAAATTGCTGAGATGACCCAGCTCATTATACATTCATTTAGGCGGCAATATTTTATTAGTAGATGAAGTGCAGCTGTCAACATCATCAAAGACATCATAAAGATTATGTCAGATTTTACAGGCAGCGTGTGGACCTATACAAGAACAGTGTGGCGCAGATGAGATTTTAAAACAAATTTTCACTTGTAGTCCCCCATAATCTT
>OX419337.1:35289469-35466969 GCA_948470475.1 Galaxea fascicularis | reverse complement strand
CTCACGCCTCCTGACAAAAGAATATTTTAATTTAAATTTCAAATCAACCTCAAGAACTGCTAGTCTCATTTATTCTTTCTTTGTTCCCTTGGGTAGAAATGTTACCCAAATTCTCACTAGCGTGTGAACACTAAAGATTTTCGAATTGAAGTTTGAGGCTTGAAATTATGCTCTTAGACTACAATCACTGTCCTCCTGGTTTTTTTTTCCATTAGCATGCTACCTAGTGTTTTGTTTATACATAAGAGCCTCAGTTCATTTTCTTTATATCACAGATCGCCTTCACTAAAGTGTTTTCTAGAAACGCATCCAATAACCCATTATTAAGGCTTTTACAGCAAATTATTAAAGGTCGCACTTAACTCGACTACGTTGTGGCCAAGGAATTTTGAAGGATTTTATCTTGTAAAACACCGGTTTTTGGTAGTTTTGTCGTTATATTTGAAATTTTCCTATGAAATGTTTTCTGAAAACTGATGTTTATGATATCGGTAGAGTCCGTCTGATTTAAATCAACGTGTGTGACATCTGTCGATATTCTGCCTGCCAAGTCGTCGTAGGGGATATTTTACTTAACCATAACTACAAAGCAAATATAGCATTTTATACATTATATGGTGGAGGTAAATAACACAGTGTGTTTTAAAAAAACCCGAAATATTCCAAGATAATAAAAAAAACATATGTGATTCAATCCACTTTGACGGCCTCACTGAAAAGCAAAATTTGGGTGTAAGGGTATAATCAAATTTCATCATGGACAGACTTCTGGTATGGAAACTCACGCAAATCTTAATTAGGGAACAATTTCTTTATTTATAGCACACTTAGCAAAGTTATTCGATTTTTATTGGTAGAGAGTAGTACAACTCATCACAATTCATTCACAATTGTACTTCGAAGGAGCAGATACTAAGAAGGGAAGCGTGAGCACAGCCAAATTTGGCAAAATCTGGACGTTTTTACAGGTGAAATTAGGCAATAACACATAAACTGAAGTTTCGATTTTGTGGAATGAATTTTTGGCGTAATTTAGTAGAACATACGATAAATTAAAAAATTCACGACCTCCTAGAATTCGTAGTTTAGTTGAAAAAACTATAAATAAAAATTCGCGAGACCTTGTCGTACAATTTTTAATGAGTTATCGTGATTTTAAAAGTTCTCTCCTGGATCGTACAATTTCGAGAACTTTCAAAGTCACTAATTGTAATAAAGTCATGCCATTTCCGTTTCTAATGATTGTAACACAGGCCGACAAAGAGGCTGACCCGATGGCTATGAAATACTCCCATTCTCTGTGGTATCCGTTTTTGCATATGATTAAGTGGCCTTTTTCTTAACTTCATAACAACGGCTTTTAAGAAGAAAGCCTTAAATTGGGAGCTTAAATTAAGCATCGAGGACGGCAACAGCATAAAAGCTGGTTTTTTCCCCCATCCTTTGCAAAACAACGAGAACGTGAGTCCATGACGGCAATTTAGCCGAGCGCGCGTGCGTGCGTAAGCAACACACGCCATATCTATAAAAAGTAAACGCACGCGTGTGTTGCACGTCACATGCTCAAATCAGCTAATCTTGTCAACTCGAAATTTGTGAAGTTTCGCAACTTCAGTCTCTTATATTTCCATTTTCGCTCAGTAGATTTTTTTCATTTTTTCGGTAACAACTTAGATCACTTGGCTGTGTATATAATCCGACTTTCAAAAAATTCTGTCGGTAGGAAAAAAAATAAGAAAGCAATAGCCAAAAAGTAGTTCCGGTATTCTTACACTGTCCTACAGAATATTTTTAAACTGAAATATTTTGAAGAACGTTCCTGGTAACATATAATATAGACGTTGAGAAGATTTCACCGACTTGTTTTTTGAATAAAACAAAATATTTCGATTTTAGGGGTTCAACTGAATGCGTCATATGGTTGCCATGGTAACAGGTTTTCCGAAATAAATATAATGCAATGAATGCATGATGTTTCCTTTATTCCTGTGACAAATTTCATAATGATAAGATGAAGCAAACAGGATTTAGAAAAGAATTTGTAGAACTTGTCCTGAGAAAATGAAAACTAGTTCGTAATCGCGAAGGAGATGCAAAAAGCAGAAGTTAAAATCGGATGTTTTCGTGACCTTGCCATTGTTGTTGCTGCCTAATACTTTGTACGGCAGAACCCATATTCAGTTTTTTTCCCAATTAGACCTTAAATTAGAAAAAAGGAACAGCAATAAGTTATATTTTTATGTGCTACAGTTTACTTTAGAAAGGATTCCCACATTTGAGTAAATGTTACTGAGCAGTACCTACTTTCCTGTGACACTGTTTATAATGATGCTGTACAAGGACAGATGGCAGATGGCGCGACCATTTGAGCAAGGATAACTGAGGACGTAGGAGTCTAAACTTGATGAAAGCTTCAGAGTAGCTTTCCCCCAAGTGCAGTTCTTCGCGATATTTTGCAAGCTACAGTTTCATTATCATAAAAAAGACCCTTTTCTCGGTATTTAAATTCAAAAGATTTCGTAAATGAAAAGACAATATAGAAAAAGTCACCAACAGTGTTGAGCACACATTAGAACAACCCTAGAACAACTATCGGACGATTCCATTGTTTACCATACAATGTTGTTATTTACTTTAAGACGATTTCCGACGCACATTATTAATAAATATTTTCCGGTCAAGGAAACAGCGTACCACCGTAAGGAAATGTTCAATTAGCCTACTATTAAACTCTAACAGTTGCAGTAAGAGAAAGGTCGAGCGCTAATGGATTTTGACTCAAATGTTTGTAATTTCAAATGCATTAACCAATAGCTGTCATATCGCGACGTGAATCAACGAAAATTTGCATTTCAAAGCAAGAGATAACAATTATCGGAGACTTCCCACAACAAAGCCTTGGTGTTAAAAATAACAGGAGTCGTTGGTCGCGGTCACCTTTTCACTGTATGCCGGCTTCTGAAAAGTTAGCGATTTTATTATTTATTGATGTCGTGAGGGCCTGTTGCACCTGTTTATAACACACAAAATTTAAAAGCTAAGATTCTTGTGTGTGCACGAGAGCTTTAACAAAAGACTCATGACGAAAGCCGTTTCACCTCATGAGAGCGTGCTTGAATCACTGTTTAAGAGCCAGGTTAGGCGGATCGTGAGGGTTTGAATGCAGCCTCTTCTTGTGTTATGCCAGTGTGGTCTGCACTTTGCCGTACTCTCGTAACAAATTCAGAGTTATAAACTGCTTATTTAAAAATGCTTCAAAGCAAATCAACGACAGGACAGAAAGAGTGGATACAATATAATGATGCATCTCGACTTTTTGACTTGGAGCGGCAGAGGCGAGCGAATCGTTGTGCACAACAGGGTTAGTATGTGGGAACAACTTGTTTGTTTATGTCATTCAGTTCATAACTTTCAAATTTTGACTTGCGCCAGTTGAATTAGCAAGTAACACGACTACTCTGCTTGTCCTCTGATTCATAAATACGCGACCAAGATGAAATTGTACGAATATAAACTTGTTCATCAGGAATGAAAAATATTCACAAATACTCAAGTTTGCGTGCGTAGTGTTCACATAAATTAGCAGGGAATTTGCAGTCGTATGTGTGTCTTAGTTCATAAAAGCGAGCTTTTTGAAATTGTTTCCATTTCATGTCATAATAACTAAACGAGCTTCTGTTGTCTTTATCGTGCTATATAAACGTAGGATTGCACTGAATTCCGCGCACTTTAACACCAACTTTATAGTCAAATCATATCTAACAACTTTTTCTTGTTTGAAGTATAGTAAATAACCTTGTGGCTCTTAAACGGCTGGTCATAAACATTATATTGCCCTTGCTCGATCTCGGACCTGTACTGCAAGTCTCTTCATCATTAAAAAATACTTGATCATAGTTGCCGTTTTACAGATGGAATGTTTCGCGAGGTGGATAAACTTGATACGGACATTTCAGCCTCTTGGTTACGGGCCGCTCGTCTTGTTGCATCCCTGTCAGTGGTGGTGACTTTGGCTCTGGGGTCAGCATATAGTGGTAAGTAGACATACCTATTGCTTATTTTAAGGATCGCGATCTGTGCAAAAAGTCATAAGTTGTCATCGTTTGGATTGAATTTAAAGCCATGTGATTTTTTGAAGGTGACACCGAACCGACTCTTTTTGTGCTAGCGGACATGGAATTTTTGCAGTTGACAGGACGTGGGACTTTGATTTCAGTTAAAGGTTAAAGCAACGGCCTAATGCAAACCCAGACCGCATTTTGGCTGGTTCCTCCTTTGCTTTGCAAATTAAAAATACACATCCTAAGTTGATGAATTAAATTCGTATTGAAGATGTGGTGCGTTTTAACGAGTTGGTGTCCGCAAGTATAAGTTCTAGTAATTGAATACGCGAAAGAAACCCAAGAACTGGCAGTGGGTGAAATTTATTGAACAGTTCTTTTCAGCTGCTCTGTTTGCTCAGTTCTCTTTGGTTGAGGACAAAACAATTGTTGATGACATTTCTCTAAGATGTGTATTAGAAAATGCCAATCAGATGACTCTTACTATTGCATCAGTCCAGAACCAGCTCAGCTGTCTGTTCTAAACGCAAAAATAATTTCTTTGACAAATAATACCCCATTTTACACGTGTGTGCTCAGTGACCTGGCATTTGAAGAGAAGCGAAGCCGGGGGTGACCTTGAGCGTTTTCCATTTACCAAAAAATTCCGGAAATTCCGGTTGGGATGTGAATGGAACACGACTTTTTGGTTCGTTCCACTGGAAATTTTCCGGAATTCCTGAAAAAGTAGTCCCGTTTTCCCGGTGGAAACTTCCCAATGGAAAATTTGTGTTCCATTTACCGATTTCTCGTCTTTATCACCAATTCCATGCCTTTCGCGGTCTTTTAAGCGGCTAGGCTTCCCTCGGCTCTATCGTGTTTAAAAAAAAAATGGCGGCTGATCAGGTCAATTTTCTGGAAGCTTTTAGCTTTAAAGTAACTTACTGTTGGGTCACTTGATGTACTCCTTGCGCAAATCCACACAGGCTCCAGATATTCGCTCAATAATTCTGTTCAGACTGCTCAGTGTCACGTTAAACCTGTCAGAAACTGAACGGAAAACTTCCGAGTTTGAAATAAACCACACGAACGCCAATACTTGTTTGTGGAGCGGAATTGATGGTCTTCCAAATCAGTGCCGTTGTGGCACTCTTCCCGTAGCTTGGACGACTCTACACGGGCCTTCCATTGTGCCTCTTGTCATTCGATAATGACCTTTAAACTCATCGAGTGAATATCCTGGCAACGCGTGTTCAAGATAGCCTTCAGTTCGTTGCAAATTCCGTCTCATGAACGTTGAGGCTGCTGAAAAGACATCTACTACATCATCTTCTGAATTAATCAAACTTTCTTCCTCTATAGTGATTTCTAACATTTCGCACAAAAACAACATCTGATGGGCCTCACTGGCCTCCATTTTGAATATTCGCGGGTTTCAGAGAAGAGATAGAGAGGGGCATGTGTACGAATGGGACTTGTGACAAATGGAACGCGCTCTTCCCAAACGGAAATTCCCAACAGAAATTTTCCGAAATTTTTTGTAAATGGAAAACGCCCCTTGTTTTGATACAAACCTTTCTGTCTTAAGCTTTTTCGTTTAAACATGAACTAGTTAATATATGAGTAATATGATTTACACAAGAAAAGTAAGGTTTATGAAAGAAGGTCATCGCCAGTCTCGTTTCCATGATCATAAGCAGGCCAGAGAATTGAGCATGCAGTTGTGAAATGGACTATTTCATTTAAAAGAAAACGAGGCAGTAAATGTCTACGTTAAAGTAAATTGTCTCCCTGAGATGTTATTAATGAGAAGGCTCAGAGAAACACTGAAAACATGCATCAGCTTCCCTTAGTCTAAGTTCTTGTTTTCATCATACTAATGTACGATCCAATAATGATCTCTGCCGACTGCGCACTTAATGGAATATTATGGATAACTATTTCAACCGCTTTTTAATTGGATAAAGATCATCTGTTTCACTGTTACTACATCAGTAGCAACCATTTTGCGTCAAGTTCAATTTGTAATTTGGGAAATATGTCAGAATCAACGAGAAGTCATCTTATCGATTCAAGCCAATTTTCATTAAGATGTTTTTTTTTTCAAAAGTGTGCCTATAATTTTCACTTTTTTCTTATAGAAGAAATTCCTTTCCTAATTAAAGTTTGAAGCAAACGCCGCTACCTTTTATTTCCTGACATGTTGGCTAGACTATGTTTTCGCCGACCGGTTGGCTCCGTTGGTGGAGTGGCGGACTACCGTGTAGGAGGTCGTGGGTTCAAGCCCCGGTCACACCAACACTCAGGGTCTTTAAATAACTGAAGAGAAAGTCCTTCCTTCGCAATGACATCTGCAAATGGTTAGACTTTCTAGCCTTCTCGGATAAAGATGATAAACCGGAGGTCCCGTCTCACAACTCTTCACTATTAATTTCGTGGGACGTTAAAGAACCGCTAGGGACGTAATGAACCCTGGCTGTGACCACCCCTAGCGCTGACCTTAGGGCATCTATGATTTACTCTGATTGTAAACTGCACCATGCAGTCTGGTTAAAAAAAGTCCCCAAAACAGTACTGTAAATTAGTCTTGAAAAGCCCCTTTAAGAAGGCTAATTAATGTATTATTATTATTATTATTATTATTATTATTATTATAATCTCAGAGCGTTATTATTATATTATTATTATTATTATTATAAATTCTTTGCTATGTGTCCCACTGTCAAGACATTCAAAACACATTTGCAAAGCTACCTAAAAGCTGAAGCCATTACTATGATATCAACATTTATATTTCCCATTCATTAACAGCGTTATCGGCACTTGATGGTAGCCTGGCGGCGCTTGGACTCGCGGTAAGATACCTGGGTATTTCCCTTTTAAAGGGGACTGTCATGGGGGTTTTGCCGTTTGCCGGCCGTAAGTTCACAGAAATCAAAGTGCTACTTAACGATCTTTACTCGTGCCGAAACATTCCTTGAAATGTGGGAGAAAGATAATGATCATTTTTTTAGAGATACGTCATCCATAGTTAATTTTTGGCCATAGCCAACGACGTGCGATAATTTGGATAAATATAGGCTAAATTTTTCAAAATGCAACCATTTCTATCCTTGCTATTTGTAAAAGAAGAAGATAGTATTTAGCGTCAGTGTGGAAACACAGTTCTGAGTAAATAAACTGCTTCATTATTTTTGGTTTTTCTTGATTTTAAGATATTGTTTTATGATCTTACAGCAGACTCAAATGTCATGACAATGCTCCTTTAAGAACTACGCGCATGTTAATCATTTACAGCCAGTCGCACCTTCGTGGCAACGAGAGTTCTATTTGAATGTTTGAGCTTGAGAAACAAAAACTGAACAAAACAAACTTAGATACATTCTGAATTAAGGGGTAGTTAATCTCATACCCAGATCTCCCACGTTCACACCTGCAGTGAGATCTGGGTACGATACGTTGGAAAAAAACGGTGCGTTTTGATATCATTTTGGCATCAGTTTTAAATGAAATCACTGTTCCACTTTTTTTTTTCGTGACAAATAAATCAGGATGACGTCGAAATACCATATACGGATTATCTCCAATTTGTATCTCTTTTTCCTTTTTAAAGCTTGCAGCGTTTTTAGATGCATGCGCTTCAGGAGTGGTGGTATGGCGATTCTTGGGAATTGCTGGACAAATATACTCATTTAAAAGAGAACGAAGGTAAGCAAATTAAGATCTTCTCTCTTTTTTAAACAGCTGCGTCTGCATCTGCTACAAAAGGACTCGCTCACGCTCTGTGATTGAGGTCTGTGCACCCAAGCTGCAGTAGATCGTAAGACCGGATGTTCAAGCTTGCCTACTCCCTCCATCCGGAACGAAACAGTGCCTTAAACACCATGTACCGAACTGTCTGGTGATTACGATACACTTCGGTCTTGGTCCTCATAACCTTTTCGATAAAATTAATGTGGCGCGCGGCTCTGGAGTTGAGTGATCAGCTGAAAATGTACAACATACCAGCAACCTCGGCTTGGTGCGTATGTCATATCACTGCTTTGGTGTATGTAGTGACGTATACTAATGACGGCAACAAATACTATGAACTGAGGAAGAAATAACACGGGTCAAAAAAGATAACTGCATCATACGTATTAAGGTCGGCGCACACGAGGTGATTAGTCCCTGCGACTGGTCCCTGCAACAAGTTGCGGGGACAAGGCCCATCGTGTGAACTAGTCATTTTTTACGACAAATCGCAGGGACCAAAATTTGGTCCCCGCGACCCAGTTTGAATTCGTGGGACAAGTCCCTGCGACTAGTCCCTCAAAACCCTTCGTCAGCACACACGATGGGACTTGTCCCTGCGACCAGTCCCTTCGTGTAAACTTTTCAAGGGACAAGTCGCAGGGACTAGTCGCAGGGACTAGTCCCCTCGTGTGCCGACCTTTAGTCATTATACCGTTTACTTACCATTAACATTTCGTTATGATTCATTTTTGTAGGGCTTGTGTCATAATTGGTGGATGCTTTGTTCTCTCCGGGTGTGCTGTTATGTTAAAAGCCGTGTATATGTTGGCTGTTGACAATGAACCTAAAAGGGTAAGGAATCAGAGCAAAGGACGATAGTGGGGTTTTGGCGATATTGTGAAGTGCAACCTCTTGGAATAGACGATAATTGTATTTTCTGGGAGCCTATTCTGTTTATAAAAAACGCTAACAAAATAGAAGAAAAAGGGAATACGGTATATAATTTACTTTGGACATGCAGGATATGCGTTGCCTTGGAAAAGTTTTGGCGGGAAAATCGTGCGTGGCCTGCCATGCTCGCCAGCCAGTGACGAGGCACCGACAGCCAGGTCTGGGTCTATTCACACGCTCCGTTTTGACCATTTTTGCGCTCTGTTGTAAAGACCCGTCAGATAAGACCGTCATTTTAATAATTTGAGGTTTTTAGTAAACGAAATCGGTACGAGAGGAAGCAAAAGCACGCGCCCTCTGGCCTCTGTCAATCTTAGACAATTATGCTGGGTCATTATACATCTCAACAGTTGTTGTTGGCATCCGTCTGTCTCGGGAGACAATGGCAAGATCGTGGCAATACCGTGTCCCAAACATCTCAAGAGGACCTTGCTATTAATTATATGAGTCCAGGACTAGAATTATTTTTCAGTGTTTCATAAACAGCAGTGTCACGAGAGCAAAAACCGCATTTATAAACATTGAAACGACAATTATATTCACAGTCGTTTTAGCTAATGGAGGACGTAGTCATGCCATGAGCTTTCCGCGTGTCCCTCCCCTGGTAAGTATTGCTTTTGTCTCCATAGTCTTCTTGGCCCAACGTTTGCAAGTTTCAGGGGATAGTAGAAAGACGTAGATTTTTGTTCTGCAGGTATTGTTTTCGCGTTTAATGTTCATGGCGTCCATCGGTATCGGTACAGAAATGAAGACGTAACACAGATGTTTTTCGTTCGATCCTTAAACAAAAGAGACCAGTTTGTTGAGTTGGAAAATGGAAAGTTAATAAGATAAACAGCACAAGCTGCGAGAATTGAACTTCGAAATCTTCAGAGCAGCGAAAATGGACTTGGAGATCTCAAAAGCGACTATTATCACTGTGCGGTAGTAAGCAGGGCACAGAAAAGAAGGGGCAGGCCATTTTTTTGTTTGCGGATTGTACTGGGCTGGCGGGTGATAAGAGAATTCGTTTCGCTCTGGAACGAGCCATTTGTCGACCAAAACAGTTGAAAAACCAAAAGCAGTTCGAAACCTTTAACACTGTTTCTGATAGAATGAACATTTTTATTCGCACGCGCTGACATGAAAAGTAACAGCGTTTTGAAGAAACGAAATTTATTTCAAGCAAAATCGATCGTTTCTGAATTTGTACCTACAACTATTCTGTATTGCCCACAGTTTCAATAGCTTTTTGCAATGCCCTACACACTAAAAGAGAGTTGAAATATTTTACTTTTCTCTCGCAGCAATCTCTTTTTCGCATCCGCTTTCATACTATTTTTTCCTCCATTTTTTTAACACTGCCACACTCAGGCGCCCTCGACCCAGTCTCTCGCTGCATCAAACATTGCTCAAGAGCCAAGTTGGCGTTTCACCGCCCTTTCTTTTCTACGCCTTGGTAGTAATCAAGAATTTCTCGTCACACGAAGGAAGGGAAGAAGGAAGAATGAATTGGCAAAAAAAAGGAAACGGGGGAAAGGCTTTCTAGCCAAAAAACCGTATTCAGGCAAGCAACGCTTTTGATTTAGGAGCAACACATGATCGATTTAATTACTGCTTCAGGTAAACTTGCGTATTTAATGAAGTGTTTTTGAAGACGCTTCTCGGCCGGATTCTGTTCAAGGTGAACGCTCGATTGTAAATTAATGGCCTTCGATTCAAAACACTGTTCTTGTTCAGAAAGTTTATATCCTTTGGCTTAAACGATCAGTATAACACTTATTTGTGAAAGCATATTCAACAGCTGACAAAAACACAAGCATGCAAATATTTTCCTCTGTGACTATGTGATTTGCCAGGCGAGGATCAAATTTCACCGCCGTGGCCTGTCAAGTGTTATCTCGCTATCAGAATGTTCGGAAATTTTATTACGACCAAAAATTGAATGTTATCTTAATAATCCGTAAAGAAGTTTGGATATTTGTATTCCATTGCCGCACCAGTAATGAGGAAGGACAACCCGTGAATAGCGAACGGTTACCGTTTAATGCCAACAACTACTTCGGTTACAACAATAATGGCGGAAAAACACGAGGGAACAACAACAAGAGCATAACGTGCATGCTCGCCTAACAACGCCCGCTGGCGCCGCTTCAAATTACGTCTGTCACAGTTCCAGACAACAAAACGTTTTGAATGTAATTTAAGCGAATGATACACGGTTTAACATTTGTTGAGCAACAAATGCTGCGGCAACTTGTTCAACATGTTGAACGGCATATTTCCACGTTCAACATCACATGATACACTGTTCAACATTTGTTAAACAGCAGCTGCAACATTTGTTGCTCAACAAATGTTGAACCGTGTATCATTCGCTTTACATAAATGAATACAGCGCCTGTGGATCTCTAGGGATGTTAAAACTGCGTAATTTTACGGAAAATATTAGCGCGTAAGCGGTTCTTTTACCGGTCAGTATAAAATATGGACTGCGGACTACGGACTACGGACTACGGACTGGGTATAAAACACGGACTGAGGTATAAAATATGGACTAAGACTGCGGACTGGGTATAAAACACGGACTAAGGTATGAAACACGAACTAAGACTGCGGAATGGCTATAAAACACGGACTGCACTGAGGTATGAAACACGGTCTAGGGATTTTTTTTTTGTATAAACAAAATGTAGAAATGATGAAGTTGGAGTTGATAAGCTTTAACCTTAGCAAGGAAACTGTTTGGGTCAAGAATGATTACTGGGACATAGAATTTTATGTGTCTTAATTAGATAAACGCATAAGATGTTTTGGTCGTAGCTTGGACTGTTATATTTATTAACCAAACGGGAACACTCTACAACAGCGTTTCTAACACAAATATGTGTAATGTATTTTTTTTTTCGAAATAAAATTGGAACGCGTCACTAGCCGTAAACGTACTTTTATATTACTTGTATTTAAATGATTTTTATATTGAAAAAATGAAATGTCTATAACAACATTAATTTCGTTTGTAGTCCAGCCGTGCTTCCTATGTGCGCCTGCAAACCTGTAAGTCAGAGGTTTTTGCACAGGGTAAAACAAAATGGCGGAGGAAATCATTCCCAGAGCTCGTAGAAAAACAAAACGAAACCTGTACTTCTGTAAAGCCAGCCATCTTGGAGCGATCAAAGAGAGCGCATTTATTACCACGTGACATTTATGGCGCGAAAACAAGTTTCCATGTGACATTTACGGCGCGAAAACCATTGTCTATGAACTGTGGTTACGTGACAGCCTGTATTTTCACCATTTGAAGAACATTTTACCCACTCTAAGGTATTTCACTATGTTAATCCCTAGTCCGCGTTTTATATCTCAGTCCGTGTTTTATACCCAGTCCGCAGTCTTAGTCCATATTTTATACCTCAGTCCGTGTTTTATACCCAGTCCGTAGTCCGTAGTCCGTAGTCCGCAGTCCGTGTATTATACTGACCGTTCTTTTACCAAGAGGTGTGCCTCGCTGAAAAGGATGTGCTCCCACAAAACACAAACGAACGTCCAGGTTTCCTGCCAATAATTTTTTTAGAAAATGAAAATGTTGTAAACTCAAGCTGTTGTAATGTTCCTCATCCATGAACTTGGTCACAAGAGCCTTTGATTTTAATTCAATTCAGTAGTAAGGCTAGTACACTGAAGATTGCGAGTTGCGATCCATTCGAGATCCAAGTCAATCAATCCATCAATCATTCAGTGAAATTATTTCTATCGACAGCATAATTACTCATTCTGTTACTTTTACTCAGAGCAGCACCTTTGTCAATAACGACATTTGCTTCGTTTGGTGTAACGCTCCGCCTCCGTTGGTTTAAATCAATACATCATTGCAAAACAGATTTATTTTTATGTCTTCCATTCCTGTACCTAATTGACCTTCAACTATTCAATCAAAATTGCTCGTAAAATTAATGTCGTAATTAATACATTATCTGCATAATTATTCGCCATTGTTGTTTTACTTTTTTCAGAGCACACCTTTGTTAATCGCTACTTTCGCTTCGTTTGGTCTTATGCTCCTCCTCGCTTGGTTTAAATACATCATAGCCTATAGAGTGGACAGCAGAGCACTAAGAACAAGTGGTAAGGCATAGACGGCTTTTCCGTAATTGGAGGACCATATACAATTCTTTAATTGGTATATTCATTAGCCAAACTAACCCCACTACCGCGTAAGAATTCTAATGAATTTTGGATACTTAGTATGCACACGAGCCCCTAGGCGATACAAGTGACAAGTGGGACAATCCATGATATATCACGACGAATCAAAAAGCTTTGCATAACTATTTTGTACCGTGACAAAGCAGAGAAAATACATAGCCCCACCCAATCAGTGCGGTGCCCGATCCGGGTAAAGTTCGGTGGAATACTGACGAATATTCAACTGCTTTCCTGCATTCTGATTGGTTGAATTGTCTATGACATGGCATAAAATTCCTTTTTTTCCTCGGCAGCTTTCAATTCTACAGCAGAAGCAGTGATGGCGTTTGTGACGGCTATGAGCGATCTTATTTACGAAGAAAATCCAAACATCTGGTTTTTGGACGCTGCCGCTTCCATCTTTATCGCCTTTGTTCTTTTCATTTATGGCGTAAGGTAAACATATAAGTACTTCTCCCACGTTTTTACTAAAACTTGCCGATCCCGTCCATTTTTATGTTTTTTTTTTTTTGGAAAAAAATCTTTTCTTTGCAAGCAGACTCCATAAATAGTTAAATGTTGCTCCAGCCGGAAATAGTACAATGGTGATCAGAACTGATTGGGAGACATTGTTGGAAGGCGAGCGCCAGTCTTACCGCTGCACCAAAGAACCCTGCTCCTCATGACACCTCTAAGGAATAACGGTGTTTGGAACAACAGAACACAGTCTAGACTCAACTCGGTTTCTTTGTTTGCAGGACAATAATAGAACTCTCGCTTACTACAGAACTAACTGCCGTTCAAAGGAAATGATACAGTTTGTCCACTGGTGCTGTACGTTGGAATAACGGCTCTCATCCAAGACGGCAGGCATTCTTCACAGCTGCATGTTTCTTAAATTTTGGTACATTGGTGATATGTGTAGAATGTCAAAGTCATAGTATCAAGGCGGACTGATGAATTTGAGATCTTTGTCGTACAAAAATGAAAATCTTCCGAACTGTATACGGGAATACAGCTTCATACTTGCATTGCATAACCGCTCCAGCATTTTGATAGTAACTAAAATGGAGTATGGGAAGACATTGTCTCATATAAATAACGTCGGCTATTCGGCTGGGTTCCTGGTTCAGAAGTGCATAGACGGCGTGCATTGAGTTTCAGGCTTAACAACAAACAGTTTACGCGCCTTTAATGGGGTCAGTCCAGGTCTCAAACTAAAACAAAACCATTAGTATTGAGAACACACGTGCACCGAGGGTAGTATCAGCGCCGCATAGAATTACTTGGTAGTACTGATATGCATAAGAATTCAGTCAAGGATGCTTCTATCAAGCTTTTTATAAGCACTTGATTCTCAAAAAAACTAAGAAATAAAATTTTTCGATGCCGGTTTCACTGATCAATTTAAGGCAGCCTTTCGGGACTCAAGTGATATCTGGATTGATCCGCCCCTTTCCATAATTGTATGAAGGAACTCCAAGGATCGGGATTATTTCGTAAAATCCTGCCGATTAAACTTTCCAATTTACGTAAAGGTTTTTATTCAGTAGCATTTCGGTGAAATAGACAGGTAATTCGATTGAGGCCTTTAGCTACTGTAATATTTCCTGATGATGCCCGGTAGAACGGCGAAGGTTTGACCGCATTAAAAGTAACAGAAGCTCATGGTCTCAATCAAAGTATCTATTTCCAGTTTACTTTTAGGACCTCTATTGAAAGCTTTAATAGAAAATAATATACCAACCGTGATAACAATTTAAAACTTCAGAGTTAAACAAGCTCCTGTCCCATGCTACGCAAATTTTTTAAAGGAAAGGTAAATGTTAAAGAAATAGTTCCCCTTATTACCATTTTGAGATCTAAGTGTACCATTAAAACCAAATATACAACAGTTATTCAGAAAAGTAGTTTTTTAGTCCTACTTTATAATTATATATTAATGTGTAAAACATTTTAATAGTGACCATTTTTATTGGAAGGCTCTTGGGATCATGATTTTCTTTGGCTGAATAATTAACTATATCATCAATAGACTTTTAATTCAATCACTGGCCAAGTTTAAATTAAACAAATATATGTATACAAACTTGTCACACTCTAAGCTTTCTGCTTTTTACTTCTTTTTTTCTATTTGTGAATTACAGAGAAGCCCGGCACCATGTAACTTTTTCGAAACTTATAGCAATGATCGCGGCTGTCTGCTCTAATCTAGCATTTAAGGTATTCTGAGGTTTTCGTCATCTTCATTGAAAACGGGTTTACCAGCTTATAGTTTTTCAGCTTTAGGTAAAACAGAATAAGATGGTTTATCTGAAAACTGAAGGACAAAAATATTTCTAGTACGGTTTAATTTCATAGTTCTGCGAACAACTGGACCGGCAGACGCATTGGAGACGGTTTTTAACAGATTACCTTCGGCTGTTTACGAAATAAATTATCCTTTCTCGTCGTTTTGACCTAGTCTCGGGCTATATCAAGAATTGTGACCTAACTTTCATTTTCAGGCAATAAAAATAAATACGTTTGTATGCATGAATAACATTCAGAAAAAAGGAGTTGGACGGTAGGTGTAGAGAAACAACAAGGTTATGCAAAAAATGATTTTCAGAAAATTACTTGAGTTAGTATGACACCAACATGCCCACTGTGGAAGTCACAGTGAAAAGGAAATAAAGCAGATTATGCAATCAGTATGATTTTGCATCGGGATTGTTGGAATGACATTTTTAAAAATATCATTTGTGAATGTTCAAAATTAAAGAGAAACTACCGGTTTTATAATATCTTTAGGATTCTTGCACTTTTGGATATGTAAATGAAAGCAATTTATATCAGCCTGAAGTTTTCTGTACATATTTATCTCACCCGGTGAGCAGAACATATTAAAATATAAGAGCTTTGTCGTGACATCAAATGAAACCCGGTCAGCCATTGATAATTAAGGATGAAGTTCCTTAAATTATTGTTTGTTAGTGTTACCGGTCTAAGAGGTCTCGACAATAACAATTAACAGTATAAAACTATAGAATAAACAAAAAACACCAAGAGCACTGATGAAGAAATAGCGAATTCCAGACTGTTGGATGAATGATATAAGAAAAACATTAAGAATAGTGCGTGGCAAATGTTAGAAATCCGCCGCCGTCTTTGCAGCGGCGTTACAGCGGTTCAGAGTCGGTCGAAATCCCTAACATTTACTGTTAAGTAATTTTATAATACATTGGTGTCACCAGCTCGATTTTGATTGGCTGTAAGCACGCAGCTAATTCTTGCTAGCTGTTTCTCTTACGTCATACCTACAGACAATAGTTTTTATATATGTAGAATTGACGTCATATCTACAGACAATAGTTTTATGCATGCAGAAGTGACGTCAACTAATACACTAACCAGCAGTTTGATCAGTTTTGTTATGGCGGAGTCGCCAGTGCAGCTCAGGAATATGCATAATAAAAAAATTATTGAATTCGGTTTTCGCATGATAGCGATAATTATCAAGGCCTCAGTTTGTGTTATCCGCCTCAGCCTTCGGCTTCGGTAGATAACACAAACTTTGGCCTTGATAATTAACGCTATCATGCTCAACCTCATCCAATAATTGTTAATTAGCTGTGTTTGCTCCCCAACCAAGATGGCGTTATAAACACTGAATAGGTCAATACTCGCACAATTCTTTATACGGAAGATGCTTTCCCACCGTTAATCGCGGCTGGGGGAAAAGGGATTTCCGGAATAAAGTTACATCAACCATCAATCATGTTTTACAACTGACAGCTGAAAGTAGTTTTGAATATTGATAGTTCTTGATCTCTAAAAACTGTTGTTTTAGTTCAGTCAAAAATATACATTTGATTTAAATACCAGTAACTAACTCGACCTATAACCCAACGTTCTTTGTCAATTAAAGTGTTTGTTGTTTATGAAGACACTGTGGTGCTGTGTTAGAGAGGCAGTAAAAATAAATTTTGGTTTTTACCAAGAGGAGTTCATAAAATAAGTGAACTAGTTGCAAAAAAAAAAACCACGATTTCGTACATACCTCTTACTAACTGAGTTTGAGGTCCGTACTGTAAGTTATGGACCGAGTTTTTTCCCCTTCGCCTATGGCCCAAGCGCGAAGCGCGCAGGCCATAAATCAACGGGAAAACGAGGATCCGTAACTTACAGTACGGACCGAGAAAACGGGGTTAGTAAGATATTCATTATATCTTTGAGGTTAATCGGGCGCGAGTAAAAAAAGTTTCAAATTTAGTGGGCCGTACAGTAAAAAGTAAAAGTAAAGTACTGCCCGCAAAATCGACCAATCACAGCTCGCGTACTCACTGAGAGATATAATAATATATTTGGGGGGCGGGGGGGGGGGGGGGGAGAGGGTCACTTTGGGGAGGGCCATTTTAAAAAAATGCCTTTTAGAGGAGGTCAGAGTTTTTTAATGGAGCCGAGGGGGGAGGGTCAGAGTTTTTTGGACCCTTTAGAAAGGAGGGCTACAACTTCTTAGCCAATTTTTTTCTCAGTTTAGTAGCCCTTCCCCCGCTTAATAATGACAGGTCCCTTAACAGAATGTAAAAAGGCTACTAGAAATTGAATTTTCGATAATGAACCTTGTGCACCTAAAATAGTGTTTCAAAAAACGCGCCTGGTGGTCAACTCCTCATCCAAAAGTTTAATAAGTTGACTTCTTAAAATGTTTTTTCATGCTCTCCATGCCGTATCTCCCTGGAAGGAGGGAGCGCAGAAAAATTAAACAGTGCATTGTTTATTCGAAAGTTTGAATAGGATCTTTCACAACAATCTAACCAACGTGGGAATCTAGCATATGATGAAAATGGAACAATTCAGACCGCCTAAAGAGCTTTTTTTTTTTAAACAGAATTACGACTCAAACATGAATAAGAATCGGGTTTATCAAGGGATCTTGTTTGTGCAGATACCATTGTAACTAAACTCAAGAAAATGCTGTTGAAGGTAAGCTGTTGTATTCTATTCTTCTTCGGTTTTCTGCAATCTATAAATTGTAAATTCTTTTAATATTCTTAGAGGTTCAGAACGTAAGTTATACTTATGTTGGAACAAAGTTTTTTTTCTTCCAGAAACGCCTTCCTTGCATACCAATGTTACACCGGCGTGCAATAGAAAATCTTTCTTTCTTCCAGGGATGATTTACTAATAAAAAGAAAGTGCGCCCCGAAAAAATAACACATTTACTTCACTGATCTACAGAGTTTTAAGGCTTCAGTGTACTTTTTTACATTGTGGCAACAATATGACTATTTTGACGTATTTCTGCCTCGAACATAAGCGTAACTAAACTTAAAAGTATTGAAAAGTTTAAAGATATTGCTTATAAGCATAGTGCTTACCTGACTTTAAAACTGCAAAAAGTAAAAAAAAAAAATAAATAACATAAAAAATAACAAACTTGATGTGGGCATGTTATTATTTCTGCCTCGATATGCTCTTTCTTTTCTTTATATACTTCAGAAATTAAAATTTTTGTGAAGTTTAAAGGATGCTTAATTACAAAAGAAAATATAACATGTGATAGCTCTGTTTAGAATTTGTCTTCTCATAAGTAATATGTATATTTGAGGTTTATTACAAATATAAAGTTTGTCATTTGTCAGAAAGGCGTGTAGAAATCTTTGGCGGGCAACTTATCTAATATCGTCCCTGGCGGTAAACAATCCGCTAAGTCAGATGGTAGATTTTAAGTGCGGTGAGTGGATGGAAAATGTAGTTGTATACTACTGTCAAAAGCATACTTCAAATTTTCCCAACAGCAGCGGAACTCTGAATCACCCCTTTAGCAGTATTTGCTGCAACTGCCATTATCAAGATAGATTTTCTGATTTCAGGAGAATTTGTTATTCTTAGTTTTCCTCCGATGGGAAGGATTAGAAACCTGATGTTCTTGTCTTTTTAATCGTTAGGTGTGGCGGTCTTTTCGTGTGTTTGACTACTTCATAATCCTGTTGGTTTTCAAAGTTGCCGAAAGCCACACTGGTAAGTTTAATTTACCTCAGAAATACTTTTTATTGCAGAATTTAATAAACAAGTTATTAATAGTATTGCTGTTATTTGTTATGGTTTTTATTTTGCCAACAAACAAAGGATAATTGAAATATCTTCAGGTTTTAAATTGCTTTTGTTGTTGTTTTAATTCTGTGACCGTTCCAAATTGACCACATAATGGTAACAATCTATTATTAATCCACTTCAAATCGATTGGATGTAGAACGGGGTGGAGGGGGTAGTTTCTAAGGAAACTGTGGTGATGCGTCGGTGGGGAAGTAGTACACAAAAATTTCGTTTTATCAGCAGTGTTGATAGTGTAAATTGACCACCGCACAGAGATTCAGAGCGAATCGAGGAATTATGGGTTGTGTGTAAGTTTATATAGTGGAGGATCAGAGGAGCTGTGCTATAAATAGGAATACATTAGTTAAATGAAAAGCGTTCGTTAATACCGTGGCGATTTAGGGTACCGATTTGGAAGATGAATTTTTGTTCTAGATTCTTGCGGCTTTCCGTCGTACTTTGGTGTAGGGAAAGGCCGCAGATAGCCATGTGTTGTTTGGAGTGGTTAGGGAGATTAAAATGACGAGCGACTGGCTTAATAAGCATCCTTGTCGTGCAAGTTCGTGTAATTATAAGTACATGTGATTCCTGCGCGAGGCGGAGAACATTTTTCAAGCCTTGTGTAAAGTGCTCTGTGTTACGTCCCTCAGTATTTGGGGTTAATTGTAGTCTACCATTAACAAAAAAAAAAACAAAACAAGCAAAATAAGATCGTTCTTAACTGACTCTCAGACTGGGTATGTTCTTAGCATGTTCTTCAAATTTGGGTTAATCTCAGTCGCAACGTTTTTATGAAAAAAAAATAAGAGAGACGATAATAAAACTAGTTTAGCTATGTAAGTGTACCTAAACTAATTTTTTTCTCAAAAATGAATATTTGCACCTGTTCAAAATGCATTGCGCCCTTTTTTTTCTTTCTTTCTTTCTTTTTTTTTTTTTTTTGCCCATTGTTGCCTTTTTATAGGCTTCCAAATTTACGAAAAACTAAGCATCATTTTGTACACGACCGAGTCAGAAGGGGCGTGGGTCTATTCTTGATTTGACGTCACAAACTGATAGTTGAAGGAACGCGTGACGAAGCCCTTAGAAGGTCTGAGTGGAGGCTAGTGACACACTGTTCAACATGTATTGATTAAGACTGGCGTTGAACCGTTTTCTAGCAACTTGTTGAACGAAATAGATCTCTCGTTCAACCTTGTTCAACAACGTTTGTTGTGACGTTTTGTGATGTTATTTCGTGACACTCACATTCATCTTATGACGTATATAGAGCGCACGTGGGGTTCAACTTATGGCCTAAATAGAGCGTGCGTGTGATTGGTCATTTAAGCGGTGTGTTGGTTTTCTTTTGCCGGCGGAATCTTAGGGGTTTTTTTTTAATTGTGTTCAGGAAACGATCTGAACCAACGTTCAACATGTTGAATGGCCTATTTCCACATTCACCATGCTCATACGACACTGCTTAACATTTGCTGGTGATTAAAAAGTATTCAATCGCATGTCACCGGCTTAATATTAGTTCCCCCTTCTCCACATTACTTTACTCGATCATGGCGTGCGGTGATAATATTACAGACGATCTTACACAAAATTTACCCACTGCTCTTGACATTTCAGCCCTGTTGATTTAATTTAGAGTTTATTTGATTTACGGTCTCATCAATTAGTAGAGCACTCGTGTTCAGCTAAAACGATTTGAGGCTTAAATGAGGATGATAATGATGATAATGATTACTATTGTTGTTATTATTATTATTATTATTATTATTATTATTATTATTATTATTATTATTTCAGCCCGTGACTGCATTGACCTGCTTGAACTGGGTTTTAAGGAAGACGGCATCTATCTCATTGATCCTGATAATAATGGGTCCTTCCACGTGTTTTGTGATCAAACCACAAACGGTGGGGGATGGCTAGTGTTCCAAAACCGCTATAACGGCTCTGAAGATTTCAACCGAAAATGGGCTGACTATAAAAATGGATTTGGGGACTTAGGTGGAGAGTTCTGGCTTGGGAACGACAAGATTCATCGATTGACCAACAGACATCAACAGCTACTGGTAGAATTGGAAGGGTTGGATAACTATACTGCGCACGCACAGTATAATTCTTTTAGTGTTGATTCCGAGGAGAACTGGTACACACTTCACTTGGGTTACTCTTCAGGTTGGTTCAACGGTATTCCATTGCTAATCAATTTTCAGTACATGTAAATTCAGAATTGTAATTGGTGACTCTCTAGGAGTACAAGTTTGGCTACCTCAAAAATTCTCCTTGGAGAGTATTTTCCTTTTCTGACATTGTCTGGAAAGAGACGCAGTGGCTCACTATAAAAAAAGAATAACATGAATAAATACGAATAATTGGTCGAGAAAGCAGTAAGTAAACTTCAACTTAATTAGTTAATCATGTGTCGCTTAGTTTTTACAGTCACTGCTAACCGTTTTTAAAACATTTTGTAACTACTGATGATGTTGGATCGAAACATGTCTTATTAAAAAATGTCATATTTTTAAAAGAGGAATAATTCCATGTTCAAGCACACTAAAATTGTTAATTTTTCGTTATCCTTGCTATTTGCTTCTGCGGATTGAGCAAAGCCCTGTAAAGCTTGAATTTAGTAAGGATTATGGCTAAGTTTTTATATTAGGTTTCGACTGATATTATAGATAACCACTAATTTTGGGTGTGGCAGAGCGAATTCGATGGCGCAGTAGTATAGGAGTTGTATCGTCCTGTCGTTCTGATCTTGTTGTCGATTCAGACACTGGCTACAGCATTATTTTTGGTACCTATAAAGTTGAGTTTCAGTTTTTTAAACGCTGAAAAATTCTTTAGTGTACTTGAACCCGGAAGTGGTAATCCCTGGAAAAAATCGTCGCACCAGCCATGTTTCTTTTATTCATGATTCCCTTGATCAGGATGATCGTGTTTTATTTAGGTACCGCCAAGGATAACTTTGCTTACCACAGTAATGCAAAGTTTTCCGCATCAGATCAAGATAACGACGATTCCGATCGTCATTGTGCAAAAGAGTATTCATGTGGTTGGTGGTTTCGTAACTGTTTCCGAGTGAACCTTAATGGAAAATACACTACACCTACCAGTTTTTCCTGGGAAGGACTAATTAAAGGAAACGATAAACATCATCCCTTGAAGTCGTCGTCGATGAAAATAAGGAGTGTCTCGGGTAAGTGTAATTTTGGAGACAGTATAACTGCGTGAATGGAGCATAAAATATTTCACTGATTCATTTTCCGTGTTTCAAATTTGCTATCTCCCTTCAACCACATCGCAAAGTATGCCACCTCTCCACATTCTGATCAAAGTACTACTTAAAACGTTTTTATCGTTAATCCAGTTTTATGGACTAAGGAACTCACGAGTCTTCTGTATGGTAGCTCAGTGACAGAGCCTTCCAATTAATAAAAGCCCACTTTGGAAACACAAGAGTAGGAGTCTGGGAATGAGCTTTCCAAATTTATCTATTGAAAGATTGTTTCCACCACATGAAAGAGCACCTCAAAATGATGACCTAACCAACTTTGAGGCTGTTTATTTGAATAGGAGCTGGACAAAGGCTTATGAAGATCGTACAAATTCGAGACTTCGTATGGTGTGGAGGGACTCACTTACCCAATAGCGATACTTTTTATGGGATGCTTTTGATTTTTTTAAATTTATGTAGCTGGCAATGTTTCATCCAAACGCGTTTCCTTTGCTGAAACTACTAATTTTGATAGTCTTTTCTATTCATCAGGCGATCTGTAATTAATGAACGAAAACAAAAAATAGTATTCCAATTGCTCAGTCGCAAACAAGGTCAAAATTCGAAAGAAGGTGATCAGTAATTTTTAAGAAATGAGATTTTGCTTAACATATGGAGTTGTCATAGCTGTTGTCACAGTGCCAATATTAAATTGAAAACTTCCTCCTAAGATCCCTTTGACAGGACGTAATTAACCACATCCTTTTTTTAAAAAAATCCAGGTAAAGAATGGGACTATTCCATCGATTTACTCCCAAACAGAACTAGTGCACATGCGCAGATGGTGGTCAAAGTATCTCAGTTCAGGCAAATGACCGCCTGTTGGTGGTTAAAACCGCTGATCAGTAGCTACTTACAGAACATTGTAGTGTTTTCCTTTGGAGATGCTAAAATTAACGACACCTTGGCCTTTATCATCGCAAATAATTCTGCTATCAGAATCACTCTTAATTCGACTCACAAGTAAGTTAAACAATTCTGAAAAATAACGTAATATTTAAATGATTAGACAGCCGCTAAAATTGCCTTAACTGACAGCAGCTGTTAGAGAATATAACTGCGTCATTCACTCGCTATTGCTTCCTTCCTCGTGGTTTTAATTTTTTAAATTTTAATTAACACATCTCAGGACCTGATTATTGTAGTCTGTGTATTATCATTACCATTATCGTTATCGTCTATCGATCACCGTTGTCGTAGTCGTTGTCAATGGCCATGTCATTCAATTGTTAATGTTCTCGTTACTTGTCATTACTATTGCTGATGATGATCTCTATTGCATGAGCATTATGGCATTGGCATTAGCACTAACATTATAGCATTAGCAATAGCAATGGCATTAGCATTGGCATTGGTATCATTGCTATTAATATTATACACTTAATGTATGGTCCCGAGGGAAACAGTCAGTTTTTGTTTTCCTGATAGTCCTGCTGTTTCCCGAGAAGTCTCAGAGATTGTTGTGTCGAGAGAACACGCGATATCTATTATGAAAAATTTCCCGTCTTTCTTGTTCATCACTTCAATGTCAGGCTTGCTTGCCAACATCGCCAAATCTGTTTAAACTTTAAAGTCCGACAAGATTTTTGTGTTTTCTGACTCATGAACCGGCTCAGGTGTATGGTCATACCATGTTACGTTTTGCTTCTCTCGAATTCTAACTTTTCACGGAAACGCCAGTGTATCACTTAAGTAACTTTATCGTGTCTCCAGTTCTTGTAACACTTTTGCGCGAGCTTCTTACATTCTGCTACCACATGTGCAACCGTTTTCTCTCCCTCCCCACATATTTTACATGCTTGCGACACCTCCTGTTTATCAATTCTGAATAATAATAATAATAATAATTGATTGTTATTGTTTCTGATATTGTTATTGTTATGATTATGATTGTGATGATTGTTACTGGCGTTTTGACAACCTGAGTGGAAAACTTTATTATAAACTACCCTTTATTGTCTGGTTAATTGTCTTGTTTCTTTCGTTTTGTTTCTTTGTTTTTTTCAACCAGCGATTTTGAAGTCCAGGACGCAAATTTTCTTGAAAATCACTGGCATCACATGTGCTTGACCACAGCATTACCCGATGGGGTTTGGAAATACTATATGGACGGAGCGCTGAAAAAGTGGATTTCCGGTCACCATAGCAACCTGACAATTACACCAGGAAGCATTCTAAGGATTGGGCTTCTGTCGGGAGAAATCAGTGGAGAAACGAACATAGCCACTGCGGAGATGAGCCAAATGAATATATGGGACAACATTATAGATTCGCGTACTTTGTTTTTGATGTCACGCGGTTGCAATGCGGATATCGGCAGCGTGGTCTTCTGGCCAGTCGTCCAATTATGGCTTTATGAAAATGTTACCAAAAAGTCTCCCTCTTCATGCACTGGCGCAGGTATTTGCCGTCTTTTCCTTTCCGATTTTAACTTTTTGTAAGAAATTGAAATAAACCAAATTTAGTCCTAAAATGTTTGAGAAACGAAGACGTCACTGAGAGGGAGCCTCCGGAAGGATTTCGTTGTTTAGCTGTCAGTTTTTCCAAGCACTCAGACGCAATAGGCACCTTGCAAAATCTTCGTGAAATCGCACCGTCGAGGATCCCAATTGATGTACTGCTTGAATTAGGAGAGAGGTAATTTTAAAAAAGGCAATTTCGTGAGTTGAAGGTCGGGTAAATAAGTTGTTTTGGTCAGTAGCCTGTTTTGGTTCAACTTTTCCATTGTTCGGTTAGCTCAGATGAGCGCTAAAGAAAAGAAAAAAAATATTTAATATGCAATCTTTTCATCTCCATCTTTTTTCCCGACAAGAATTGACAGTTTGTAGTTGCAATTTTTTTGGCTAAAATTATTCCAAAGTTATTAGTCTGCTCAATAAAAGGTTCTGATACGAACAGAACCTCAGATACAACAATTTGGTGTTAGCACCAATAGCGTAGCTCTATCTCCTCTATATAAACCAAACACAGCCCATAATTCCTCGATTCGCTCTGACAACGGGCAACGCTTGAAACGGCAGCTTTCAGAATCCCTGTATAGTGGACAATTTACATTATCAACTCCGTTGATAAAACCAAATTCTTGTGTACAATCCTCCCCTCCCCACCTCCCGACCGACGCAGCACCACAGTTTCTTTGTAGACTACCCCCATCATTCAAAACCTCAGATAACACATCCTACCTTGCCAACAGATAACATTCATTGGACCTTGTCAACCTCTAACGGCGCTTCTAACATCACTGATGACAGTTCTTCGTGGAAAGGTCACGTGGTCGGTGACGGTGTAACCATGGACCCAAGTGTAATGAGTCTGCAGGGTAGGGGTCACGTGATCCTAGGAAGTTTTGAAAAGAACTGTCCAGGAAGCCCTCAGCTGTGCAAAAATGATTTCTCCGTGAGTTTTTGGATGAAGTATGGAGGTAGGATTGGTTATGAAATTTTGTATACAGTACTTGGTTGGGTTTGCGCCTTGCGTGGGTCACATGTCCCGTTCGTGCTAACCCCTTTGGTCTCTATTTAATTTAATTTTTATCCATTTATTATTGAAATTTATTGGTTTTTTTGTTTATTATAATGACCAATAAAGCTGCAAGGACATGGCTCCACACAAAATAATGACGTGAATATGCAAGAAAACCTTTTTTCTTGTGGTATATTTTTACATATTTTCATGGCTAGTCTGACACGCATGTTTCCTAGAGACTCATCAGACACCTTCCGGTGAAGCCAACTCGTCAAAAATTGCGTTTGAAGTTCCGGTAGCATTTAGGTGGTGGCAATCTGGCCTTGTATCACATAAGGATTCCCAACTGCGTAATAAACGTGCAAAGTTCAGTGCATATTTTCAAAGCTAGTCCGACTTTTGGTTGTTAATTTTCGTGCTGCTTAGCTTGTTACTGTTGTGTTTTTGGATACACGGATGAGGATCTCGGGTTCTCCCCTCGTGAGGTGTAGTGCAATTCACATGCAGAATGTAGCTTGTTCTTTTATAATTTGACCTTATTTCCGTTTCTGTGACGACTGTCCTTGTTCTTGACTTTTTTGATATATTTGTAATGTCTAGAAAGATTTCGTCAAAATAGAGCAGCCCGGGTTTTCAAACGCGTCGTTAACCTGACCAGTAGTTTAATACTGTTCGCATTACTCGCCTCTGAGCTGCTCGAAGCATGGTTAGCGCTAACCAAGGTTAATTAAATACCATGACAACCTATAGGTATTAATACAACTTAACCAATGGTTAGCGACAACCATGCTTCGAGCAACTCGGCCCTGAATGTTAAAGTTCTTTAACTGGAATTTGTTATATGGCTGGCGTTTTTCCCGATACAGTGCGCCCATTCATTTGCTAGTTCACGGTCATATGATATCTAACAATGGAACTGTTTACCGCCAAATGCCATGAGCGGGTAACATTACAAAAACTATGATGTCAAACGGGAAACAGTTCACTGTTACTCGCGAAATGTTGACTGCTGTTGCACATGATCAGGGCGTGCAGTTGAAGGTGGCCTGATGTTGTCGCTGGAATCTCAGCGCGTTATTCAAAATTTGCTTTTGTTTTTGTTTTCCATCCATTTGATCCATCTGTTTTGCTATATAACAAATCACTTAATGACTGGTCCCTTGGGGAACAGTGAATTTTTTTTTCCTCGAATCTCAATGTTTCCCTCGACTTCGTGTCGGGAAACATTGAGATTCTCGGGAAATACACTTCACTGTTCCCCTCTGGACTAGTCATTAAGTGTTAACTGTTTTAACTCTTAACATACTAGCTGGACACATGTGTCCAGATAAATACAGCCTAACTTACGGTGAGCCCCAAGTTCATTTCTTAGGGCCTGGAAACTAATAGTTTGTTTTGGGATAGCTTACATAAAGTATTTTTCTGAAATATCATAGATTTGGTCGAGTTTGGATCGTTTTGAAGGAAATTATCGAGGTTTTTTTGCTAGCACAGTGTTTACGTGCGCGATTTAAAAATGGCGGCTGCTAGAAATGATGCTTCGTTAGATTCTGACCCCAGAAATGGTCGAAGCGGTGTAAATATTCAGTTCGTTGATGAAGACGAGTTGCCTCTGGCACATTTTACGGAGCACCGAGTCTCTGAGGACGAGTTTTACTCAGATGAGTCGCGATCCAGCCAAGAGGATTCTGACGAACGCACATCTGACGAGGAAACGGACGAGGAAATGGATGACGATGTGGAGGAAAGCGACTGGTCTGAGGAAATCAATCGTAGGGAAGATGTAGAATTTCAAGAAGAGGTTGGAATAAATGTTGATTATGAAAACCTTCGATCTTGCCTGGATTTCTTTTCACTGTTCTTCACTGAAGAGGTATGGCAGTTCCTTGTTGAACAAACTAATTTATATGCAGAACAGAAAAGGGGGCCTGAAGAACATTCTGTGTGGTATCCGGTCACATTAGATGAAATGAAGGCTTGGGTCAGCCTGTATCTAAACGTGGGTTTAGTCACTAAACCAAACCTTAGCTCCTATTGGAGCACAGATCCTTCTCTAAATTCTCCATTTTTCCCTAGCATAATGCCCAGGGATAGGTTCCTCCAGATTTTGCGATACCTGCACTTTGCAGACAACACCCAGGCACCCAGGGCTGACTCAGCTGATTACAATAGGTTGTACAAGATTCAGCCATTCCTTGACTTGGTAATACCCAGGGGCGTAGCCAGGATTTTTCCACTGGTAGCACAATTTTCCAAATCTCTTCCCCCCACCGCCGTCGCACATTTGGTGTGGAAAAACACTGTCTGTTGTTTTATCAACATCACTGATTTCAAAGAAACAATCAGAGTGAAATGAATACAGAAGCAAATTCTGCTTTTTACTGAAATAGTTATCTTTAATTTATTTGTCTTTTCATTCATTTTGTTTTTGTTTCTATTTTCTTTGATTTAATTTCTTATTTTCGATTTTTTCAGGTAGGCACGTGCATACCGTGCGTACAGGTAGCTACGCCCATGATACCTAAGTTTCAGCAAGTGTATAAGCCTAACAGGCAGCTTGCCATTGATGAAACTTTGATCAAGTTCAAAGGAAAAGTGCACTTCCGACAGTTCATTCCAATAAAGCCGGGGAGATTTGGAATCAAGACCTTTACTCTTGCAGAATCCAGTAGTGGCTATTTGTTGAACAGCAAGGTTTATACTGGTAAGGAAGGTAATGCAGTCCAGAGAGATTTGGGTAGAAGAGCAGTTATGTCAGTCATTGAACCCTATTTAGACAAGGGATATTATGTGCTCATGGACAACTTCTACACTTCAGTGGCTTTGTTCAAGGAACTTGAAGAAAGAAAAACTCTTGCATGTGGGACAGTTAGATCCAATAGGTCAGGCCTACCAAGAGAAATTTGTGGTGCTAAAGAAAGGAAAGTCAAACAGCTCAAAAGGGGGGACAGTTTGTTTAGGCAAAAGGGAAACGTGACGTGTGTGACATGGCGTGACCGAAAACCAGTCAGTGTTTTGGCTACCACTCCCACAAGTGAAACTGACCACAGCATTGTCCAGCGCTCTGTTAAAGTCAATGGGAATTGGGAAAAGAAGGACTTTGCTCGGCCAGGTGTAATTGACTTCTATAATGCCTATATGGGTGGGGTAGATTTGTCAGACCAAAGGGCTGTTGCATATGCCCGACTCATGAGGGGAGTGGTGTGGTATTACGAGGTGTTTTTCTACATGATAGAAGTGTGTATGTCAAATGCAGTCAGTCAGCAGTCTTGAGTTCAGGAAGTCAGTGCTTAAGACATTAGTTGAAGGCAAATGCTTCAGGAGAGACACAGGATTGCATCAGATCCCAGTTGCTATCCCTGACATCAGGTTCAACCATGACCATTTCCATCACCTTATAAGTCATGACACTAGATCCACATGTAAGGTCCACATTCAAGAAGTGAAGACTGTATACACCTGTGCTGTTTGTGGAGTTAGAATGTGTCCGGACCCTTGTTTTAAGAGGTACCACACATTACAGAATTATTACTTTGATGACGACCGTTACAATGGCCCCAGACGACTCAAGGAGGGAGTAGGGAGGCCATTGCAGAGGGGCAGAAGGAGATCACTGCGAAATTAGACTTTGTTAGAGGCTGTTGATGAGTGCTCAAATGAAATGTACAAAATATTACATGCTATGAATGAGTTGATTGAGATTTACTGTAACTGTTTCTCTTGTCAAAATTTTCAAAATTTATCTTTCCAGAGGAAACCTTGCAGCTTATATAAGTACTGATTTGTAAACTGTTTACTAGAGAGACACCTTTGCAGTCTTTTATCTTTTGAATTCTACCTTGTGAGAGATCATTTGTTACAACAAGATGGATATTGATGGAATTTTTCTCTTCTTAACAATTGATATTTTATTGTCTTTTGAAAATTTGCATAATTATGCAAATTATGCACGGGTGATGTCACGTGTTTTCATATATCCCATAATTTGTTAATCTTATAAGAACAAGAATTTTATGCTCTTTATAAATATATATGGTGTTATGAGGTTTCTGTGTAATGTCTTCGCTTGGCAAGCATTATTAGTCACAGGGCTTGTATTTTCTTAAAAAAAAACCACCCCCCCTTAGTATGCAAAGGGTTAATAGTCGATCAATCTTGATCGGTGTTTTCTTTAGTGAAATTCACTTCATATATTTTGGGACAAAACGAGAAATACCACCAGGCTTTGGAGTCCATGGTCTCTGAAGTAACTCCTAACTTTAGCACGTGGACACGCTGTTACCATGCCAAGTCGGATGGCTTTACTGCTTATGACTTTCATTCACGATGCGACAATAAAGGTCCTACCATAACGCTGGTGCGGGTTAGAGAGTTTGTCTTTGGCGGATTCTTAGATCAGAATTGGGGAGGTAAGGTGGATACTTGATTGTGTGATTTTGAAGCCACTCTTTGTCTTGGCTCTTGAAAACGTGAAGCGAGGGACGCTTATTCTGAGGCACAGCAGCACCGGTTGTAAAGTTATCACTTCCGCTTGAACCAACTTTAAGCTGGTTTTTAAAAGCCATATAATAAACAACTTATTAACCTCCAACGTTCGGTCTTTGCGGGAAAATCTGAAACCTCGGCCCTTCTGTATTGACCTCGCTTTCAGATTTTCCGGTAAATCCCTCGTTCTCGGTTAATACGTTGTTAATAATGCGCCAAGTCACGTCATACTGAGAAATCTACGAAAGACTAGCATATCATCCAGGGAGGATTTCTCTGGTAAGTCTTCCAAAAGAGGTAATGCTATACTTCATGCTGGGTATCCTGTGACACACCAAAATGCCATACAGGAAATATAGTATAACTCCTGGTCTTTCTGTGCTGAGTATTCAGCAACATCCATCAATGGGTGGTGACCATGCTGTTATAGGCCGAGCAGAAACAAAGTCAGCTGGTGACTGTTTGACCTGTGATCGAGGAGCGGATTTATGTAAAGTTTGCAGTTATTAACTGTTTGAAATGTTTTTCCTTCTAGGTTCCGACTGGCGACGAATTTCAAGTTTTTCAGCCTTCATATTTAGCCTTAACAACCCCTTGGGCTTGGAACCTTTTAAAATGGGTGTCAATAAAAACTTTACTGACTTCGCAGCCACACATTCTCCACAGAAAGGACCCATTTTTGGCAACGGTGATCTCACTCTTGGATTCGACAGCGTGCTGTACCTTCGAGAGAGCAGTTCGTATTTGGGACGAACCTTCAGTTTGCCGAATGATTATGATTTACGTAAAGAGGTGTATGGTTTTGGTCTTCTCGCTGAAACGGTTTTATTTACGTGGGATGACATGGAAGTGTTTTATTATGACGGTAAGAGATTTGAAGCGAATAAGTCTGTGACCCAAAAATTGGATTTCGTCTTTGGCTCTGGCCTTCTGCATAGCCTTCTCTTACAATAGCCCATTTTACAATTGCATGTTCAATAACCTGGCCTATGATCGGAAACGAGGCTGTGACCTTGTTTTCGTATAGACCTAATTGCTTTTCTCATGAAATGAAGATTTAAGTGATCGTCGCGGTTTTGAACACTACTTAAAGCAGTAGTGAAAAAAAAAGCCTGAAATCAAGTTGTCCTCATACTGACAAGTCCCCATTTGCGCAGGAAAGACAGACAGAGGTTTGTACCAAAACAAGTTTACCTCTAGCCTCGCTTCTACACAAAGGCCAGGTCACTATGCACACAAATCGAAAGCCGACTATCATGCCAAATCCACTTAAATACACAATTAAAAGTTAACTGAGGTTTAAATTGGCACTTTCAAATAGCCGCAAAAGCTATTTTTAAACGCAAGGTCAGGACATGTTAAGTCAAGTCAAATTTTTTTTCTGAGAAATTTGTTTGATTTGTAATTAATCTGAAATAAAAGTTCATGCTGTTCAAGAGCTCATCTTTGAAAGAGCAAATTTAGCCTTGTTGCACTAACTGTGCTTTAACCTTATCCAGACAGGGATTCTCGTCCCTCTCTGAACTCCAATAGCTATGACAATGACGCTCTGATAGGATGTTTCTTTTGAGCCGCACCACCCTAAATTATAGTGTCATTTTAAGCGGGGATTACGTCATGAGTTGCAATTCGCTGCCATCTTGAATCTGCAATCTTAGATTCAACATTTTCTCTAAACATTATAGGAAGACACCAAAACTGTTATCAACATCAGGACCAGCTCATCAGTTAACAATGATAGCATTATAACACGGTGTCTACCATAATAGCGTTAAAAACTGGAGTCTGCCTGACAAACGTTTATTGTCGTGATAACATCAACCCAACGACACGTGCCCCACCACATTGTTTTCAGATAAATATTTCTGAAAAGTGACATATGTAGGTGCTACCCCTTCCACCCTCCCCTGGTTTCTGGATAGTGTTAAACAACTAAAGACACTGATCATTAATACAACCACATCCTCTTCCACTTTTGTAGTACCTCACAGGGCACTTGGAGTCAGTGACCCCGGAGTGATTCCCGATTCAGCGTTTCTTGCCTCCAGCCAAAGAAACCCTCTCGATTACAGTGCAGCCAAAGCGTTGAAAGGAAGGGCAAATCTTGACGGTGAAGAATGGTGTTCGTATTATAATGATACGAATCAATGGCTTCAAGCAAAACTTAGCTACCATCGTAATAGAAAGCTTGACAAAATGGAATTAATTTTTATAAACTCTTCGATACAATTGTACCGAATTAATACAAGCATGGATGGAGGGAACTGGAGTTTTGAAACTGAGGTAAATATAAAAAACAAGCAAACATATGTTGAAAATATGGGCTATCGTCGCAGGTATTAACGCTGCCTTTGCGATTCAGTGGCTTTTTTCAACCTTAGGTAGAGCCGTAGCCAGACTTCAGAAAAAGACGAGGGAAGTTTCGATACTAATTTGTATTGCAAATTTGTAATGATAATGCTGTTTTTCTTTTTTAGACCGAAAGAAAATATGTCGTTTTACGGTCATTTAACTACATCAGAATCATTCCTCAGAAGTGGAATTCCACGATCTGCATGAAAATAGAATTTAAACCAGGTATGACTATATCTGCTTGGTCTTAAACGTGTGTGCTGTATACAGGGTTCGTACGAAGCCATCTTGAAAACTCCTGAAAACCCTTGAATTTTAGGAGTCTTAAAATTGATTTGATACCTACAAATCAAACTTAACAGAAATGAAAAGATGATTGCAATGTGGAATATGTATACACCAACTGGAGGGAAAGCTATGAACCAGCACTTAAGCGTACTAAGATTGCACTTCCAATTAAAAACTGCTGCACAGACGAATATCGACCAATGACATTTTAGCAAAAATCGGAGTTCAAAATCTCCCAAACTGCTCCTTTTGTAACTATAATGAACATCGGGAAAAGCACTGATTATGAATCAATTCTTAGGATGGTAGATATAAATACACTGGAACATAGACGCATAGAACAATCTCTGATGATATTTTTTTAAATGTTTTAAGGAGAATGGTCCAGGCTATGTACCTAATTTATTCAAACCCCGAGTTACACCATATAATCTTAGAAGCAATGGTCTAAATGTTGTACAAACTTCATACAACAGTAGATTCCTTCATGGCTCATATGCGTACATGATCTCACACATCTGGAACCAGTTGCCAATTGCTGTAAAAAACGCACCTAATGCATCATCCTTTCGGAGACTTTTAACTAAGTTAAATTTCATCAGCTGTCAATGCAGCAATTGCCTTTGACCCGATTTACTTTTATAGATGTTATTTTTTAATTGAATTAGTTGCTATTCTAAGATATTAGTTTTTCTTTTATATTGTCAAATACTTTTATCATGAGCCTGTGGCTCGGGGGATTGGGAGACCACCCCCTGTGTATTTGACATTAAATAAATTATCTATCTTATCTTATCTAAGAACATGAAAAACTGTGTCACCTTTTCTGGTCATGCTCTAAAGTATCTACTTTCTGGAACTCCTTAATACACCAGCTTAAGTAAAATTATTCCAGGAAACTACCAGTTAAATATTTCATAGCGTTAGGTTTAAAACCAGATTCCTCTGATAATCACCTCCAGATGAATATCTGCCTCTTGCTGGACAGACACTATGTATGGCTTTGTAGAAATAAAAAGACGTTCCCTAAGGTAGAGATCTTTCTCCAATATCTTAAACCAATCTATATGTTGGGAAACAAACCCGAAGGTTACACTCCCCAAAGATGGGAATGTCTGAAAACTTTACCTAAAGGTCTCTCTTAGCCCCATAGACATGCAATTCTTCACAGCCTTCTCTAAACGTTTTATGCTCTCGTTTTGAGACGTCCTTAAATTTTAAAATAGGGTCTTGGAAAGTCCTTGAAAAGTCCTCGAATTTTTGGCCTGAATAAGTGTACGAATCCTGTGTATATAAAAATAACTTTCATCGGAAATGGTCGGGTGCGACAAATTTTCTGTCTGCGGTCGATCCTCTTATCCAGGACTCAAGCCATGCAAAGTTTCTTCTTCCTCTTATTTGGAGTAAGTCTCCCTCCTGATCTCCATCTGCCGACCCTTCTGTTGTATTTTGTTTTCCATTTGGATCGCAGGTGAAATTTAACCGCTGTTACGACATCGTCTTTTACTTATGGGTTTATCTAACTTTCTATGATTTTCGGCATATATTTCAGCACACAAATGCATAATTAGATTTGATGTCCCCTTCATAAGACTAAGTTTAGACTCACTTCTTATCTGAAAGATAAGCTGACCACCTGTCCGCAGGTCCTCTGTTGACCGTGGTATGTAGGGAGCTTTAGCAAAGAGACAACGGAGACGAGAAAGCCACAAAACAGTAGGCTTAATAAATGCACGTGCGTTTTACAGTTTGGTACATTTCATTGCCGTCCTTAGACTGCAAAACAACGATGTGAAACGACCAAATTTTAGGTTTTCTCGAGAATGTGAGCGCATGACGATAAATTTTTGTTTCTTTTGTCTTACTTTAACGCCGTTCATAGAAATTTAGACCCTAGGGAGTTCCTCAGCATTCTCCATGTTGAACAAATTGAGATAATCGCGGAAGAGTTAGGAAAACGAGAAGTAATTTTATGAAATGACGTTTTCGATGCCCAGTCGCCGTCGCCGCTGCTAAAGCTCCCTAATCTCTTGACAGGTGTCGTCTTACACACCACTTGGCGCGAACTGAGCACTGATTATGTTCACTGTTAGTAACATTTACCTGTTAACTCTTTTTGTCTTCCAAGAGAACAGTGTGATAGTTGACAATATGACTGCGTCATCGGAACGATGCATGTCGCCTCCTCATTTCGGCCGTCTTCTCTTCCCTGGCGCATGCCTTTCTGCCTGGTGCTCCAAGCCTCAATCAGAGGATAAATATCCCTGGCTTAGAGTCGACCTCGGTGCTAAGTATTATGTCCTCTTCGTGGCCACACAAGGTTCTAACAGCGAACAAAACGAGGACTTTGTTTTCAAGTACAGACTTAAATATGATATACACCGCCTCTATCGGGAAAACGGGATGATAAAGGTACCACTTGCAAATAATAAAGAAATATATGAATCTATACTGATTTACAATGAAGAAACCTGCAAAACTACGGAAAGGGTCTATAACACTAAAAATAGCAACATATCTTTTAAAGCCCCACCATGCATCAAAATACATGTTCTCTTCACCATTCTCGAGCGCCATACATCTAAATAAAACTTGTTTTGCCTTGACGGTGGCTAACAATGATTGCAATAACTTTCCAGCACTTATACTTCAATGGGTCAATACTACATTTGTCTTAATCAGCTGATACTCAATTAGTAATGGAGTAAAAGAAATAAGCAATCCTATAGGCCTTCACACGGCGGCCATGTTGAGTCCCGAGAGATTGAAAACTTTGGTTTTTGCGCACTGAAATTCGTTCCCAAACATTTCAACTCGAGGCTCGGGGTACAAAAACTATTGTCTATAACCAATATGGCCGCCGCGTGAATAAGGCCCATGGCGGATGAGTTCGCTTATTTTCTTGACAAAGGTTACCATAGCAAAAGAAGAACCTGTTAAGAGCCAATTTCTGTAAATATCGAGAATCCGGCGTCACTCGTGAAATTTCGAAATTCTTCATATTTTGCCTAAATAACACCTATGGTGAGTTATTTTCGAAAATAGTATTCAAAGATCGTGAAGCGCTTGATTTTTTCTGAAATCGAGGAAAGTTTGAAAAACGCCATTTTAGCGCCATGTCGCTGCCGACAATGGAGTAAAATGATGCATTTTGTTATCGCTCGTGTAGATGAACGCGGTGACGTCTATCAATGCAACTTGGCCAGAACATAACACATCTATAGTTCTTTCCAAGGCACAAATCTTTTTGGAAAAATCTGCTGGTATAAAACCGTTCTTAACTGTTACAAATAGCCTAGTTCAAACGCTTCAGCGATTGACCAAAATTTAGCTAACTTCAGCACCACAAAAAGCCCACTGGTACATAGAATTTGACGTTGAAATTAGTATTTTCTTAAAGTGCATTCTTTGCGCTCTGTTGTGTTAAAATTTCTTCCGCGGCCCGACAAAAGTGCCCCGCCGAGAGAAGGAAACGTTAAGTCAATTTTTGCATCGCGACCGCTCTTGAAATCAACATGAACACCAAAGCTAACTCATGAATTAAAAGTCTACCAATGCAAACACTTTTCTCGCTATTCTGAGCGTCCTACGGGCTACTGTACAATTAATTATAAGTTTACATACCGTTTTCAAACTGTCTGAGAGCGATAACCTTCAACATTTCAATTCACAAGGTCAAAGTAGGTGGCGAAGTATTAACTGTAACTCGATGCCGATCGGCACGGCTATTCAGTCCAATTCAAGTGACCTTTACCTCGTTCTAAACTGCTTCTTTTTCTCCATCTAACACCTTTTAAAGTTATGATGTAGTGATACATGTTGAATTCCTACTTAGCCACCGTCTTGGGGTGCAGAAACATTGCTGTGATTTACCCCCAAAAGGGAAACGTAATTGCGTGACGTTGACCTTAAGATTTAACTAAGAAAACAACGTCTCTCGGAGACGATTTCATTCATTACAAAAATTTTGCAACAGTGTTCAAGTCGAATAGCTGAAATAGAAAAGACTAAGATAGATATTTCACCTTGTCATGTATGCATGCCCATGCAGCGAAGGAGCCAAAGCTAGGAAGAGATCCGTAATAATCAGGTGTTGAAGGCCATTACATATTACATCGCGATCGCTAATTGCTCTCGCGTTATTATAAAGTGAAACTGTGACAAATTCCATGAAGTTACTCCGGCGATTTAAAACTTATTCACTGTGACTCCAGTGATCCCATTTGATGAATACGCCTCTTTCTGTATCAAACAAAACGATACAACAGTTCCAATATAATTGCGTGTAGGACCGTTTGCTCGGTTCGGCTTTTCTACAACGATTGCTTGTAGGGGGGAGGGGTGAAGGACTAGCGAAGGCAAAGGGGTGGGAACTTTGGACTTGGCATCCTTTCAAAGGGTATGTGGGAAGAAGAATAATCTGTACAATTAACTAAGGAGATGTAGCGGAAGGTATTATTTCTGAAAGCTCTGCTGACAAGCAAATTTCTGTTCAGAAAATTGTTCACTCTCCTCCTCCGTGTAGGATCGTTTGCTCGCTTCAGCTGTTATACAACGATTGCTTGTAAGGTGGAGGGGTGGAGGACTGGAGAAGGTAAGAGGGTAGGGGTAGTGGTGGAGTGAATGACATCCATGTGATGGCAAGAATATTCCGTACAATTTTAAATACCAAAGGAGAGAGCGGAAAGTATTCCTTATACTGTTTTCAATCTGTATGAGAGTGATAATCTTCAACGTACATAATTTTCAATCGATAAGGTCAAAGTAGATGACTAAATATTGTTATGCAACTAGATGCTGATTGGCACGGCCATTTCCAAGTAAAGGGACTAAGGGCCTCTTCTTATGAGCCCGGTTACCCGGGCTGGCTCGGTTACCGAGATGAAATAGGTCTCTGTTCATATGGCGACTTTCAGCCCGCTTTCCGAGATGAAACATTTGAAAAATTGGTGACGCGACCATTTAGGCATGAAATCTAACGAACAAGCCTGACGAGAATTTCTCGATTTTCTTTGTTGAAGCAGCCTCAAATTTCCTTTGACTTTACGTTAACTATCAAATGAAACTATTCCGAGTTTTATTTTCAAGAAAAGAGAGGTAAAATCTCGGTAATGTCATAAAATATCCGTTCTATCACAAATATGCATTGTATTTAATACATTTAAGGGGAGGTGGGGCTATTAGAGACACCATGGTTCTCCATTTAAGGGGAGGTGGAGCTATAGCAGGCACCATGGTTCTCCATTTAAGGGTAGGGGGCTATAGAGGGAACCGTGGGTCTTCATTTAAGGCGAGGTGGGGCTATAAGAGACACCATGGCGAGGTATCCAAGTAAGGGGAGGTGGGACTATAGGAGACACAATGGGTCTCCAATTAAGGGGAGGTGGGGCTATAGCAGACACCATGGGTCTCCCATTAAGGGGAGGTGGGGCTATAGGAGACACCATGTGTCTCCATTTAAGGGGAGGTGGGGCTATAGCAGACACCATGGGTCTCCAATTAAGAGGAGGTGGGGCTATAGGAGACACCATGGGTCTCTATTTAAGGGTAGGGGGGGTATAGACGGCACCATGGGTCTCGTTACAAGGGTGAGGGGGGGGTATAAGCAGAAGCAGGCACCTTCATTCAATATGGTGGGTCCCGAGGTTGTATAATAGTTTTGACCACTCCCCTTACTTTCCTCCCGGTAACCGGGCTGAAGTGTTCATATGGCAAAAATATTCGGCCCGGTTCCCAAGATCCCGGTTGGGAAACCGAGATCTCGGCAACCGAGCCAGCTCGCCCTCTCATGTGAACACATCGAAATTTTTTACAAACGATTTAGCGGTGTGGCGAGATCTCGGAAACTGGGTAAGCCCAGTCAACTGGGCTCATATGAAGAGGCCCTAAGTTACCTTAAACGCTCGTTCTAAACGGCTTCTTTTTCTTCAACTAGCCGCTCTTTAAAGTCATTATAGGTTGAATTCCTACGTGGCTCGGGGGTAATGAATTATTGTAATTACTCCTGAACAAAGAAAATTTGTCACAATCATTTTAGGATATATTTCGCAAGATTGAGCAGGATAATTGTTTCATTCAACACATTAATGAGAAAGCACAATTTTCTGCGTTTATTACCATAAACCTGGAAAAGCCCTGTCAGAAATGAAAGCGCTTTTTTTCCCTTTTGTATTTTTTTGGGGGCTTCAGAAACGAAGACTTGAACTTTTCAACAAAATACACTGGGCTATCTGGAGTGTCGAAATAGTAAACGTTAAGTGCGAGGACATGCTGCTGTCTTTTTAGGCATTAAGGTAATGCATTTTTCAGCGGGGAGGGGTGGTGGAGAAGAGTGAACAATTTTCTGAACAGAAATTTGCTTGTCAGCAGAGCTTTCAGAAATAATACCTTCCGCTACATCTCCTTAGTTAATTGTACAGATTATTCTTCTTCCCACATACCCTTTGAAAGGATGCCAAGTCCAAAGTTCCCACCCCTTTGCCTTCGCTAGTCCTTCACCCCTCCCCCCTACAAGCAATCGTTGTAGAAAAGCCGAACCGAGCAAACGGTCCTACACGCAATTATATTGGAACTGTTGTATCGTTTTGTTTGATACAGAAAGAGGCGTATTCATCAAATGGGATCACTGGAGTCACAGTGAATAAGTTTTAAATCGCCGGAGTAACTTCATGGAATTTGTCACAGTTTCACTTTATAATAACGCGAGAGCAATTAGCGATCGCGATGTAATATGTAATGGCCTTCAACACCTGATTATTACGGATCTCTTCCTAGCTTTGGCTCCTTCGCTGCATGGGCATGCATACATGACAAGGTGAAATATCTATCTTAGTCTTTTCTATTTCAGCTATTCGACTTGAACACTGTTGCAAAATTTTTGTAATGAATGAAATCGTCTCCGAGAGACGTTGTTTTCTTAGTTAAATCTTAAGGTCAACGTCACGCAATTACGTTTCCCTTTTGGGGGTAAATCACAGCAATGTTTCTGCACCCCAAGACGGTGGCTAAGTAGGAATTCAACATGTATCACTACATCATAACTTTAAAAGGTGTTAGATGGAGAAAAAGAAGCAGTTTAGAACGAGGTAAAGGTCACTTGGACTGAATAGCCGTGCCGATCGGCATCGAGTTACAGTTAATACTTCGCCACCTACTTTGACCTTGTGAATTGAAATGTTGAAGGTTATCGCTCTCAGACAGTTTGAAAACGGTATGTAAACTTATAATTAATTGTACAGTAGCCCGTAGGACGCTCAGAATAGCGAGAAAAGTGTTTGCATTGGTAGACTTTTAATTCATGAGTTAGCTTTGGTGTTCATGTTGATTTCAAGAGCGGTCGCGATGCAAAAATTGACTTAACGTTTCCTTCTCTCGGCGGGGCACTTTTGTCGGGCCGCGGAAGAAATTTTAACACAACAGAGCGCAAAGAATGCACTTTAAGAAAATACTAATTTCAACGTCAAATTCTATGTACCAGTGGGCTTTTTGTGGTGCTGAAGTTAGCTAAATTTTGGTCAATCGCTGAAGCTTTTGAACTAGGCTATTTGTAACAGTTAAGAACGGTTTTATACCAGCAGATTTTTCCAAAAAAATTTGTGCCTTGGAAAGAACTATAGATGTGTTATGTTCTGGCCAAGTTGCATTGATAGACGTCACCGCGTTCATCTACACGAGCGATAACAAAATGCATCATTTTACTCCATTGTCGGCAGCGACATGGCGCTAAAATGGCGTTTTTCAAACTTTCCTCGATTTCAGAAAAAATCAAGCGCTTCACGATCTTTGAATACTATTTTCGAAAATAACTCACCATAGGTGTTATTTAGGCAAAATATGAAGAATTTCGAAATTTCACGAGTGACGCCGGATTCTCGATATTTACAGAAATTGGCTCTTAAGCACCCCTCGTTTTTACCGCCATTTTTCAACGTTATCGAAAGACGGTCAGCAGTTAAAATAAAACATTTTTGAAAGTTTACAAAAATTGTTCAGTGGCATGGTAAGATGGCTGTTATCCGTGGCGGTCCAGTTTAAAAAATATGCATGGAGTCGTACTGCGGCTGAAGTGTTTGGGCTTCAAGAACACTAGCTACCGTCTGCACATCAAGTATTATTTTTTTTTCTATTTTTCTTTCCCTTCCTTTTTCTTTATTGACAGGAATTTAATGGTAATTGGGATGGCTCTACAGCAGTGAAAAATGCCATCTTGAATCCATTCAAGGCTCGCCATTTGACATTTATGCCGTTACATGATTCCAACAATAGTCGGCCATTCGGATTCTGCTTGCGAGTAGAAATTTACGTTCCTGGTAAGTGATAGTATAGTATTGATAGCCTAACATCTAAAAAACAAATGACCAGTCACCAAAAACCAATAACTAATCGCAGTTCCTCGATTCACTCTGACGAAGGGCTATAACTAACGCTCGAAACGTCAGCTTTTAGAATCCCTGTACGGTGGCCAATTTACATTGGAGAGTTTAAGCCGCGTTTACGGCAGAAGGTAAACGGCAAAGATTACCTCTGGTTTTTGTATTCTCTTCTTTTAACCTTTAAATAAAACACACAAAAATAGACAAATGTCTCCTGCTATTCACCACAATAAAAATATTTTCACTCTGCTGTACAGACAGCTGAAGATAGACAGCAAACGTTTCATTTTTGGCGTTTGTCGTTTGCTTAATTCATCATGCTTTAATCTTTCTATTATCAACTCCGTTGATAAACCAAATTCTTTAGTACCTCTACATAAGGGTCTCCTTAAAACACTATGGTCACACCATAGTCCAAGAACCTTAGAGAAATGAAAAGGTTAAATAAACCTGGAAATAACTCCAATTTACTCTTAAACATTTCTGGTCTTCTTCTGGCAGCTTAGACTACTGCGGATTGGAGCTCAGAAATTCGGGACGTCCGAAGGTCCTGATAGTCTTTAACTTCAACTTCTATTCGCAATGTTTAGATGACCTTAATTAAGCAAACGTTAACAGCAATTCAAACATCACGGTATAAAAAAAGGACAAATATCACGGAATACGTGAGCAGTGGTTAAAGGAGCAGAAGCTTTCGATTTAACTATTTTCATTTATATGGTTGCACCGAACCGGCCTCGCGCGCCCACCAATCTTACACATTTTCCCTGGAGACCTTCCTAATACCCATGGCTACTGAATTAAGTATTAATACGCCTTCCCTGCGCATATTCGTCCTCGTTTGCTTTCATGCCCCGATAGGTCGGGAGAGGACTTGCATTTTTGCTACTCCCCCCTCCCCCCGGCGACGAAAGCCTCCTTTCCCGCTGCGCTTTTTCACTTGCACGGAAGTTATTTTCGCCCATATCTTAGTCCCTCCACGCGTGGCCCTGAGGTGCAGCATTACACTGAAAATCGTCCTGCTATAGCTACAGATGTCCATCTGAGGTATTTACAGATGGACAAATGAGCACATATTTTTATCAGAGTTAGAGGCATATTTAGAGATAGACAAATGGGCATAAATAGTCTAAGAGAGGTTTAGCGTCAACAGTTGCTAATCAACCTTAAGAATTTGTTTGGGGTACACTCCGACTTAGCTCCGTCGAAGTGGATCTTGGGTGCCGTATCAGTCTACCTCAGTTCACATTAAACTAAATTGCTTATGAGGTTTTCCTTATGGTGGGGTGAAATGAAGCCAAGAGCAGAGGGAGACAAGAAAAGAAGGAGAGCGTGTTTTTACCACCCTCTCCTCCCCTAGGAAAAACTGTTATCATTGATATACCAGTAAAGAGAAACATGGACAATTACATTCAAACACCATGGTTAAAGACCCCATTCACTGTAATTCCCAATCCGGAAGACAATGGATTTTCTCTCGCCTGCAAAAGATTATTATTATTATCATTATTTTTGCCATCCAGGTTTTGAATCATCAACTGGAAGAGGTCTATTGGTCATAAGAAATGTATAATAGAATTGCCTTTTTTCCCTCAATTAACTTCAGATCTAGACCTAATTATCGTTTTTACTCCTTTCCAGTGGACGATGAAAGCACTATAATTTCCTGGCGTAGTGTAGGAAGGGAGTTTGCATACAAGCAAGTCAACCGATTGCTGACGAGCTACCATCAGCTGTCTGTTTTACAGAGAGGTAAAATCCAAAAGCTGGAGATACCCACAATTCCAAGGGGGTGGCACCATGTGGCATTCACCAGTAGCCTTATATGGGATCTGAAATTCTATCAAAATGGCGTCCTGGTGAATGAAACCGGTAGAGTGCGACCATCAACTGTGGAGACCCAAGCAGACAACCTGTTAATTATTGGAAACAGAACTCTATCCACTGGTGTTAAGCCCGCGGATAACTTTCAAATTTACGGCCTAACTGTGTGGCCACGCCAAATCTCTCAACCACAGATCAAGGAACAGCTGACGGAAGGTACGTCATATAGCAGCCGTAAAAAGCTACCCTGCAAATATCATATATTCCTTGTAGTGCAACAGTCATGGTGAAACGCTATTATAGTGGGAGTGAAATTGTCTCCTATCGTAAAATATTTTTTATAGGATCACCTTCGCGAAAACAACTCTGTCGTTTTAAGAAGTCGGCAGCTGAGCCTTTGGCAATTTTTCGTAGGTCATTCTAACACTAAAGCATTGGAATCCCGGAGACAATAATTTCAACAGAAACATATTACCTCCATTATTATTCATTGAAGTGAATTTTCGAAATCAGCATTTGTGACAGCATCTAGCTACAGATTATACAACAATCACGTCAAGGACACTCAAGGTCACTGGTTATCTGGATGACCGCGGTGCATGATTTCTAAGCATTGATTATTCAGGGTAAATCACAAACACCCGTCATTCAATAATTGTTTATTACCGCATGCATGATAAATATTCAAAGAACCATTCAAATATATGGGGAAGAACTTACAGAAGTAATTAAAAGATTCAGTCAGGTACCTTTTTTGAAACCAGATTTCTAGTTTTAATTTCGTGGATAGGTTTGGGATAAAATATGACAATAACGCGTTTCAGTGGTTATACCCAGTTCATGAGTAAAACTATGCATCCAAAGAGCAGTAAAATCGGGTGAGCTTTGTCATGCCTCTGATAAAACTAGCTTACAAAAACCTCTGAACAGAACATTTTGAATAAAAATGACTACAAAATTTGCTAATAAGCATATCTTTATACCATGCCGATGAAAATACCGCCAAAGAGAATTTCTTTAATGACACCCAGACACGTCGCCATGATTTTGAATGCGAAGGTGGATCGGACCGCTACAGCGCCTCTCGCGCGAGTTGTTGGGGGTATATCTCTTCTCAGCCACGCAAAACGGCTCTTTCCACAACACCGGGGAAAGTCTTGGCCCTCGTAGTTTTAGTTAAGGTTTTAGGGATGGAATTTTGCGCAGTGTTTCATTATAATTTAAGTTTATTAGTGACTGTTCATCGGATGGACCGCTTGATTAAAACTTTATTTTCAATCATCGCCAGCTAGTTTGATTTTTGAATTCTTGTTTGAGCCACCGGTTTATAATAGGTAGACCCAGGAGGCGGACCTCCGCAGCCCGACGGGGATACGGACGCACCCGTCCCACCCCTCCTCCTCCCTACCGGCCTGACACCAACTGAATGAGAATGCTGGAAAGTCGGCGTTTAATAGAATAATCCTCGGTATTACGCCCAGTCTTCTTATCCAGCACGAGAAAGCTTTGCAGTAACTAATGCATCATCTTTGTTCAGTTCCTTGCCGCATGACAGACTGGTGTTTACGAAACTTCAAGGAAGACGACTTTAATTGGTCCTTTAGGACAGACTGTACAAGCTCCTGGTTCGACGGCCCTTGTTCTGACGTCTTGCTCAAGACCCAAGGTATTTGCATTCTTTACCAGGCTCTATTCTCCATTTATACAATAAAATTTTTGATTGGTCTAGACTGAGGAGTTTGCGAATCAAGTATAGACGCACGAGTGGCATCGCGAGTCGAAAACAAGTATAAAACAAGTGTATATACTCCATTTGTCAGTGTGTGTAGTCTGATAACGCACGGAGGACAAAAAACACAGTTAGTGTACTTCTTTGTTCTTTAGTACCACGTTCTCACAGCACCCGTGCGTTTTCAGAGTCCACACGCACCGCGAAATTGAATCTATTTGTTAAAACTCGTATGCACAGCTGGAGTTGACGACCGTGGATTTCCCCAAAACATTGCCACAAAAAAATGATTCATTTCTCGGTCAGTAACAATGGCTCTGTCGCTTTGCATGTAAATGTGGTTCGGTGTATCTGTTAATCTCGTTCTTTCTAACTGAATATGGTGATTTTTTGATGTTCTTTATTTTTCTTTCATCATCCTATTTAGTCCAGCGTTCATACATAAATGGGGCGTTTTTTGGTACAACAGAACAACAGCCACAGGGAAACTCGTCGTTAGCAGTCGATGGGACGTTTGGTCATGGCACCCTTATTGGCAGAGACCAAAAGCCCTGGTGGAAGGTGGACTTAGGCCGAGAGGGTCTGGTTCTTGGTGTCAGACTCCGTCTTGGCGCAAAAATTTTCGGTGGCGGTCTGGCCACTATCAAACTAATAGTTTTTGACGCAAATAACGCGAGGCATTTCTGTGCATCGTATGAATTGAGCAACAATCTAAAATATGGGAAAATAATGGTATACTGCAACAAGGCACTTCTGGGGAGATATCTTCAAGTGCAGATGGCTGAAAAATATGGTTGCACGATTCCCGTTTGTGAGTATCAAATGTTTCTCATCGAGGTTGACGTCATGCTAGGTAAGAGAACCAATTTTTAATGAGACGCATCATATAGACTTACACGACCTTGCAAAGTTACCTTACTTCAGCAATCAAGGCTAAGTGGATTATAGGAGAATGTTTTGTTTACGGCAAAAATTGATTCGGAATCAAACACTGAGGGTTTCAGCACGAGTTTCTATGACTTTCTTTGGCACACGTCGTACATATGTTTTCGCTCTGATTAACAAATAGAATCCTTGTTACGGTGCGTCTGTTCAGTGATCGATCACAGTTGATGTCATAATGTGGTGACACACTTGTCTGTCGCCTCGTGTGGCCTTTTTTTGTTCTTACCACATTTTGACGTCTTCTCTGATCTATTCCAGAACAGAGCAATGCAACATGGAATCTATGTGTTTTATATAATAAAGAAACAATTGTTGTTTCGTTAGTGGCGCTCAACTGAGACTGCTCGAGTTTAAGTCATTTTCTACAAAGAAACGTGTCTTTTTCTCCTTCTTGCTTTTGAAATTTGCCCACAGCCTACATTCATGGCCATGTATCCCCCGCAACCTTAAAGCACATATTAGCATCTGTTTTCCTAATTCCAAGCAAAATAGATGTTGTTCAGGGTCGTCTCCTGAACTCTAAAATACACTTAAAATTTCGCCGACAAAACGTCACAACAGTGTAAACGCTCAAACAATCTGTTAAATCAATAGAGATCTGGCCTTGTTACCCTAAACGCTTACCAGTGTTAAATTAAGGAGGCTCGAAAGAGTTTTTAGCCAGGTGCGCGCGCGTGTAAGGAACACACGCCCAATCTCGACCCCAGAGCTTTTCCCTTCTGCGCATGACTGAGGGAGGGAGGAGCTCTGGGAAACCCTGGCACAGATACAGCTCTGATTGGTTTTTACAACAAATAAAAACGCAAATTATTGGTTCATTCTGGTTGGGTAGGGTTGGCGCCAAACCTTGTACTTCCAGCACTCGGAAGAGAACAGCTTGCGTCTAAAAATATATTTTGCGAGTTAAAACCCCAATAATTATGTCCATATGTTCGAGACACCAAAAAAAAACCTGTGTAATGTCAGTGTAAAAGTTTGTCGATGCTGGAATTCACCCATTGCAAATTGTATGATTGCGTGGATCTCTTCGGTGGAGCAGCACAAAAATAATCCTACGATTGCTTCAATTATTGCCCTCTGTTCGGCTCTCAAGCGGAAATCGTGGTCTTTGCCAACTTTTCTCAACGCGAAATTCAAAGCCTTGAAAAAAAGCGACGCCATTTTGGATTTGGTTAGTCGGGCATGCCCTTTGAAGTCTCTATAGCCAGATTTTGGCTACGATCAATATGGAGTTTCCCAGAGCCTTCGAGGCGCGAAGCCAAAGAACAGGTCTGGATTCGAGATTGACACACGCCATATCTGAGCTGCTCGCGTCAAAGCTTTCTCAAAAGTAAAAGCACGCGTCTGTCGCGCACGCTCAAATGCTAATGTTACCTTCTCGAAATTTTGAAGTTTCGCAACTTCAATCGCTTATATTTTGGCTTTCATTTTTTTGGGTAACAACTAAGGCTCGGTTCAAAGGTCGAACTCCTCATGTGCCGATTAGGGAAATCTTTTGTTCTAACTCATTTGCATTAGATTCGGCACGTAAAAAGTTCGACGTGTGAACCGGGACTAAGAACAATTGGCTGCGTATATAGTCCGATTTTTAAAAATTCTGTCGATGGGAAAAGACTTGAGAAGGCAATAGTCAAAAAGTAGTTTTTTTGTTCTTAATCTGCCCTACAGAATTTTTTTAAACAAAAATATTTTGAAGATTTTTGTTGGTAACATGCAATATAGAAGTTTGAGAAGAGTTCACCGACCAGTTTTTTAATTAAGTCAAAAGATTTCAATTTTAGGGGCTCAACTGAATGCGTCATTTGGCTGCCAATGTAACCGGTTTTCTGAAATAAATATAATGCAATGAATCTATGATGTAAGATGAACCAAATAGTATTTAGAAAAGAGTTTGTAGAACTTGTCCCTGGAAAATGAAAACTGTTTCGAACCACACCTTAAACTAGAAAAAATGCCAAAATTCACAAAATGTTTTACCATTCTTTTATTTTTATCTTTAACAGATCAGTCAAAGGGATTCCTTTATATAGAACCTTCAAAGGAATATAATGGGAAAATGGCGCGGCTTACAACCCAGTTCATTTTACCAGTGTATAATTGCCTTTCATTCTCCCATCACATGAGCCCGCAACAAATAGGCAAATTAAGTGTGTACTTCAAAAGTTACCAAGGCAACGAGATTCTTCTATGGAGACTCGTGGGAGGGACATCGAGCGAGTGGAAGTACGGAGAAATATCCATCAAAAGTAGCAACGCATATCAGGTTGGTAATGTAGCAAGTAGGACGCCAGAGACTGGGTTTAGCCTACATAGATTATTATGGGATAGAAAAGTCCCCGATGCCGCGCGGGAGAAGAAGAAGAGAGTTTTTCGAGAAAGGATTGTAAGTTTAGTGTTTGTTGTTCGAAAGAATATAAAGCTTATACTTGTGGAGTGTAACAGTAACGCTTATTTTGAAGTCTTTGATTGTAGACTACGTATTGCGGATACGATACGCAAATCTGATCGATTAGTTCTACGGTTTCGCATCGGCTGAAAGAGCGTATGCTATGTTATTGAACAATGGCAAAAAACGTCTTTTGTTGAAGGGACCAATATGCAGGGATAAAGGCATGCATAACGACATTGCATTCTTTGAGAGACCCCGTAGCTCTCCAGACGTGGTTTGGGATTGGAGAACAAAACAATAGATGATACAACACAAACAATACTCCTAGCCCTGATAACAAAAGAGGCTACAGGTCATAGGGACCAATGAAAATAGAGGTCTGGAAGAGCTATAGGATTACTCGATTCTTTGAGACCTTAATTCTGCCGCTGGATCCTCAAACTGGTTTTAAAACTATGGTCTAGACTTTCCTTTTTTTAAAAAAACAGCTTTCATGTTGTCCTAAACCGAATTGAAGCAAGATGACTCCAAAGAGAGCTAGGAATAAATGGATTACTACAGGTCTTAAAGGGAAAAACTTGAGGACCTTGTGCCAGGTAGCCATTCCCTTCAGAGCTATTCAATGCCGAGAGGTTTATGTACACGCACCAACGTCTGTTTCAGGGAGATGGATGAAGTTTTGCTGGCGCCAATTTAATACTGTTGGTACTGAAAATCACTTTGGCACTGTCCATATATATACCTCGCAACAATAGCACAAGTCATCGGTAAAACTTCAGCTTTTTGTTCAGTTTTTTCATTTTGTTATTTGCAGATTATATTTGAAGGGATCATGGGTAGTGCAACTGATGGCGATATAGCAATAGATAATGTGTGGTTTACCAACAACAAGAACTGTTCCCTTATTCCAGGTAACGCACGAGTGGCGTATTCTGGAGGTAGGTAAACACGAAAAATCCTGCTAAACAAACACAATTTTCTTAACTGAATGGCTGACTTTTCTTCACCTTTTCGTTCAAGTTCACATTCCAGAGTCCAGCTATACTTTTTCATACCTTTAAACTAAACTTTTGTAACTTCATTTAGTCTGGTGTGAGAGCAAACGTTATTCGAACTTTCACAGATTTATTTCCCCATTGAAGAAAACTGTGCCAAACTACTTGCCCTATTCTAAAATTACCTGTCATTAATCTAATTTGGCATTTGATTCTTATCACGACTCAATTTTTTTTAGGCAAAATTCGATTCTTTTAGTTAAGTAAAAAAAAATAGAGAACGTTCAAAAGATGATAATCTTTTATTTTACACCAATATTTGCTCTGATGATTTCTGAACCAATTTTGACGATTTTTAGTTTTGTAAAAATTGTAAAATGTTGGGAAAAAAACTAATTTTCTAAAGCTGAAGTCAGCAACTTTCTTATAATGGAAATTTGAGAAATTCCAAAGTTAAGGCAAACGTTTTAATGGCATTCTCTTTTATTATGTATATTTATCTTTTTTACGTCCTACTAATTGTCTTTCCTGTGGTGTAAAAGCTTTACTTGTTGGTAATTCTGACTCTGTATTTCTCAACAAAAAGAAAGACAAAAATATGGCGAAACTAGATACCAGTCGCTGTTGGGAAGGAAAGGATAACAAAGCAACTTGAGGTTTCTTGATATGTATTGCATGTTTTGGAAGCACGATAGTTCGTGTGAGTGTATTTGTGGTCCTGAGCTGAGAAGGACTACTTGAAGTGATATTGACTGGCGCTTCGACAACTGGGTAAACGTTATTATCAGAATCACAGAGTCGAACGATCAGCATTTGCGATATTAGATTTCAGGTCTGCAATCATTGGCCGCATCACAGCATACAAATCTCGCCTCGAGAGTTGGTTGGCTATTGTCGGTTTCCATGGCAAGTTGTGGAAGCCTTGTTATAGCCGTGCCAGGGACGGCAGGAACAGCAGTGTCTTTCACCAGAGGTGTGATGGAAGGGGTCCCACCTTAACAATTGCCAGAGTCAACAACACTATCTTTGGAGGATTTGCTGATGAAAATTGGGGAAGTATGTTTGTCGAGATTAGTTTTCACCTATATCATGGTAGTGATCCTCAGTGCCCAAATATATGACTTTCATATATTTATATTCATTTATTCATCATTCACGGGTATATTACGAACAGACCCAGCTCTCAGTTGGCTCGTTAGCTCAGTTGCTGGACCACTGCACCGGTATCACTGAGTCATAGGGTTCGACTCCCGCACAAGTCTAATTTTTTTTAATACTTAATTTTTGTAGCTGCCTAAGTATAGTATTTATAACTGCGATGATCACTCACCTCTTCATTTGAGTGAATGACTGTCTTACTTGCCTTTCTGTTTACCTATTTATCTTTGTTTTGCCCTTTCCCATTCGGAACCTGTGTCTTTTTAAAGACATTTAAAATTGTTTAAATAATTTGGATGATACAACAAAAATTATAGTGACCATTCCAATGAGAGCTGCATTACATTTCTTCTTTGGAAACATTAACTTTTTATACTATGAGGAAAGTGCACCTAATAACTTGGTTTACTTGTTTACCATTGGCTAGCCATAACAGCGACCTTGCGATTTGCAGGTTCTTTGGAAAAATACCATTTAAGTACCAAATCATTCCTATTTCGTTTCGAGAGGACTTTGGGTGAAGCTCATAAGGATCAAGTTTTAGGACTAGAGAAGGTTTTTAAAGCCATTCAGTGGAGGAAAGAGCGAGGACCGATATTTGGAAGAGAAGAATTCGGAGTGTCTTCGGATATGAATGAAGCGACATTCAGTGACCTGCATCAGTACGCAAGCAATCGTTCAAATGGCACTTTTTTACTGAACCAAAGTAGAACATACATACACGATATAGAGGTCTTAAGTATAGGAGGTGAGTTAATAGAAAGCGCGATTTATAAAAACTGAACTAGCAACTCGTTTACGGGCAATTACGATGGCAAAAGTTAAAACCGCGTGGCTACGTTTGCTATTCTTGTCAATCGTTTTCTTTTTTCCATTTTTATACGTAGCTGAGCGGTGTTGCGTCAGCATAATATCAAAGAATTTTTGCGCGCTTTTCATATACTGTTCATTCTTCCACGAAAAATTGAACGTTAACCTGACTTTTGCTGTTTGCATCAACCGTAATGTTTAATCTCTTTAAAAGTGATCACTCTTCAATCCCATGGATTTTCTAGACGTCGATTTTTGTTCATTTTAGTCACGTTTTGCTATTGGCAAGGTAACTGACAAAAGAAGCCTTTTGTGCATCACTAGTAAGTTTAACCAAACATCAAAGTTTCTCGTATCATAAAACTTTTGCAGTTAAAACTGTTAAATTGGTTTGACTTCGCTAATTCCGCTCAAAAAGCTCAGCTTTCTCTCTTTTATTTCATCAACTTTTTATCTTAATTTTGAGTAAAATATATTACCACATACGCACGTTTGAATGAGTCATATGTTACAACCGTTTTCAATTGTTTTAGCTTTCCATTGCTTCGCTCTGTGATTGGCCTGTAAAACTCGCACCAATTTTTCAACCAATTAAAACTAAAATCAAAACCAATCGTCACTTGGTTGTGCACACTTTCCTGCGCTTTGCACGGGCTACATTTGTTTACTTACTAATTGCTTCTCATTCTGATTGGCTCATCTCGCTGTTTTTGTTTGTTGTGATTGGTTAGAGTAATTACTTTAGTTTTGGCTTTACTACGTCGATCGATTGACCACTACTCTCACCCTTACCAGCAAAGACGCAATACAGTAGTACTGACGGACATCTCTTAATTTAATCAGACACAGGTTGCGCAAGTCAATGCCCTCTGTATCAGATTTGCGACGACGCCTTTGGAACGTGTACTTGGGATTTGGCTCTACGAGGTGCTCATTTTTGTGACCACGGTAAGTTGGCAAAGAGGAACTGATGCATGAAAAGTCTAGAGAATTGAGACCATCTTTATGTTTAGTTTAGATCTTAGAATGCAACCCATCTTACAATCTTGCAGTTTCTTCCTTGAAACTGAGAATGATTATATTGAAATATCCCAAACTATTTCGTGCGTCCGTAACTTTAAGTACTAAGGAACTTAAGCAAAAACGACGACAACGGCACCGAGAGCGCCACAAAACAATAGGCTTAATGAGCAAAAACAAGACTCTGCACTTGCGTTTTACATTTTGGTACATTTCTTTGCGGTCCTCTGCAAAACAACAACGTGAAATGACCAAATTTTGGGTTTTCTGGAGAACGCGACCGGACGACGGCAAGTTCTTCTTTCTCTTTCTTTGCTTTAACACCATTCACAGAAATTTAGACCCAGGACATTTTTCATGTTTATTCCTTTATCTCTTTTTTCTCTTGAGCCCGCCTCGAATAGCTATTAAGCTACCTGCGAGCTCAAGCATTTTGTAATTTTTAGGTATAAAACCAATAAAGTTGTAGCTCTTGTACAATGTGACTAGTTTGACTATAAGACTTGTTTACGCCTACAACACAGCATAAGGTTAAGTATTTGCATGATAATGGCAAAAGTATCACAAGCTTGTGCTTTCAGTGTTCAGTTTTCTTTTATGAGCCAAATTAAAGAAAATGATTTCAAGTATTCAGTTTAAAGCTCTACAGGTATGGTTGCCATTTTCATCCAGGCAAATCTCGTAAGTCGAACCTTCTGTAAGCGACCACCCAGAATGCCAAGTCAAGGTGGTCGCTTCCGGGAGGTAGTCTTCTGGGAGGTGGTTGCTTCCGGGAGATGGTCGCTTCCGGGAGGTAGTCGCTTCCAGGAGATGGTCTCTTATGAGAGGTCAGGCCACAGGGGGTCTAAATTTGGCGTAATTTGCAAATGGAAATTTCAATATTGTATTCATGTGGCAAATTTATTTCGGGACCACTTCTCGTAGCTCCGGGTGTGAGATTTACGTCCACTGTACTGACATGGCCAATATGTTACAGCGACACATTTTCAAATTTCCGCTCGGGAGAAATAAAGCAAGGTTAGAACAACGGAACATTTTAAACAGTCACCTCTTAAAGTGGTGGCGGTTGTGGTCGCTTACAACAGTTGGTCGCTGTCGAGAGGTTCCATCTATAGTGATGTTGCCATATAATAATGTTTGTTATTGAGGAAATTATTTACAACAGCACATAGCACTTCGTACTTTCCACTGAAAAAGAAATACGAATTGTTCTTGCCTGACCTTGACTGCGACATTATCCATTCAACGAAAGTATCACTGAGAGCAAACACAACTTCCGCTAGAAATCCCTACATCAATGCTGTTATTTTAACTTCACAGGCAACCCAACTTATTACTGGCCACTGGACGACCACACGAACATGATAAATGAAGGAGAAGATTATTGGGGAACCTTTAACGGAACTGTAGTTACTCAACGAGGGCCCAGGCTAAGAGCTGTATATACTCGTAGTGATGCACTCATCAACCTGGGTGAGGTCAGGGTCGCTTGCTTTACTGATCCTATGTCCTGTGTGGGTGGTTTTACGGTATCCCTGTGGTTAAGGCACTGGACAGTAGGTGTGAAACAAGACTTTGTCCTTATAGGAGATGAAAACAAACAGGAAATCACATTCAACGTGCTCCAACAAGATGGAATAACCGATGAGCATCTTGCTGTGAGAGTTTCAGCGTCGTCAAGAAGTTGCGTTTATGTGTTTCCTGTTCCACAGACTATATGGTCGCATTATACATTTGTTTGGGACAAAGCACGTTTAGAGATTTTCAGGAATGGTCATAAAGTGGTCAAATTTTTAAACCAGGAAGAATTTTGCACAGACGGCGTTTCCCAAGCCCCTGTTACCCTGCCTGTTGTAATATTGAAAGGAAATGCGGTCTTTGATGACATGAAGATCTGGGCCAGAACGCTGCAATCAAACGAGGTCGGCGAAATGTACACCTGTGTGCGAGGTAATACAAACGAAAAGGAAAAAAAGGCTTAATAGAGCTTTTACGGTAGTTACAAAATATTCATTTGGTGGATGGTCTCTTACCTAGTGTCGAAAACATTCGGTTTTTACTTTTTACCCTTTTTTATATAATTTTCAGTGACATAGTCTATCATGTTATTAACAGGATGATTCAGTCCATGAATCAAAATTACACTGTAGTTTTCATTGCCCAGTTTGTGACTCCAAAGAAAAAAAAATGCAATTCATTTGGGAACAAAAACATGATTTTCCGTCCTGTGTTAAATGCTTTCACTGTAAAGTTCATTTTCTTCTTGACAGCTCCTTCCTGGACATGCAAGTTATCTGACTGGTCAACAAATATTAAAGAAATTTCTCAATGTTCTGAGGCCAATTCCTTTTAATGTTCACCGCTGAATCCAGGATAGTGCTCTACAATAAAGGAGCTGTGACAGTAATAGTAGATGAGCTACTCAATATGAGTACATACGGAGTTTAATACAAATTTGTTTCGTAGACCAACAGAGTTAGTCCACTCATCAGTTAATCCCCGTACACACTACGTACCTCTGGAAACTGAAAGAGAAGAAAGTGGCATTCACCATCTCATGGAAAATACTCGCAAGGGCAAGGGCGTACACTAATCTCACAAAACGTTGCAATCTATGTATTACCGAGAAATTTTTCATAATATGTTATCCGCAAATGGCGTCTTTAAATAAGCGCAGTGAACTTGTATCTTCTTGCAGACATCAAAGAAAGTACATTCTTAAGTATGATTAATTTACATTAAGCAGCGCGCACGTGCATTTTCAAATTTTCAAATTAGCATCTGTTGGCAGTGTTGCGCGATCATATTGCGATGTAAACCGTTAACGATAGCCCAGTGTGTACGGGGATTAACTGATGAGTGGACTAACTCTGTTGGTCTACGAAACAAATTTGTATTAAACTCCGTATGTACTCATATTGAGTAGCTCATCTGCTATTACTATATATATATATATATATATATATATATATATATATATATATATATATATATATATATATATTTAATTGATCTCTACCCTAGAGGGGCTTTTCAGGGCCAATGAAACAAATAATGCAAATGAAAAACAACAACATTAAGAATCCCAACTGAGGGGAGGCAGACCACTTGGCTATTTACAAGGATGGCCGAGGAGTTGAACCAGGCACTTACCCAGAACAACACTAGATAGAGCGGGTCAGAGCGGGATTTGATCCCTGATCACCGCATTCAAATCCAGCGCCCTAAACCACTCGGTCAATCACACCTCCTTAATGCGTCTTTAGGTGCGCTATTTAGGATGCTTTTTTACGGGGAATCTAAAAACTGGGATTTGTGACCTCGGATCGTATGGATTCTTTACCACCAAAAAACGGAAGATCCGAAATAGGATCATTTGCCATGACAACGCACGCGTGCGTGTGTTGACCCTCATAAACATTTCAGACGTTAAGGTGCTTACAGTTCCTGTAAGGTACCTTTATCGTGTAGTTTTTCAACCTCCTTGTGATATTAAATGGAACAAATAAGACGGTACGTTCGGTTCGGTTAGAACGTCACGCACGGTGATTGTTGACGTGTACCATGTGTACCAGAAAACCGCTTGTCAAAAATACTTTTTCCGAATCCTTTCCCCTAAAAAAAAAGAATGGTGAATGGTGAATCTCAAGAATCCGCACTTAGATTTGATCTGAAGAATCCTACCGGAGCTGTGGACTTTATGGCTTCATGATCCATGTTTGGATTCAGAAATCTGGATTTGTATTTTCCCCCCAAAAAACGCCTTAATTCGCCCTATGTAAAGACGGACGAGAGACGCATTATGCGTCTGGACGAGGTAAATCCTTTAGTGTGTCTCCGTAAAGACGCGTTAAAATAAGTTATCGAAAGTCGTCCAGATACATTTATACGTCTGTAGTATAAAAACGGCCAATCCGTCTAGACGGATTACTCGTCTGATAAATTTTCCGTCTTGGCTTCTTAAACGGAGAATTCGCCTTGAAAATCCGTTTACAAAGACTGATAAACAGGCGGATAAAATCAGACGTATTACCTGTTCAAATTCAACACCGTCCCGGCGTTTTCACATTAGGACGGTTATCCTGGTCTTAGACGGATAAACCGCCTCTAGCTGTGTGAAAAAGGCCAATCTTGAAATTTCTCCAGTCTGAAAACGTCCTCAGAGTGAAAGTTTCATGTCATTCACTGGGTATCAAAAGCAGTGACTTTTATCTTATCCAAAATGTAAAGTGGTGGATCAAACTTTTATTCCCAGGGAGTTTGGAATATTATGGAGGCCCCCGAAAATATCCTGTATCCCGTTAATTCCTGGAAAGCTATTTAGCAATGATTAGTGCTGTGATCGGAGTTCATAAGTTTTTGTGACCACCGGTGGCGAGATTCAAGAACTGACCATCTCTCAAGTGTTGGGTCTTTTTCTTAACGAATTGGGCAGTTGTAGGTTTTTTTGTGAATTAGTGAACAGTGGAGCAACGTTATTGATAAAAAAAAAAAAAAGAAGCAAAAACAAGAATAACTTATTGGAATAAAAAGTGTCTGGTTCGAACGATCAACACTTTGTTGTGCACATTCCTGTGGCTTTTTGAGCCACCTTGATGTGGAGAAAAACCTCAGGATGTCAAGGCTTATGTGGGGAATATGCTGTATAAAGAAATACCCAGTGTTGCCTAATGAGATTCTTATGGACAATGTGATGTCTCTTTTAAAGATGATGAACAAGCTAAGCGACTTCTGGAGACCAAAGTGACAGTGTCACTTTTGGATGAGAAGTGGAGTCCAGAATTGGAAGATAAATTCAGTTCTCATTTTAGTAAACTGCAAGACAAAATAAAAAGCGGGGTGAGTTGCGCCTGTGATTGTAATTGTGACTGTGACTGCGACTGCGACTGCGACTGCGACTGCGACTGCGACTGCGACTGCGACTGCGACTGCGACTGCGACTGCGACTGTGACTGTGATCGTGACCGTGATTGTGACTGTGACTGTAACTGTGATTGAACTGTACCTGTGTTTGTGATTGTCAGTGTGACTACGACTGCGACTGCGACAGCGACTGTTTTTATGACTATGGCTATGACTATGACTATAATTATTGTTTTTTCACCAGACTTTAACTTCTATCTTCGTTTAGATTTTGGGTGTTTACAAGAACGTTAAAAAGGAGAATTATATAGAATCCATAGCCGTAACCAAATTTCGGTATGTATATCTTTCAGTGCTAATTAATTGTTCATTGGTTTAACAATAAACACTGAAGCAATAGTAGGTTCGCTGGGTCTTCCAGGAAAGATGTGTATGTGGATTCATAGTATCTCCTAAAGCTATACGACGTACTTTTTATGCTTTCCTTTGCGTGATTAAGCAAATTGAAAGAAAAGCATGCTATTTTCGAATTGCATTTTTTGCTGGTTATCTCTACAATCCTTAGTTTAATAATAGACAAGACACGTGTCAGTGTCTCACAGCTCCTTTATGCGCTCGAGTGACATCGCTTTGTCTCCCACCCCTCCGTCCTCCTTAAGATTGAAAGGAATGATGTTTTAGTATATGCACACTAAGCGGCCTCAAAAACAAACTATCTCATCATTTTAAGAAGGAAACGATTAAAAGTCGATTTTAATTGACCTCTCAATTTGTAGGTGGAAAACGTGAAAACAAATTGTTGTTGTGAAGATTGTTTCATTTTTAGCGATAATTATCTGGAGGAACAAACTGCAAAACGCTGCTTTGCAAAATATGAACTCCTCTTACCTTCAGGTATTGTGTTCTTAAAATTTCCGATTCAGAAACGCTGGCGAAACGCAAATTTACGCCGGCTATTTCGTTTTTGTTTTGATAACGCATTATTCACCCGCGTGCCGCTTGGAAGTGAATAATGTTAAAATAGCACACGACAACGAACCAATCAGAATGCTTGAATCACCTTAATAACTGAGTGTGTATATACTAACACCATTTATTAAACTAGATCGATCGTTGAATAATGCAATTCTAGAGTTTTTATTGGCTTAACTGTCATGGTATATCTAAACAATAGTCGCTATTTGGCGCGACAATATGCTCGGATCTTTGTCCAAGGACATTCGTTATCCGTTCCGAGAATCGAACAGTCTTCCGACAGCGGAGCTAGAGGAAAACTGTAAGCTCCGAGAAACTGGCGGACCTAAAAATCAGAAAATGAGGGTCTTGCGTGCAAGCGTTCCTCTTCCCTTCTCCTCCCCAGCCCCCCGCCATTCATCTCTCGTCTAGTCGCTCCCAATCCCCCTCCCCTTTTACGCCTGCCACGCAGGCTACCCCACGATTTGTTTCGTTTGAGCCATGCGTTAACCTGGAAAGATAATCCGTGACGTTCACGCCCAATAAAGCCAAAGAATGTAGGGATAGTAAAACTCAATCGTGCCCCTCAATTTGTTTTTCAGGCCCGGAAGTGTAATATCATATTTCAGTATAATTTTCAACTCTCCTTACTACGAGCTGATTACACCGCTTACTGACGCTATAAACCAGACGAATGATAATGGAACTAATCATCTTGGCGACATGGCGATACAACTATGGAATGTCGATCCGGTTGATGGTACGTCACGCTAAACTTTAAAGGGAACTTTTGATCCTTTAGTTTGAACGTGTTGTCTGATTCTTAAAATATCCCTTTTTATCTGCTCTCTAATACCGTCTAATTAACTCTCCATAATTCCACACTTAATAACAGATTCATAAGCCCACGACCCACCTGCAATAAATTTTTCTGAGATTGGTTGCTTAGTTCGGTAATTACTATGTGAATTATGAATTGAACTCATTCAAAAGTGATAAACACTTCTGCATCATTTTTAATTTGTTTTTAGAGCATTTTTTAGAACTTTGTGACACTATGTTGAAGCCTGTCTTTTCCATGAAACTTATGGGTGTTAGTAGGAGGGCCCGTAAACGTTATTTTTTCTTGTTTTTTCCAGTTTATGGCAAGTCTCTGAACACAACTGTCACCACAATGAACAATTCAACCTTCTTTATCAAATGGGAATCCGCCGAGGACACACCAGATTACGGTTCCTTTCAAGGATATCAAGTACTATATAAGAAGGGTTACACCACTGCCCATTTTACAGTGTTAACGGAGATAAATGATAACATCACTGAAGCTCGGCTGACTGGAGACGAATGTGAGCAGTACAGTTTTAAAGTTCGCGCGTTTTCGTTGGAGGGATATGGCAAACTGAGTGAGGCGGTTACCGTGGAGACTTCATGTAAAGGTAAATAATGATCTCTTTAGTCGTGAAGTACGTAAAACTTCTAATTTCGCCCTCCCGGCGCGGTCACACCAATTACCAATCATCCCGCCGGTGGAGATAACATTTTGTTATCATCATGTATTTTGTATATACACAACAGCTATATGTTGACTCCAAACCCCGTGGTTTGTTATGTCTCAAGATTCCTGGCACATCCTTTGAATTTTTCGCAAGAGCCAGATGTATGGCTTATTCAACATATTAAAAGCTCTACTTTTGTAAGACAGACATTTACAGCTACAGTTTTGTTCTTCTGAGTTTGGAGAATAGTACATTGTAAGTGTGGACAATTCACATGCATTAGCAGTCACAGCAGTAGTCACAACAGCAGTGGCAATCGCAGTTGCAGTTGCAACTGACGCAGTCGTCGTAGTATTTGATTGTTAGCCGAAGATAATGACGGATGATAATGATGATGATGATGATGATGATGATGATGATGATGATGAAAAACTAGTATCAAAAACTAGTAAAAGAGGAGGAAGTTGGATATGTAGTAGTATACGTCGTGGTGGTGGAAGTAGTAGTTATGCATCTATGGCTCTTGAAAAAGGTGTACTTGCTGCTGCCTTTGTGATTGCAGATCTTCTGAGGTACATAATTTATGTTCAACGTCTTTTCTAATTCATTACGTGGCCTAAACTCTTCTTTTTTGCAGGTGTGAACAATATCAGTGCTACCGCGGTAAACATGTCTTCCATCCTTATCCAGTGGAGCCAATCAAGAGGTAGCCTTGTTTCCAGTTACAATGTCAGGTACAGGATGGTCGAAGGTGGATCAATACAACACGTGGTAAACCAAAGACACGTATCGCAGTTGTATCTTGTCAATCTTTATGGCATGACAACTTACGCAATCAAAGTGGGTCTGGTGAAGACCGACAATGTGACAATTTGGAGTGAAGAAATAACAGCTGCTACATTGCCGGGAAGTAAGCAAAATTAAAATTTTATGATCATCAGTGGGACTGATAGCTCATTCATCTCTCTCCCGGGAACATATGAACCCACGATTGACCAGTTCCCAACGTCAGTGGCTTCATAGCTCAGTTGGTTAGTGCATCGCACCGGTATCGCGAGGTCACGGGTTCAAACCCGTTTTGAAGCCCTGATTATTTTCAGGTTTCTATACGCAATTGCATAAATTGCGTTCACAACTGCGAGGATCAATCTTTTCATTTCATTTCCGCAGTTCATAAATGATTTATTTCATATACATCATACTCAAGCTGATGGTATGTCGATTAAGATTGCTTGATACACACATTATATTTGCCTTCAAATTGGAGTAGCAGGAGTCATCAATAAAAATATATAACTCCTATCATATGTATTCTTACCTGATCTGTTTCCATACATGTGTGTGTGTGTGTGTGTTTTTTTTTTTTTTGCCTAAAGTAGTTCGCGTTCTTCGGACGTGAAAGACGTGATTTAGAATAAAAAAATGTTCACTTTATTCATACTTGTTCAAATTGACTGTACTAGCTGGGAAATTTTATCGTTTGCATTAAATTATTGCTTGAAAGAATCGAACCTTCGCAAGAGAAAAGACATTACGTTTGCGTCGCGAGATCGAGAGTTTCACATTCGGGGTGAAATCTTGGGAGTCTAGACATTTATCACCTTTGATTCGCGTCTTGGAAATTGAGGACTTAATTACGTAGCTTTTTCTTATTGCCCCACTTCTAACACACTGTTTCTTTATTACTCAGCTCCGACTGCGCCACCTGAAAACGTGACTGCGTACAACCTCAGTTCCACCTCCATCATGGTCACTTGGCTTCCAGTTCCAGAAGGTTTCCTGAATGGTGAACTTCAGTCCTATCGCGTGTTCTATCGCGAAACTACCAGTGGGAGCTATCCTTCAACCGAGATCGTTGTAGGACATACTTTTTTATCTGTGATCATTTCATCTTTAAAGAAATTCACTGTTTACTCTGTCTGGGTGAAAGCAGTGACGACGAAGGAGGGTCCTAGCTCTGCAGTTGTTCAGGTCTCTACAGATGAGGATGGTAAGTTAATAATCCTTCAAAGCTCTCCATGGAATCAGCGCTCTTTTTAAGCGTCGTTGTTTTCACTGGTCGCCATATTTGAGTCATTAAAACCTGCAAGGTATATAGCCCAATTTGTCTTAAGGGAACTCTATCGCATCTACCAAGTTTTGCCGAGGAGGGTGTCATAATATCTCAGAAAGGTGACATAATTGTTTGGTTTATTCGTTGGCCGGAGAACTTAACAATGCCTGGACGTCACAGGCTAGGAAACCGAGTCTCTTTACTTTTCATGTTAGGCGTCTGTTGTAACGAGCAAATAGGACGGCTCTTCTAGCTTTGGCGTTTTTGATTGATACGTCAGTTAACTTCGCAAGAAGCAATTGACCCCCGATGGCATTCTTGTCTTCGAAACGCTTCCATTGCTTGATGAGATCCAAAGTATTGCTCTCGTTCCAGCTTTAACATTTGTAAGCATTTTCGGAGAACTTTTATCCTTGGGATGCAGACACTAAAACACGATGGCTTGACTAAGTTATGCTTTTTAAAGCTGCTCAACAATCCTTTTTGTTAACAGCAACTCTTTGCTTCTTTCACAGTGCCGAGTTTGTCTCCTGTGAGATTGACTGCTTTTAACACCAGCTCTACCTCCATCCGGGTCCTTTGGCAGCCGATACCGGCCAACCGTATTCACGGCATTCTGTTGGGTTATAACGTGCTGTATCACATAGTGAAAAGGGCTAAAAGAAGTGTTAACTTTGTGACAGTTAATGTGACTTCACTTTCAGTGGTCATACGGGATCTTTTGAAATTTTCTGAATACAGAATCATGGTCAGCGGGTTTACCAGCGTTGGTGAAGGGATCCAAGCTGAAACACGATGCAGGACTGACGAAAATGGCAAGTTTTAAATTTTACATCAATCAGTCTTAAGCGCAAGCGAGAACAAAGATTTTCACCATGTTCGACAGCTGATCTTACTGCACTCTCGTTCACTCCCATAAATTCCTAGCCAAGACTGATTCTGATTCTGATTCCATTCATTCATACCGTTGATTTCGATTCATAAGATTCTGTTTAGATCTCCGTACGAATCGGTATGTCGTGTGTGTTAATTTGGTCGGGAGGCTCTTTATTTTGCCTGGAACTGGGGAAACGCATTATGCCCCTTGCATAACACCTTCAGTGTTATTGCTATCCCAGTATATTTCATCTCCGCTGAGGGAAGAGACCCTGGAAAATCCGGACGTCATAAGGCGCTAAGGTATTTCTCAAACAACCTTAAAGGGGCAGTGTCACGGCAGTTTTGCGTTTTTAGGTCATAACTGACTGGAAATTGAAACTTGGTTCTTACACTCACAAGTAACAACATTCCTGACAAACCAAAAGGAAAACTTCAAATTAATTTTAACGAGGAAACTACCCATACGAAAGTTTTGGCGATTTTTTGAATACACCGTGTCAAAACTTGAAAAAATTGGCAATTTTTTTCAAGTTTCAATCCATTTCCATCCTCGCCATCCTTAGATGCAGATGAGAAAAAATGGTTTCAGTGCGCTAATATGGTACTTGTTAACGAAAAGTGTGCACTATTTTTTGGTTTCCGTTGATGCAAAAGCGTTTTTCAGTCTTTTAGCGTACGGCTCAAACGGCGTGACACTGCGCTTGAAAATTGGATGAAAATTGCACGAGAGAGGCATTGATAGAGGGGGTCAAAGTCCTAATCTTTTTAGCAGTTATTAAAACGTGACTTCGCAAAGAGCTTCTTCCAACCAAAACCATGGGCCATGATAATTAAAATCCGCTGAGGTTCAACGGCCCTTCGCGGTCGTTTCATGATTTTCTAGTAAGTAGAGTTATTAAAGTTCTTTTGTGGATGTTTTTCTTTTGTTTCAATCTACAATCAGTTCCCGACAGTCCACCTACAAACATCACAACAAGAAGCAACAACAGCACGGTTCTCGAGGTATTGTGGAATCCCGTAATTCGTGAGGAACAGAATGGAATAATTCGAGGCTACCACCTCTCGTTATTTGAAACTTGGGGAGCATCGTTAAGAAACGTGACCGTGTGGAATGCCAGCCAATCATCTTACCAGTTCCAGGTCTTAAAGGTATGGACTGACTACTTGGTCGAAATGTGCGCGTTCACCTCGAAGGGAAATGGTCCCTACAGTAGCAGTGTTTTTGCCAGAACGGACGAAGACGGTAAGAGATAATCAGATTGCGCGGCAATCAGATTGCGCGGCATTCTTGTCTCTACTTAACTTGCGTCTCCCATCCGCAAAAACCTGCACACATTCTACTGCTTATTCACCAAAGGCAACCAGTTAAAAGACATGTTTTCTGAGTATTTTTCATCATATTTACTAAGCAGCATCGAACCAATTCCCTTCTAATAAGAAAAAAAAAAGGTTTGAAAAAGCCTGATTTTAAGACATGGCAGAAGTTTTAATTCAAACTGTAAGCCACCTTTAAACAATTTTCTTAGTAAAACGTAACTTTTCAATGAGGAAGTTTTAAAAAAGGATTGCCAAAAGATGAAATAGGTATCAGGAGATAGCATAAAACATCCATCATCATTTGCCACGAAAAATGTGCATCAATGAAGATCATATCTCGTAGTGCTCTTAACCTCTTTTACTCTAGATTTGTATGTTCTCGGCATCACTGTGTTAAACTGCATATAAATCTTACATTTGCATTTTAAAATGAATTCACGTCATCCCAAGACAACACTGACACGCGTCGTTATGGTTCTATGTCAAGATCAATTATCTGATGTAGTTTTTCATGTGGCTATCCTCACTTGTGTTTGACCTGGCATTTATCCTGAAACGCTTTCTTTTTGCTACTGGTATCTTCGTTTCTTTTTTTCAGCTCCAGTAGTCGCTCCGGCTGGCCTTACTGGACACAATACAAGTGCTTCCTCTATCCGTGTTGCCTGGGAACCCGTCGCCACCGATGACGAGAACATCCGGGGTATTCACCGTGGTTACAAGATTTACTATAAACCAATGAATACTCGTTGGCCTCCAGTACTGTTGAATGTTACAGCTGACGAGAACTCTACTCAAGTTCAGCTATCAAATCTCCACAAGCTAACGAACTACTCCATCCATGTTGTGGTAATGACAAAATGGGACGGTTTGCCTAGTCGAACGATCTATGTATCCACTGATGAAGGAAGTAAGTGTTGAATTTTGCGTTAAGTACTTCCGACATGCTATTTCATTCGGCTTTAAATTCAGCCTAATTAAATTTTTCCAATTCTCGTACGTCATCTTGCAGCCATGGTCAAAAATGATTATGGGTGATTTTTCCTGCCGGTCGGTGGTTTCAAATAAGTTGTTGCTGAGTTCCAGGAGTGACTGTCAAGGAAACCTAACAAAATGACTGCAGCGGTTCTGGAGGAGCTCTGCGATTGACTAGTTTAACGGCGTCCATAGCACAATAGCTACCTCTAATAGAGAAATCGCTCCATGTTAAAGAAACTGGTATACTATCCACCTGTTATGAGACTCTTGGCTCGTGGAAAAGAAGATTGATCAACCCGTTCCCCTTATTGCTGACACATAAACAACAAAATAACGTGACTTTGACTATCTGTAACACACGTCTCTCCATCCTTCCGTAGTTATACAGATTACGCTATCAAACGTAGGGTACTATTACGTTTTGATTTACATCAAAGTAATTATTTTTATTTTGAGTTTACTTTTCTGATTTCACCACGGTGTGTTATGTTTCTTAGCTCCAGATCTCCCTCCAGCTGACGTAGGCGCTAGAGCACTGGGGAAGACAGGGATCGAAGTCCGATGGGCACCAGTTCCCGTTGGTTTTCGCTGTGGTATCATCAGAGGATACAAGATCTCATTTAACAGTAGTAATTCCACTACTCGTACGATCACCACATCTCATGACGCTTTTTACGCCACTTTGACATCACTGACGAAATTCACTTTCTACAACGTGTACGTTCAAGCTTTTACCGCCAAAGGAGATGGTCCGGCCAAATATCTCTTGGCCGCCACTGACATGGGAGGTGAGGGAATCGCATTTGTTGTCCCGTAAAGGAAGACCTGTAAAAGCTTTTTTGCAAATATGTAATACCACTTGTACCAATGTAGCTCTTAGGTTTGAATCTGAAACGGGTGGTCGAGCATGATCATTTAAATACATTGTCTTACTTGTCATGAAATCACTAACTATTGCAGCGGTCAAACGGAACCAAAGACCACAGAACACAGAACATTATATGTAAGCTATATTGTGTTGTTCTGAAGTTGTCTTTCTCATCATCGAGACGGGTAATCTGGCCGACAAAGGCGAAGAAAGGAACGCCAGCCACTCTATCTTGCGCAGAAGCTCAGCTGCCACGCGGAGCCAGCCGAAATCCGTTTCATTTTCCAAATCCCATAGCAAAGGGAAGAAATAGAAAACAAGAGAGGCCTGTCATAAAAACTCGTCAACACAGACCAGACCATTTGGTTTTCAATTGCTTTTAGTTCCCAGTGAAGCACCACCTGGACTAACAACAGAAGACCACGGAACAACTCATTCAATGGCAGTAAAGTGGCAGCCGTTGCCGCCCTCGAACGATTACGGCGTATTGTCTGGATACCGTTTGCGTTACCACCTCACAAAGATTGGGGAAGTGGCCACAACAGGTAAACCAACCAAGGAGCTGGTTGTTGACTCCAAAACCAATGAGGTTTTACTGCAGAATCTGGAAATGTATGGCACCTACAGTATTTGGCTGTCTGCTTTTACCATTAGTGGTACCGGACCAGAGGGCTCTACGTCTGGAAGTAAGCGTCGTTTGATCTGTTACTTTGTTTATTAAATTTACCTTCCTGGTCAAAAGTGTTCGGGACACTTTTCCTTGTTCTCGCCTTCTTGTGTGGAAATTGTAATTAAGTAACCAATGATTTACACTCTATGATAGAAATAGAGTTGCAAAGATCTTTCCCCAACACCCCCGCCCTGAACAATGCTGAAGTCCTTAAACTATACATGATTTGAGACACATTTTTGACTCCTGACATCCAACATTGTCCGGGAGGTTGAGTGGGAGGGGGGTAGAGGTCGAGTAAATTGAATTGCTGTTTTATGGAAACTGAAAATAACAAAGTGTCCTAGATGTTTTGGTCAGGATTGTAGTAATCATATCCCCAGCAAATGTTCTGACCTCTCGCGTAGTCAAGACTTCACACGTGAACAGTCATTTTTTTTTTTCTTTTCCTTATATCATATTTGAGAGCGACACTGAGAAGTATGCGTCAAGCTTCGAGCTTCGCTTTCTTTCTAGCTCAGCAAAGAATATTAGTGGAAGCAAAGGTTCCGACTTCTTAAGACTGCAACAGCTACTATGGTATCGATATCGTCGCTGGACGAGAGATTTTTTATTGAGCCGGCATAATGATAGCTGTGCATATTACAGACATTTCGGTTTCCGCGAGATATGCCCTGATGAGAGTTGCATGAGTCAGCGCGCAATAGTGTGGGCCATTTGCACGCCAGTGGCACGTCAGGAACTAGGACACAAGGGAAATTAGGATGGCGTTTTCGTCGTTGCCTGTTAATCAATTTCCTCTGCTATGTAAAAGTTGCAATGCAAAGGAAATAACGCTGGAACATGTCGCGTGCATCACGATTGGAAGAAGTAAATTCTAAGTCCATGCGACCTTCCTTAAGCTTTGTAATCGTTTAGGTGCTTCAATCACTTAGCCACAGAGACTAGCTTAGCTGCAAGGAGACTTGTACAACTCCTGTGTTATTTGCTAGGTTCAGGTTGTAAATGAGCATTGTGAACCGGCTTAATTGGCAAATCCGGGCACCTTTTTATATCCTGGAAGATTACATTTCCTCTGTTCATCTTTGGTTATTAAATTGTTTTGTTTTTTTGTTTTTTTTACTTGTGGTGTTTACAAAGAAACCTGCCGCTGCGAAAAGCAACATCGAACAAACTGGCGTAAGTTACCGCCTTACATCAGCAACTTGAGCAACGCAGACGCACCCCACCCTGGAGGAATAATACCAGGCATTCTACACGACATGGCAGTCATGTGTTGCCAAACGTGCAAGAGCCATGGAAAGACTGTTGTTGACTTCAAAGTAGACGGCGATGGACAGCCCTCAAAAAAGTCTAGTGATTCGGTATTGAGAGCCAGCATCTCTCATAAAACAGACTTTACGTTTCCTATTTCTGGTTATACTGGTCAGGAGAGGTGTGTTAGTAATTTTTGTTTTGTTTTTGTTCCAAGGTTCGTGCAAGTGCTCCCATCATTGTTGGTCAATTACGTGTATCATTATTGGCCCAACATGTTGGGTGCATTTGAACATTGTATTGGCTGTTCAAATTACAACATTCAACGACGTTAATGCTAAACTCTCCTAACAATACCCAAAGTGTTCAAACGCATCGATCCAGCATATTGGATCCAAAAATGTTGAATATTGGTTGTTGGCCAACGAAATGCGAGGGTCTGCAACGGGCTTTGGTTTTATAACTGGAATATGTCATATGTTAAACAAAGTTTTACAACTGGAATGTACCATATGTTAAATTAATCTTGCACCTTATCTGACTAATAGCCCAAGGCTGAGATATAAAATTTGTTTATTCTTTGAAACTACAGTGAGAATTTTGGAGTTCTTTGTCCTTATCACGCTTTGTTTGGAAACGTTTCACCACACACGGTAGCCAGTCAAACATCATGGATAGCTTCTTTCAACACGCGTTGGACCCATCTTTTGACCCAATAGCAACGTCATACACCCTTTGCGTAAATGGCGCCTAAATGTGAATAACAACACTTTGTACATCCTTAGCCTCGTACTTATGTTTCTAGACAAAGGATTTTTCACATGAATGTGAAACTTAGGATGTACATCGCCATTTATGAAAAGGGTCTGTGGTTCTCATTTCTCGTTTCTTTCACGATCACTCCCGTCTTTTATTCGCCTCTCAGGTTTGGCGAAGACTTTGGTTACTGGCCTCTTGTGCAGACACCAGGCGTAGCTTATATCGTCAACACTGGTACGGGGGAGACACCAGCTTCAGCACTAAATAACACCTTAGTGAGCTGCTGGCCCGCTGCACTGCTCGTATTTGTGACATCAATACTAGCTGGATTCCTTATCTGGATTGCGGTACGTTTTTGACGGAGTTCAGCCAAATCCCTCTTTACGGCCGATAGTGTTCATAATAAGAATTCTTCATTAAGTACCCGGTCACCAAAACCAAACGCTTAGTAATGCCCGCGTGCAAGTCGCGATTGAATTTGATCTTGCTTCTCATTGGCTGAAATTTGTCAACCGTTCACGAAGTGAGGCAAAGGAAAACCAACGCAAACGCGAACTATTTTCGACACAACGTTCGGTTGAAAACCGTTTTATTTAAGGAGGAAGCAGATAAAGATTCGTATTTTAACTGTTTACGTTTTCTTAGGACTGGAAAACAAATCAAAACCAGTTCTCACTCTCTGTTACACGGGGGCCTGGAGAGGGGTTCTGGTGGGCTTTCATAACCATGACAACAGTTGGGTAAGTGATGAATACAGGAAGGCCATAGATTTGGCATGAATCGTTTTCCATTCAAAGGTATATGTGATGAATTAGTCCTACTAGTTAACTTCTGCTAAAGTGTAGACACACGGTGCTCTATATTTCTCCTTCATGGCCTTTTGATTCAGTGTTTTTCCATTTTACATTATAATTCATGCATCAAATATTTTCGCTCGCACACGATTGGTCTAAACGCATCACGTGTCTGTATATGCCCCAGCCAAAACCGGAAAAGATACGGCGACATTCCCCAAGTGCGTGTTGCGAAAAAAATATTTGAAGAATAATAAAGAGAATAGCCTCCATTTGACTTTAAAAACATGCTCGGATATTTAATTGTCCTTGGACATTATCAGTTCCTCACTTTCCTCGAGCTTTGCTCTCGGTAAACTGTTCGCTTCTCGGAACAGATAATGTCCGCGGACAAATATGCGAGCATATTTTATCGCCAATTTTTTTTTATATCGCGCCTACTCAATTCGGTCTTAAATATGGGTACAATACCAAAATTTCGAATAGTGTTCCCATTATCGTGGGCAGATCAACAACCCTGGTTTTTCCAAACGGCCAACTATCGACGCCTTGATTCGTCTGATTTGGAATGTTCTTAGTGTTAGTTACGGTAACCGCGTAACAGTTTCAGGCATTCGGTTTTCATGTGGAACGAATTAAAACTAAATTTCTCCTTGTAATATCAACGCTTTATAAAACAAAGTGGTCGCGAGAATTAAGGACAGGACCACTCAAGATGAACTTGCTTGATATTTTAACAACTTTTCCAAACGGTTAAAAAGAAGCTGACGATGACGCTCTCCAATCTTGATACTGTGGCCAACTTTCTTCATCTCATCAACTGAGTCGATGCAATCAAACTTTCGTTTTAATTCTTTTTTTCCGCGACACAGCGTCCCCGCTTTTCATCTAGAGACCAATTAACTGGTCCTCTTAACGATTTCTCATACTCATTCTTGCAGATACGGTGACAAGTATGCAGTTACTCCAGCGGCTCGCCTGTTCACTGTTGCCTGGATTGTAACAGGCCTTGTGATTCAAAGCGGGTTCGTTGCTACAGTAACGCTGTCCTTGGTTTCACAGTCGTTAGATGTAGATTTCAAACTGTACGGGAGTAAGGTATTAACATTTTCAGTGATTGTCAATGATTAAGATTCGCCTTTTGTCTTTTTGAACATCAATTGTCATAGTCATCTTAATCTCTCGAATCCCGCGGGCCCTCAATCGTGCGTAAGGAATTTTGAAGATACTTTAATAACTTGTCATTTAAGTTATCAACGTTTGAAAGTTTTTGTCTTGTTGTGTATATTAATATGGATTATTATCTAATTAAGAGGTCTCACCATTTCATTGGCTTGATTTTACGATGACATTTGGTTTAAGATCATTAACTTCAGAGCGATTTTGACGGAATGCCAATTTGTGTTTAGCTCATTTTCCTATTTCTTTATTTATTCCCTCGACTTCCTGCTTCTTCTGGTTGTATGTTGTTATTCTTTTGAGTGTGATCTGTACACTAGCGAAATTTACCCCTGTTTTTGACATAAAAACTCATGCAAAACAACTTAGTAATTTCTTGCTAAAGAGCGTTTTTGCTCACGTGACTTTCAGCCATATTGGTTTACTGAAACAAAAAAAGCTATTTGCATAAAAGTAGAATGCAATTCCCAAAGGGTTAATTTGGGACACTGACATGGCCGCCGTGACGTCATGCATGTGAAAACACGATAAATTTAGCGATTTTTATTCATTTTCTTTCAAGACTGCTGCTATTCAAGATTCATTTGAATATCGATTTGGACTAAGACGGAATGCGCGAGTTAATCCTGGTAAGTTTATTAAACTTTATCAATTCTTTATTAAACTGTATTAATTCATTCAGTACCCATATCTTAGTTCAGAACAACATGGAACACCTTACAAGTCTGTCTTACACTGGGCAGTTTTGCATGAAACTTGCGTCGCAATAAAACTGTGAGACAAGCTGCGCGAACAATTGCCGCCTGGTGTAACAGCGTATTTATCGTGTCATCCATGTTGTGAATCTTTTTCTCCTATTTTTACTCATTTAGACAAGCAGTACACAACTTACGATGAGATTTCCGAAGCATTGCTAAATGGTGACGTCGCTGGAGCTCTAATAGACACTTATGTTCTTGGAAGTAGGAAGAACCTGTTCGAGAAACCTTCACTTCGAGTTATGAAAATCTACGATTACTCCACTACTTATGGAGTTGTTTTAGGAGGCGAATCAAAAAAACTGAGCAAGTGCGTCGGACGATACATGCAAAGCCACAGAGTGGAAATCTTTCAGGCCATAGAAAACCATGTCGACTCAGTGGAGGTGAGGAAAATGGAAAATAGGAACGCAAAGTGTACATGCGTTTCCTGTGGCTGTTTAATTTGTATTCAGGGTTTGTTACTAATCAATCGCAGCACGCGACATAAGAGTATTACTTCATATTGCTGTGGTTGCCGATGCTGCTAATGTAAATCGCTATTTCGCTAGTGCATAGTATACATAAACTACGAAACAAAGGGTAAGCCTTTGTATAAAATGAGCTTTCGTCCATACACATGAGAATTTCCTTTGCGACCACCTCCCGTAAGCGATCATTTTTCTGCTGAAAAAAAACCCCAAGATTTTCAAGTGAAATCAATACAATTGGGACCTCGCCTATACAGACGACCACCTTTCCATCCCAAGCCACCGCGACCCCTTTTTTAGTTGTTGTTGTTTCCTCTCCTCCGTTATAATTACATTTTCGCTCCTTGGCCAGCTACGTAGACATTACAAAATGTCACAATCCCAGGTACTTGAAGTGTTTCCCAAAATAGACTTGCAGCACTCAAGTACAGGTTCTTCTCAGGAAAGAAGAGAGATCTGGTAACGAGTTTGTCTGTGTAGACGAGCTTGACATATTTAAAGGGCCTGTGTCACGATAATTCGCATGTATGCTTTTGATTGACACCGGAACGCTGTGAACCAATAGAAATCGTACGACTTAGTGACATCTTTATTTATATATACCTTTCAAATTTCTGCCTCCCATATTTTCTTCGCTTTTTTTGCTTTTCTAAGGAAACAAAACGACAACGGGGCGAAAAGAAGCTTTTTTCCTGCGCCGCTTCGTGTCTCTCCTCTCGAAGACATCAAATTTCTCTTCGATGTTTCCACAAAAATACAAAATATCCTGCTATAATCCTCCACGAATGAACAAATAGGTATCAAATGCTGTTATTATAATTCATACAAGTCTCACAAGGTCGATAGAAAAGGATGTTCCTCACATAAACCAACTTTGAAAACTGTTCCGTCGGAACAGAAATCAAATCCCCGCACATGCGCAGAAGAGTGCAACAGGCCCTTTAAAGCGGTTTTCAGTTGAGTTTCTTAAAACACAATCTAAAGCAATAACCAATCACAGCCAACTCAAACAGTACAATGAGCCATTCAGAATTCGATGCAATTATGTATGAAGTCAGTACTAAGTGTCTGTAAACGCGCGTGAGCCAGGAAAGTCGCCAAGTCAAGTCCAAAATAAACACGAACTATAGGCCATATTGGCCTTCACTCGGCCTTCCAAGTGGCAAATGAATGCTTAATTTCGTAAAATGCAATTTACTACTTCACTGATTCTCATAGATACACAAACTTAGCGAAAAGACAGGCGCACCCAACGACAAGTTTCAGTAGATATCTGTTCGGTGGAAGGTAGTTCGCCGTAGGCTTTCGGCGACGATAAAAGAGTACAGTCGGATTTTCGTAACTGAAACGTTGCCTAAAAGATTCACCATGGCGAAATAATAGCCCCAGACGTTTTCGGAAGGGTCATATTTGCTGTTGTCAGTCAAAACGTCAGCTAGCATTTTCGAAACGCAAATAGTTCCCTAGAACGTTCGTGGACAGTTCACTTTAGCTGGTAATTTCTCAAAGGAAGATATTGTTCCCAATTAAAATTTCAGCTAAGGAATCCCGGAACAGATCAAATTCGTCTAGCTAACACCATAGGGTACTTAAAAATGCCTTTTTACAGCTTTTGTTTGATTTGACTCGTTGGGTGCCCCTGAAACGAGACCTGAATTCACTTCATTTTATTTTCACTACGAAATCATGTTGATCACGTACAGATAATTGCATTGCCGTCTCTAATGCATCGCATTTTTCAAGAACATTCAGTTAACATTGCTTTTGTTGAGTAACACATTCATGGACAACATGCGAAGGTACAAGATTATATTACACATAAAACTAGAGCAATACTTAGAAGAATTGATAGAGCTGTTAACGTGAAGCTTGTGAGATGTGGCTTGGAGTGACAAGAATACCTCACAAATTTATGTGTCCAGGGGCCCGTTTCTCGAAAGTCCCGGTAACTTAACGGGCCCACAAACCATATTTTGAACTCAAAATCTCAATAAAATTAGGGACTGATCTGACTTCTAATGAAGTCCATTTTGTTTCTTTAGCTGATAACTTTACTGTATGATTTTCAAAAATTTTGAAACTCCCATATGGAATGAAAAACAAAACTGCTTAACGGGCCCGGTAATTACCGGGAGCTTCGAGAAACAGCCCCCAGATGGGTTGTCAAGGACTGCAAATGCTCGGGCTCAAACTTTGGTGGATTTTACTGAAGGGCAGTGCCCGCTATCACGTGGCCGTTGTGCCCAACGAGTGGCTTCCAGCTTATCTATACACATAATTTGTGAAGTATTCTTGATAGAGCTGATAATCTACTCAGTACAGTATACAAAATATATGAAACAATCATAATAGTCATAAAAATAAAGAAGTTACTTGCATTTTCGCTTTGATACGTGGCTCAACGTGGTGGCTTCTTTATAATCTAGCATGGCAACGTTCTTGTACGTTGTTCGTTGTTGCTATTCTTTGTTAGCGCTTGCGCAGAAACGCCGGAAGTGAGGTTTGCAGATGGTACACGACGACGAAGAAGAACGGAGGGCATTGTTAGACTCGGGCCTTTCACAGGAAGCCCGAGTAATAACACTTGTTACTTTTGAACGCCAATTAAAAACCACTACTAATCAATGTAATCTAAATTATTTTTCAGGAATCGCCCATACCTCTGGCTGTAGAGAGATCAACAGGTTTGCTCGACAGCGAATCTCCCTTCTTCAAAATGACAGTGCTTGTCTTTTCTCTTGTGTTAGTCGCCCTTATCGTTTTAGGAGCGTTGTGGGAGTTAACAAAAAGACTGAAAAGACGACGAAGGGTGCAACCAGAATGTGAGTGACAAAACACATCTTTGTCCATCTCAGTGCCGATTGATATAGTTTTGATAACTGTCTTGCGGACCAATGATCTCTGTCATCTCTCGGTGATTTTTAAACCTGGTTTCTATATGATCGCAGACGATCGCGGATCGCAGATCGCAGATGGCAAAACGGTCTGCGAGCGTCTGCGATCGTTTGCGATCCTGTGATCGTGATCACAGACGATCGCAGAAGATAGAGCCATGTTCTATCTTCCGCGATCGTCTGTGATCGTCTGCGATCAATTGCGATCGTGCGATCATATGGAAATCAAAGTTTTGCGATCTGGGATCGAGGTATATCCCATAATATGCCGTATTCTGATTTATGTTTCCAAGAAACAAGGTTCGAGCGTCTGTTTAGAGCAACAATCGCCGTGATGTGGCAATGGTTCTCCGGATTTCAAGTGGCGGAGATGACCGAAGGGGGAAAAAATCAAACCCAAAAATATCCCTGGACCAAAAATTAAACCCCAAATTTCCATGATGAATCTCCGAGTCTTAAAAATATCCAGAAAGGATTGTACTTTATTTGCAGAACTATGCAGTTACCATCCCCCAAGCCACACACAAAAATACTTTCCAAGTAACCCACCCCCCAAAAAATCCTTCCAGCATCCCCGTCATGGCTCTTGCCGTCACTTGAAATCCGGAGTATTCCCCCCCCCCTCCCACCCCGGGGCTCACCCCTCTTCCCAAAGTCAGGCAACTTGTCTATTGTCGCCATTTATCTTTCACAACATACTCACTCAAATTAATTAGGTTAGTAGTTCGCCTAGCCTATGTACATCCGTCTCTCTCCCCGATTTTTTTGAGGGGAGAAGGCGGATGAACACAGGCTATAGTTGCTAAGTTCCTTTGAGCAAAATTGAAGACATCAAAAAACGAGCTATCTCACAAGAATACCGTAATACAAAGGTGTATCAAACAAACCATTTTAGGATAAAGCCATACTTTATGTATCAAGGGGGCATTCCGCTTAAATACCTTGTTTTTCGTAGATTTCAGCTAACCTTTCCTCCAAAATCTCGCTTTTATTTTATTTCATTCAATCGAAAAATGGCTCCATTAGGTTGGAGTCCGAGTTTCAGCAATTGTTTTTGAATTTTTTGGTGACTTTTGAAGTGCTTTGGAGGAATAAAAAATATTGGATATAAAGGTGGTTGAAAATTAGAATTAAATGTGAATAATTAGTAGACAGAGGCCTGATGACCCCCCCCCCCCCCCCTCTCACGACAAGATGCCCCTGAACCCGTTAGTGGACTAACTGGTTTATGTGTTTATTCTTTCCTACCTCTCTTAGCTTTCTTTCATTGTCAATTCCCACAAATTTTCATGGTTCGTTGTTGTTTGTTCAATAACGCTTAACTCGTGACTTTTCATGCTTCTCTTCAGGTGACTCTTGGCATGACACTAGAAGAGAAATGAACAAGACTGTGGAAGATTTCGCTGCGGAAATTAAACGACTGGTGGAAGAGCTCAAAGCTAAACATTCGAAAGAGCGACTCCAACTTCTTAACGCATTGAAGTCAGCAGCCCCCAAAAAAGAACTCGAACAAACAGGCATTATTGGAAAGACTTTTGAGCAGAGAGGGTCCTTTTGGGTTAATTGGCATCGGGGGTAGGGGAGAGAGACGGAACTACCCACTCCCTTCCTGCCCCCCCCCCCCCGCCCCCTGTTGAGAAATCATGATGAATACGTTCTTATAATTAGCAAATAATGAACCTTAATAGGTTTAATAATCTCACTGAACATGGACTAAATCAATCGAAATCAAGAGCACACCGTTTATTACTGAAAAAAAAAATAGTTATTTAGCTTCATGAATCATTACAGCTAAATGTTTAGTTTTTGAACTGAAGGATTATCTTCTCATGTTGTGAACGCAATTATATCCACTCAATTGCGTAAAGAAGACTGAATAAAAAAATCAGGACTTCAACGGGGTTTGAACCCGTGACCTCGCGATACCGGTGCGATGCTCTAACCAAGTGAGCTATGAAGCTACTGACATTGAGAGCTTGTAAACTGAATAATTGTGGGATTTAAGTTTAGTTTCTGTTGTCTGCTATATTTCTAGTGACTATAAAATCACTCTTGCGTCTGGAGTTACATTAAGTTAGAACATCTTTCATGTTTTCTGGATTAAGTGGTTCCATATAATTTTATGCTGATTTGACCAATATTTGACCAAGTTTCAACAAGATAGTTCTTTGCCCGCAGTCTCTTATGTATTTTTTGTAACAAAATTTTCCCAAGGTTCATTATTTCAAAATTGCAATAAAAAATGTACACCCTATATCCAGTGGGTCTTACAGATTACGTCGTCGGTGACCTTTATTGACGTTATATCCAGATGGTCACGGTGGCAATTCTCTTAGGAAGGCTTGTAAGGCATTTACACGGCCTCTCTTTGCAACCAGATCGCGTATACGTTGAACGTTATCTGTCATCACACAGATTGCACTGAGTTCCAGTGTATGCTAAATGTTGAAAAATAGGTACATGTGAGAGATAGTCATAAGCAATAACGGGCTTAGTCAACATGTACCACACGTATCAGGGGCACCCAACATGCCAAATCAACCTAAAGGTTTAAAAAGGCATTTTTAAATACCTTAGCTAGTTGATCTGTTCGGCTCAGCTGAAATTTTAATTGCTCGAAATTTTAGGGAACAAAACCTCCCCTGTGAAATGAATTCCCAGCTTTATGGGAATTTTTAGGAATTCCTAGGAATTCCTAGGAATTCTCAGAAATTCCCAGAAATTCCTAACTATGCAAATTAGACACAGATGCATAAGGTTTGGAATTGCTGGGAATTCTTGAGAATTGTCCGTTACACAAATTTCTATGCTTGGAATTCCTAGGAATTCCTAGGAATTCTCAAGAATCTTAGTAGAGCTGTTAATAATGAAGGTTGGAATTTTTGGGATTTTCTAAGAATGGACTTTTTGAGGCAAATTGATGGGTTGTAATTAATTTTTGAGTTTCTAGAATTGCACACTTCTCAGGAATGTTATGTCTAATGACTGCAGACTCCAAATAAAAACCTGTTACTGAAATTAAAAATACAATTAAAAACAATGTTTTCTTTTGAAAAATATAGCATTTATTGTATACCTACTAAGACTTTTGCATGTAAAAATTTTCAGGTGTCACTACTTGTTAGATATTTGATAAATCTATTCCCAGAATTACTCCCTTTTGTAAAGTACAAAATACTAACTTCTAGGTAACTCTTACAAATGGCACTGTTATACCTCCCAACTCAAAAACGTTCTCCGATTGGAGGAGAACGTGTCACATGTCATGGGTCAAAACTCACTAACTCCCTGGGGAGATAACAACTTGAACTTAGAGAGACAGCATTCATTTTTCAAGAAAAGGGATTTACAATTGTAAAAGCAGACCAGATTAACAAGGGCAAAATTTGAATGATGTTTTGTGTCCCCAAGCTTTAGCATTTCTCATATTTTTAAATGAATGTGAAAATCCCATAATTAAAGGATTTTCAATGTGGCAAGAAATACACGTATGCATCAGGCTGAGAGCATGCAAACATTCAAAGGCTTTTTTGAGCTTGAACAAACCATCTCTATTGCAAAGGAATTGTTCACAAATATTGAAGATCTAAACATATACATGTAATGCATTAAAAACACACTATCCACAAACTCCACAGAAGTTTGGCACTCTGATAACACATATGTTGTCTTTGTTTCCTTCCAGGAAAAAAACTTTTTCTTGTAGCTTCTCAGTTCGCTCAACTTGAAGTTCAGATCTAAAAGCAAAATTTAAAAGTAGTAGAGCAAAATGCTACACATCAATTGCTTTTCAAAGACCAGACATAATTACAACAATTTCATGTTAATTTGTTCAATAGGCAAAATTATTGTTTCCATTGACAGTTACCCCAGTGGTAAGAGGTTTTGCAGCATTTTCTACATGTCATGTAGATTTAAGTACAGTGTCTGTAGTCTATCAAAAATAGAAAAAAAAGAATCAGTACCTTTCTGGTTTCATCCTTAGAATGTGATGGCCTGCATCTTGAAAGAAAAAGGGTTTGCCAAGATCTGGATACACCTCTCGGAACACTGCAAGTGTTAATCCAGAGTCTCTGTCCCAGACAAAATACTCTATCTCCCCAATTTTCCCATTCTCAAACAGGGCAACAGATGAATTCCGTTTGACCATTCTGGTATATTCCTTTGAGAAATAAACACGTCCATTCTTCACAATACGTAGCACTTTCATCTTTGTTTGGCTAGTGGTTTCAATGTTAATCTTCTCAAGCAAATCTTCTGACAATCCATCAAGCTTTTTAGCTCCACCAGCAATTTGGCAACCTTGAGCAGTCTTGAGATTTTTAACCCTAAAACATGTATAACAAAACAAATATTCACCTGTGTAATGTTTGTTAATGAATAGGCTACACCAATGCAGTAAAAGCCTTTCATTTAGTGCATTAACTTTTGGAATAACTTAAATTTACACACCCTCTTTTAGTGTTCAGCATTCTTTCGATGAAGTGTTTCATGGCACCATTTTCCATCAATTGTATGTCACACCTTAGTCGACTCTGAGCATGAAGCATCCACAGAACCTTTAAATGTAAAAGGAATTCAATGATTAATTGTTTTCAATGGCAATCAGGTAATGTCAGGTGAGGGAACTGTTAAAACAGTTACTAGATCTTTTATATAAGATGGTTCCTGGATTATAAGAAGCTTCCAATAATTTGGCAACTGGGGAATAACAAGATCCATGTTATGACATAAAGAAAAGGCTGAAACTGATCAGTTTCTATACAATATCAAAACCTGCTCTTCACTTCCAAGAGAGAGAGAGTGTGTATCTCACCTGCCTACAAACATTTCCTGTACCATGTGTCAGGTCCATGATGGTACCATTCATATCTTCAAAACCAAAGGTTGACCAAGCCCAAAGGGGTCCCCATCCCTGTACATAGTCAGCCAAATGAACACCGGCATTGTGAACATTGAGCCCACAACTTCCATCCCCTGTAAAGATATTAATAACATTCAATGATTGATTTCACAGTTGATAGGCTTTTTAAAATCTTAAATACTAATCTTTGAACAACCTTTTAAGTTCGAAATGAACAAAACAGGCAACAACAAAACATCACGTCTGTTTTCAAACACTGTGCCTACAAGTTTTATCGAAAAAAATCCTGACCAATATATATGTTTTTTTGTGTTGCATATCTGATGCATTGCACCTCAATAGATCAAATGGAACCACACAACTGATTACCGCAGTATCTCATGCTCTCACCATATAAACTCTGAAAGTCTCTGTAAAAGGTGTGCAGGAGATCTTTCGCTCTGTTTAATTGAAAAGGTGTAATTGCATCTCCAAGAAGGATGAAAATACCCTCTGCCAGGTGCCCAAAATGTAGCAGGTATTTGTCAGGCAGGTAACCAATTAAACATGGTAATCCGTAGTACAAGAGCCAAGCTTGCAACTCTGAAGCTTTAAACAAAGTAAAAAGGGATAAAATACATGTAGTTTTAAATAATCAATTGTTAATAACATTTCAAATTAGCTTCACACTAAACAGTTGTTGTGACTCACTTACCCTTTCAGCCTGCATGCATGACAGGTATTGAAAGGAATTACTAGAAGTGTGAAGCATGATCAGAGGGGGATGGAAAAGAATTCATACAAAGACGCCATTCTACCTTTGCAATTGATTAGCACACACAAAGGTTTGATCATTATTAATTTGTTGCCTTTGGAGGTTTGCCTCCCCTCCTCAGTTTCAAATTCAACAACCGCAAAATGAAAACTTATTATGCAACACAAGACTAAATCCCAAGCTATAAATGCAGCAACTTACTACATATATCTAGACACAGACATGCACCTTTCAAGTTTTTGAAATGCTTTTCTAGGTCCCTTGGAAGTCTTGACAAATAATCAGGTGGTCTCATCCTTTGCAGTCGCTTGCTGATGTCTGCAATCTGCAACATGTGTATGAAATGTAACCATCTATAAAATACTATATAAAATAATAATATAAAGGACCTCTTTCTTAATTTGCCACCGTGTACATTTACTTATATACTGTAGTTCATGAGCCACCTACGGACACACCGCTGATCAATATGAAGACTATCATCCTCGACTTAAATGAGGGACAGCCATAACTTTACAATAAATAATTTTACTAAACTTACTTGCCCACCAATGAAATAAGGTTGTTTGTAATTTGATGCTGACAGCCATTTGTAGAGGAGAGTCTTGGTAATTCCTAATAGACAGCCATGCATGTAATCTGGTACCATTCCGACAACAATATCAAACCAAGGCATTAATGCCAGACTTGTGACATCAAAGATACCTGCAACCTGGTTGACAGAACTCAAGTTTGAGTACCTGTAATAAATTTCACAAAAACGAACTTTTCATTTAGCAAAGTAATCATGTCCCAGCAATTTATTGTTTTTGTTTATATCTGAGCAAAATGCAGTCCTCCCATACAGCTGAGTGAGAAACCTAAAATCCTACTTTGGAGGAAACATTAAAGCCATTAAGTTCTCAACAAGAATCCCAAAAGTGTGTCTCACCTTTTTTCTGGGACCTTGATGTGCTGCTACAGCATTGGTCAGAAATGAGTTGGTGGTACGCTTTGGAGATGTTTCCTCTGGAATTCTGTAGGGATAACAGCGAGCGTGGCCTTTGCCTTGTTTTACAACAATACCTGGCTCCTCACATGTAAGACAGCCACTTTCCCCGTTGTGTTGTGTCATACAAAGAAGGTACGATTTTCCTTGCAAATCAGTTGACCCAAGAATGACGGCAGCCTTTACAGTGATTGGGGATTGCTCAACAGCCAATACAATCTGAACACCTTTTGATACCAGAAAGTATGAAAGCCAATTTAAACTTGTAAGCAATCTATTCTCAAGTCAAGTTAAGGACGTTTGCACCCATTGCTACTGCGCATCCTTTACTCACCATCATTATATAACTTGGTCATTTGGGTTGCAAAAGGTTCAAAGTAGACATTAAATGGTGGTTTTCCTTTGCCCTGCCAAATTCCCCACATAAGCATATTTTGTTTGGAAAACCTGAAAATGAATGTACAAAATGTCAGACAATGTGAGTGAAAGATGCATCTGTATTGCACACTGTTTGAGATACAAAACTGCCATGCTTTTGTTTAGATCAACTATCAATTTTATAGATGTAAATAAACGACTAACACTATCACCTGGGTAATATACAAACCTGTCAGGAGAGGGAAGCTCATTAACTGCAAGGAAGACAGGCCACAAGGAAACACTGGATGATGAGTACAATGGCGCACCATCGGTGTTAAAAATCAAGCTGATATTTGACTTGTTGTGTAGGAACTGGCCCTTCTCACACAACTTAATATAATATTTTCCATCCATGATGTCTTCTATGACTTTTTTCCCACGACACTTAATTCTGTTTTGGATGGTTGACCAAATCCCATCTCCTTAAAATACAAACAGAAATTTACTTTATAAGAATTTTTTTCATTTTGCATTAATAGTTGTGAACAACACATTGTTCATGTAGAAATTTAAAGAACAGAAGCAGACACAAAATAGCTTTAAACAAGAATCTCCTACATGTATGCCAGACTCTGTGATTACTGTAGATAAAACACTCTGATTACTAGCCTACTCTAGACATATTTACCAATGCATTCAAGTTATCATGGTAAACAACACTTACTTTCCAAAAGATCTTTCAGCTGGTCCTGGATGTTTATGGTGACAAAACTGTTTTTGTGCTCCCTTTTAGATTGTTGATGTGCACTTCCCTTGTATCGAAGTCTAGTAAAAAATTAGAAATAAATAATCAAATCATTAATTACTGGACGAGGTTGAGCAAAATGTTGTGATTTGTCAGTGTCAAGCAGATTGATAAATTGCTGACATAGAAGGACGAGGCAAATAATCGATCTGAGATGTTGACAAATCATGACGATTTGCGATAACTGAGTCCAATAATACTTACATGCACATTACTTTGTTTTCATAGCTACATGTAAATCACTATGACAAATCAGGGAAGCAATCTGCCATTAATTTTTTTCTACTGGACTGAGGTTACAATCTATTACACATGGGCAGGATATTTTTTTCCAGCACGCACACATTTGGATGGTACTACATGTACATGCATGAACAGATCATCATTTGTCGACAGTTACATGTATTTGTAGGTCACGTGGTGGGATCTCAGTCCCTAAAAAGAAAGAACCTACATTGATTGATAATACAAATTATTTATTTGGGAATGTGAAGTTAGTTTCACACTGTAGTAATACATACATGTGCCCGGCATAACTAACTGAGCCATTGACCAAGCATGAAATGAGGAACATGTAAAAACAAAAATAAAACCCAAACATCCAATTTCCGAAACTTACCCATTACAATTGGCTGTAGAACAGTAATACTTGTTTGGATCATCCAAAGGGAAAAGCGCAAGGCATTTTTCACAAATGTCATAAACATGCAGTTCGCACTTCCCACACACTTCTTGTACTTTGCTGTAAGTAAGAGTTCTGAAGGTTTCGTTTTCAGGACAAGCGGTTTTGATCAAATCTATCATATCTTTAGCAGCTTCGCTGGTGATACAATGTCTTGAAACGTACGACAGAATAGCCATGCAAGCTTTCTCTCGGTCAGAGAAAGAACCAGCAAGTGAACTGCCGTGATCGGAACTCTCGTCTTTATCGGATGTGTCATCATCATCGCCATCGCTGTCACTGTCTGACTCGACTTCACTGCTGCTTACAACATCCTCGAACGAATGGCCATCATCACTGTCCAGGTCAGAATCTTCACTGTGATCCAAGAATGGAGATTCTCTCAGTGATTCCGACTGAATATTTCCCTCCAGCGATTCTGTATTATCTATATCGGTACATTCGGGTTCTCTACTGACGCTTGATGCACAAGACTCAACAGATGCAGCGAATGTACATGTAGCTGTTGTCTGTTCGTGGTCAGCTAAAGAAGTTTTTGAACGCTTTTGATTAAATCTTGTTGTCCTTGGGATTGGTAGACTTGGATCTTCGACGTATAACTTGTATTTTCTTTTAAAGGGGCCTAAAGATCAGCAAACCGTCGTTATAAGTTGAATGCCACAAGAAAACAAAAATTAATAAGTGCTAAGTTCACAGCTTACCTTTTCCATGAATCGATTGCAAATGACACTCAATTCTTTGTTTTCGAGACAACAAGCGCTGGCAAATGGAACACTTGAAGTATTTCCTATTATCTTTAACAACTTCTTCGTAAAACGGATGGCTTTCTTCCTCAAAAATAAGGAAATCACTTCTCGAAGCAGACGACGTTACGGTCGCAACGGTCGCCATTTTTGGCTGGGTGAGCAAACATCACGGTCAGCGGTTAATGACAACGAGTCGTCCGTTTCAAAGGGATTTCAAAGGTGGCAAAAACTTCATGCTAGCCCAGATTTAGAGCACATATAAAAGAAGACAATAAAGCACATTTACAGGACAATAGAGGAATACGGATTTACATATTTGGAAGGTCAATTGTCGGTCAATTGCTAAACAAAGACTTTTCACGTGGAAGTTCGTGGAAGCGTCAAAGATCAAACTGAAGATCAAAGATTTTCGCGCCCATTTATTGTCATGTGATACGAGGCAGCCAATCAAGAGGTGATTTACTCCGGGTAATAGACCTAATCGAGCGGCAATTTTGAAACGTGGTTGATTCTCGTTGTCGATTATAGTCCTTTTTTTTTTCTTCAATCAATTAGCCTATATTTGCCTACAATGGTTTGGGTAGTAGTTCATTGGGTTGGAGGTAACAGTGTCAGTGTTATAAATGAAAAGGAGATCAATGAAGAAGCAGATTTGATCAAGGAAGGGGCCCGGCCACTGTGTCTGTGATCTCGAAGAACTCTAAAGGAAAAGCACAAATCTATCGAGCAGTTGTGCAAAAAGTATTTGGTGAGTTACCTTAAGCTTAATAGAATTGACTACATTGTAATAACTTAAGGCCGCATGTACCACTGTAGCTTTACCAAGATATTCGTTGATATTTTGTAGCTGTCTGTAAGGTAAACCGTATCTGTATGGAATTAATCTTAAAAAGACTTGCATTGTATGTTACTCTGTTCAAGTATACAATACCGTGGAGTTTACGCTAATAGCTAATCAGGTAGTTTGCAGGTAATCCACCCCTTAACTATGTTCTAAAATTAAAACTACACTAATGTACAAATGATTTGGACAAAACTCTAAACGCAGAGAACTAAAAGTCTAGAGAATAAAATGACAATGAAATCCGATGTCAGTCAAACTAATAAAGCGATCGAATTTTGCTTTTTTTTTTTTCCATGAAGGGCCAGTTAGTCAAAGGACCGTGTCATTAATTCAACTTAAGACTGATAACATTAATTTGTTTGTCTAAACAGCTATCATTTCTTCTCCACAGCAACAAATTCCAAAGCACTGGACCACGAAAAGACCCTTCTTGAGCCACTGGATTCCTCAGGTGGGATGAATCTTTAAACAAGATGTTTACAAATCCTTTTGTCATTTCTGCATGATAAGTTAGTGGCCAAACAGGAGTTTGGATTTCAGCTGTCAATCTTAGTCATTTCTGAGTTGCACTAAAGTCCTATTTAAGACCAACTCCATCTCTCTTTTTCCTCCAATAGCTGTCATGGAGAAGTGCTACCAGACAACCCAAGGGAATGTAGACAAGTGGATCAGGGGACAGCAGAGGAAACTGTGAGATCAATTCAAGAGGTCAAGAGATCAAGGAAAGTGATGTTATTGTTTAAATTCAGATTTCATAACCTCATTAGAAACTTGCAACTCTGTTATTGCTGTTTTCTATGTCCATAAAATAGAGGATGTAAGAAAATTTCATTATGTTTCTGATCACGTTTATTGAAGAAAACTTTTACATTCTAATTATTTATCGGGAAAGAGTTGATTATATAAATGGAAATTTGATGATTGTGACAAAATTATTAACAAAAAATTAAATTCTTAAGTAAATACATATGAAAATTTTATGAAGTTAATTTGACTGTACTAAAATACAACTACATGTATGCAAAATTGATTCATAGATCTTATTTAATTGTATTATGTTGGTATAAAAGTACCCATTTAATGAAAGTGCAATTTAATAGATATACTTTTTGATTAAAATTTAATGATTTCAGAGGAATTGTTGTTGTTATTTTATATTCCTGAGTAGTATCAAATCTAATGTGAGCTCTACAAGATTATTATAATATTTCTTGTCAGTCAGCTACATGTAAGTATTCCTAGGAATTCCTGGGAATTCCTAGGAATTTTCCTCCAATTTAATTCCAGGGTAAAACAATTCCTAGGAATTCCTAGGAATTCCTAGGAATTTTAGTCCAATTAATTCCAGGGTAAAACAATTCCTAGGAATTCCTAGGAATTCCTAGGAATTTTATTCCAATTTATCCAGGGTTTAACAATTCCTAGGAATTCCTAGGAATTCTTAGGAATTATGCACGCTCACCAAGCAAGATTAGTAAAGCTTGGAATTCCTAGGAATTCCTAGGAATTCCATGTTCCAATTACCGTGAAAATTCACACCTTTATTCCTAGGAATTCCTAGGAATTCTTAAGAATTCCTAAGAATAAATTCCTAGGAATTCTTAAGAAAATCCTAGGAATTCCTAGGAATTCCTAGCTTTAATTCGCAAGGGCTTCTTTGTGAAATCGATAGCTAAATTTAACTTTCCACGAACTTTTTAGGGAACTATTTGCTTTCCGAAAATGCTAGCCGACGTTTTTAACTGCCAAAAGTAGCAAATATGACCCTTCCGAAAACGTCAAGGGCTCAGTATTTACCCATTGTGAATCTTTTCGGTCACGTTTCAGTCACGACAATCCAAGTGGACTCTTCGTTCGACGCCGAAAGCCCAAGGCGAACTACCCTCCACAGAGCAGATATCAACCGAAACTTGTTGGCATGGGTGCCCCTGACGTATCCCAAACAAAAATGTGTAATGTTATCTGTGGATTTTTGCCTCTCATTTCTTGGATAAACTACAGCGATTTCCTTCTCCTCTATCTGTTATTTCAATCCGTTCACAACGCAGCCTCCAGCTGCCTTTTGTTTTTCTTTGAGGCGGTGTACGCCCCAGACAACGCCCACTCAACCTTGTTACTTGCGCGGCTGATTTTGAGCGCGCGAGAACTGAAACCCGTTGCCTGGTAACCTGGCTTTTCTCTCGTAAGACGTTTCTTGGTGTCACAAGATGAAGTTTTACTGTACAAATTGCATACTAAAGTGAGTTATTTTCAGTTTGAAACGCTTGAATTTCTTGCTTAGAGAAATGAGGCATGTATTAAATTTATTATGCTGATTTTAGATTCAACTGGGATCAAGTAACGAGCGCTTTTTGGCGACGATATCCGAACCCGTACAGCAGACACGTGCTTTCGGAGGATGTAATCGACAGGTAGATAATTCCTTGTGTTTTGAGCAAAATATATTTTTGTTCATGGTAAAACTTGCAGAACTGTATGAAAAATAATTGTTTAAGCAATCCTTGAAATTATGTGGGGTGTTTGCACATTTTAGTGTAGTGTCGTGACTGCTAACACGTAAATACAGCAATTTAGCTCATTGATGACGTTGAAGATTTAACTCATTGCATGCTTTTTCGTCTCGCTTGCATTAATAAAACAGTGTTTATTTAGGTGACCAAGGACCAAATTAATGTGTTTATAATATTATGGTTACAGTGAATATTTTGCTAGAGATTTTGGAGAGTGGTCCTTGTCATTAGGGATTTGTAAATCTCGTTTGTGATAAAATATTGTCAAGCTTGACAACGAACCATGCTTTGCTTGAGTGCATTTATTTGCTGAAGAGTGTATTCCCCTTTGATTTCAATGCTGCTACGATGTCGGCTTTTCCCCATCGGTTTTGTATTTATTATAGAGGCTGATTTTGAACATCCATCAAGGATTTAGGAACATTAGTTAAGCTGTACCAGTTCCAAGCCATTTGTGCCACAGCAATATTGACTATCAAAATGCATAATGGACGCTTAACTGTAGACTATCTGTTCAGTTATGAATGACAATGGTTGCTTTTTTTGCGTGTGTATTGGAGTACTATGCTGTAAAGAATTGGCCTCAGAAATGCAAATGAGTAGAGGGATGTGCTTAAAATGAATAATATTGTGCATTGCTTTGTGGCAGTATCAAGTAAAGTGGGAAAGATTTTGGTAAGATTTCTGCACAGCCCGGTACATTAATTATACATGCATTTTGTGACTCAAACTCTATTTGTTTTCGGAACGGAGTTGACATGACAGTGATGCACATTTGGGGAGCAGGGTTGGCGCAGTGGTGAGAGCGCTCGCCTTCCACCAATGTGTCCCGGGTTCGATTCCCGGACTCGGCGTCATAAGTGGGCTGAGTTTGTTGGTTCTCTACTCTGCTCCGAGAGGTTTTTCTCCGGGTACTCCGGTTTTCCCCTCTCCTCAAAAACCAATATTTGATTTAATTTAGAGTTTATTTGATTTACAGTCTCCCCAATTAGTAGAGCACTCGTGTTCAGCTAGAACGATTTGAGACTTAAATAAAGTTGTTATTATTATTATTACATGTAATTAATGATGGGGCTTTGTGGAAATCTTTCCAAGATTTTCACAGCCCCATACCTTTTGCCTGATAATTTTACCATGGATAAATGAAGTTATTGTTGTTGTTGTTGATGTAATCTGTTTCAGATATTTTGTTGGTAACAAACTTGTAACCAAAAAGTTGTTGACAAAAACAAATAGTCCTCCAAGATGGGCAGAAAGGGTAAGCAGTTACATATAAAATTCAGCTTGATTTCATCATATGGGCAACTTGCATTGGAGGTGCGAGGGCAGTCCATTTTATTAGTAAGTGGATAGAGCTTCATTGAGAATGTTGAAAGGGAACATAATGGTTACATCACTGGCACGTTACTAAGATGTTACATTTAACTTCTGTGAGGTACATGTTCAAGCATTCCACCAAAGAGAGATAGCGTCTTAGTGAATATTATTATACCATACCATTTTAAAAAGTACCCTCCTTCACCCTTATGCTGATATAACTCCCCCAAGTCTTAGCCATAGCAGTTTTGTCTGATAATGAGTCCTTCCAAATAGGGACTTGCAAGTATGTTCTAAAGGCTTGTTTTAACTATCGCATAAGCAATTAAGCATAGGCATAAGAAATACAAGAAGAAAAAACCCACTTATTTATTTAGGGGAGCAGGGTTGGTGCAGTGGTGAGAGCACTCGCCTTCCACTAATGTGTCCCAGCTTTAATCCCGGCACTCGGTGTCAATCAGTGGGCTGAGTTTGTTGGTTCTCTACTCTGCTCTGAGAGGTTTTTCCCCTCTCCTCTTTGATTTGATTCAGAGTTTATTTGATTTACAGTCTCCCCAATTAGTAGAATACTCATGTTCAGCTAAAACAATTTGAGACTTAAATAAAGTTATAATTATAATAATAATAATAATAATAATTATTATTATTATTATTATTATTATTATTATCATTGTATGCTGTATTCAATACATGTAGTAATGCACTCAACGTAACCATAAGCTTAAGAATAAGCATAAGCACATGAAAAACAAACAGTTCAGTCTGTTTTTTGTACTTGAATACTTCTGCTTATGTTGAGTGTTATTAGTGAAAACAGCGCAAGACAGGTAAGTGGGTTTTTGTCCTTTTTATGTTTCTGCTCATGCTATTCGCACTTGCACTTATGCTTATCCTTTGCTTTGAGCTTTACCTTATAAAGTCACTCTTTGGGAGGAACAGTAGTCCCGCACCACTTCCAGCCCTCTATTTTTATTGGCCTGTATGTCCCGCACCTACCATTGTTATCAGGGCTAGGGGCATTGTTTTTATTGTATCATCTATTGTTTCGTTCTCCAATCACAGACCTTGTCTGGAAAGGTGCAGGCTGGCCCGGGAGGAAAGGGTTAATAAGCTTCATTCCTTTTTTTCAGTTTGTAAGTTCAAAAGTGGCTTGTATTATGGAGGAATCTGTTTTGGATCCTGATGCTAAAACTTTAACGACATACACAAAAAATATAACATTTGCAAAACTGATGGCAGTGGAGGAAAAATGTGTCTTCTCAGTCCATTCATCTAACAAAGAATGGTGAGTGTTCTGTTTAATTTGTACGTTTCTTTATTTCCTGGGGCCCCTATGAAAAAAGTTACTCATTTACTTACTTACTGGTTAGTTTAGCCACTGTTTTCAAGTGCATATGAAGTAAAAAAATGTTTCTTTATTTGAAAGACCTTTACAAGTGAATAAGAATGGCACTTTCTTTTTTGAAAGATCTCCTTTCATTCTCGAGATATTCAAGTTTTTACTTAAAAACTGATGATGTAACAAGTTGAAGTAAGAAAATACATGTAAATCACAAAATAAAAAATCTCTGGAAATATTTGAGTGATGCCATTCAAACTTAGCACCAGTAATAAACATCAGGTAAGATACAAAATGATGCCCACTGTGATGCTGCCATGGCAACACTCTAGACTCCAAGCCTCATTTGCCAAACAAACAAATACATGTACATGTATCTCCATTTTTGACCAGCAGGAGATGAGCAACAGATGGTCCTTCTTGAAATGCACATGATACCCATATTACCTTGCATCTCCTCACTAGCTTATCATAGGTGAACAATGCTAATTAAAGTTGACTGGGAAGCAGAACTGTTGCTATGGTACAAATTTGCCCTCAATATCCTGCACAATTTCAATTTTTTCCCAGCACTTTGTCGGAAGCCTTGGTATAAGAAAAGCTCGAACTTATTTTACATGTCTGCATGCTTTTTTTTCTTTCGGTTTGAAAGTTTCCTCACTCAATCCTGTTACCAACGTATTATTGCCCATCCTGCTAATTGATGTTTAGAATATTAAACTTTAACAACCTGTTGGAAATGTAAATGGATTAAATTATTTACCATAAGCACACCTTTTAAATCATACATTTTTTATGCAGATTGGGTTTAGTTTAACTTTGTTAGTGTATCAATGGAATAAGAAAATGCATTAATTGTGTGTTTTGGTATGCAAGCCCTACCATCCTGCAAGGCTTGGAATATATCACATTAGACAATAAACATAGCTGACTTCTTTTTCCACAAGGTTCAGAATTTTCAAAAGTTGTGAAAAGTTAAGTTAGTGGCATATATTTTTGTGTGTAATGTGTTTGTGATCCATCAAAAGACATTAGTTGAGAAGTTATTAATGAGTGCCTTGTAACCAAGTGCAATGTTAATTTTGGGGGTTCCTTTCTCTCGTTTCAGGATAACTTGTAAAAAACAGTCCTGGATTTCTTCTGGAGTCTTTGGGTTGTCCAGAGCAATAGAAAGATTTGGTGTTGAGAGATATAAATTAAATGCATCCAAGGTACAATAAACGTTTATATTTTATTTACTCTTGCCATGAATTGCGAATGATTGCACCCTTAATGACTGTAGACTTTATCCCAATAGTGACTACATCCCAATAGTGACCATATCCCTAATTCATCAAGCATACAGGGCATCAGAATACAGGAAATGATCAGCAGGGATCGGTCAAGTTGATGTTTATACAAATTCTCCCCTCATGGAACATCTGAACTACATGTATGTGAAAATTGTAAGGAGAATTCAAATATTGATATCGGAAGTAAAGGGTGAAGAGGAGTCCGTGGAAATCACATCATATGGCACAACAATCAGAAATAACCGCATGAAATTACTGCTCAGGAGCTGGCATGCATGTGTTACAATTTGCTCTATCAAAACACATTCTTGCCACTTCTTGTAACAAAATGAACACTACAACAAGATGTGTACACTGCAAAAAGCTTTATTTGCATAGCCATGGTTGAGCGTTTTCCTTCATAAGTTATTCAGAATGGATATTTCATATTTCCATGAAATAAGGTGCTGAATTTGTTTGTGAGTCGTGACAAATATTATGTTATTCTTGTTTACTTTTAGGCACTGAAAGGTCTTCAAATTGTTCTTGAAAAGATGTATATTCCTGAGCGACCACCTTTGCCACTTTCTCTTCCAGTACCACAAATGAGTTGAGAGGTGTACAATCACATACCTAAAGCAGTTTTATATTACCACTGAGGAGTTCTAACACTATGCATTCTTTGGATCTATGGTGTATGATGAAAATGACCAAAAAAAGTACATGTAGGAAAGTGGAATCTCCCTTGAACTTTGAGTTGATATGTTTATCAAACATTTTTGTTTCTGGAAATCCTCCAAGAATGTGAGTCGCGCAATCCTTGTTCAGCCAAATTCAAAACCAGAATGGACATACCCTCATTCAATGGAAGAAGGGCAGTGTTTGATGTTATTGGTTGGATGGTGTGTTTATTATAATCTGTAGAGAATACCCAGAGATGCAAATTTCACACCACTCATGTGTGACATATCATGTTAAGGATATTGACTTATATACAGTGCACAGCGCAAAGCAGTCGTAAGCTTTTACCCAACAATGAAAAGGATCAAGGAGAACAAGTCATTTTGCATCTTCTGAAGGAGTCAAACTTTTAAGAGATCTTCATTCCAGCTTTTTCAATGGTTTCAAGTTAGGCAGCAGCTTTTCAGATAACATTCACATTAGACATGTAGATAAATAGATAGATTTAAGTTTTTTAGTGCTGCAGTTAATAGCCAAAATTAATGTTTCCTGGTGGAGATTTAATGTTTGATGATCAGAAAGTTCTTAACTTTGTTTCAAAACTGAAGTTGTTACCAAAACTAGTTTCCTACATTCAACTTCCTCTCAGGCATTAATGGTGGGTAGTTAACTACGTGTAATAAATATGATTGTTCTATCTTGTAGATTTTTGTTTTTGAGGAAACTGAGTGTATCCAATTTTGAAAAAAAAATTCACTGTCACTCGGCCAGGGCTCGAAACAAAAGCTGGTGAACAGACAATTTTCGGTCGGAATTGGGTATTGACTGGACAAATCCTTAGATTGCCAGACATGTTGTTCGGTCATTTAATTTAATTTTGGTGTGTCAGTAAAAGGTAAGGCCGTGGCTGGGGTTGGGGCCGAGTCTGATGTAGAGTTCACAAGGGACAATATTTATGTTCCCGAAAAGCATCATCATACAATCTGTGGACATTACTGAAAGAGTTCAGATGGTTCACGTTGTTCAAATTTTGTCAGGCGAAAAAAGTGACATTTCCAGGCAAAAACATGAATGACCAACAATGTGAATGGCACCTGGTCACATCAACGACCAGAATTATTATACCACCTACTGACGTTAACAAATCACTTGACTCTGATGATGACTTCCGCTCGGGTTGCCGAAACGTCAGTCAATGTCACCACAAACAGTCCTTCTCAGGACTACACTCACCCAGACGATCATACTTCACTTAATTATGACTTGTTTGTTAGTTGTTTCAAGCCCTGCTTGGCAATGATGCTGATGTACAGTTAAAGTTGTTTGTACTTCTTGATATTTTAATAAGAGCTTCAAATGTTATAAATGCAACAGATGATATTTAAACTTTGTCAAGTTCATTACAAAGTACCAAAGCTTCAGATTTGAAAAAAACAAAACAAAAACAAACAGGCTAGAACATAAAATTTAATCTTGTGGTGCCTCTTGGTTGTCTAATTCAAAATCTGCCTGTTGTGATTTTGTCCCAAGGGCAGTATCTCCCTTTGCCTGGGGTGGGGGGGGGGCACATTGTTAATGCTATAATCTAGAGAAGGAACAGATTTTGCACGCACAAAATTTAAGTGTTATGAACGTTTTTACTCAGGCAGGCCCTGCCCAAAATATGTCATTGCTTTACGTGGATCTTTGACATGCCAACTTTTATCAAAATTATTGTAATCCTTACACACAATGCAAGAAAGTAGTTCTTTGTGAGTGATGTATATGAAATGAATCATATGAATTGCCAAAATGAAATAAAATGAAGATTGATCTTCACAGTTGTGAATGCAATTATATGCAATTGCCTTCTATCTCATGTGAGGCCAGAGCTGGTGAGGCTTCAAGTGGTACACTAAGGCAGAAAATTTTCATTTTTCGGTCAATCCCGTTTTTGGGTTTACATGGTCTCAAAAAGTTGAGGTGGTACCATCTTTCACTATCCAATCCCTCAGCACTTGTTTTTGCTCAGTGTGTAAAATGGGTATCATTTTGTTAAGTTGACCGTGTAAAACTTTAATCGTTGTCTGCCTGGCCTTTTGCATTTCCACTTCATGTAAGCCCTTTCTTTATGACTCCTTTACTAACTTTTGCATACTCAGTGATAAGCAATCTTTTCAGTTTTGAGCAAAGCCCACTTGTATTACTTTCCTTCCTCTTCCCTGGACACTTCCTGCCAATTTCCTGAAACTGAAACCCTCCTAAGAAAAATAAGCCCTTCGTGAAAGGGAGAGAGAGAGAGAGAACATCTTAAAAAATAGGAGAAAAAAACGAGAAAAAAGTCTTAAATGTTCATATTCAGGACTCTTGATTAGAATTAACTGCTTTGTGTAGTCCCGTAGTTTAGTCATAGTAGACTATGGTTTAGTTCTAGCTCCCTCTTAAGAGATGGACCATTAGAAACGTTTGTGGGGGGAAGGGAGGGGGGGGGAGGGAAATGACAAGACAAGAAAAAAGACTCGTGCAAAGAAGGTAAAAACAAAATAGGTCATGTACCTTAAAAAAAATCCTGTGCAAGCAAGAGGCGAAAGACAAATGTATATGTAAATATGCAATCGGGTCGATCCATGAAGCATAATGTACTTTCCTGTCACTTTTTCGAAGTGTCTAAATGACCGGCAGCCGGTCAAACGCCGGATTCGGAGTTGCTTTCAAGGGCTTTGTTATCTTTAGACTTGATACTACGGGGAGATTAGGTGTGTTTTAGGTTAGAGTTTGGCGCTAGGAGTCGAGGAATATGGACCTTTGTATTAGACCGGCTTGAATATCGTCACCGGCTGCCGGTCATTTAGACAATTTGTACTTTGATAATTTAATATATTAATAAAACTCCATCGATAGTTAAGCCTGTAAACGCAGTCATTTGTTGAAAATATATCAGTTTAGATCGGATAAATTCCTCAATCTTTCTGAATTTGTCAAGGAAATATTGGACTGCAGGTCATTTGATGTTTTTACAACCTTGACCGGCTGCAGGTCCAGCCTTACTTTTTACTTTCTCTCGTAGCGGAAGCTCTACGTCTTGTAGAGTTCTCGCTGCTCTGCGACTTAACTTTGTTTATTTACTTATTTGGTTGTTTATTTACTTTTTAAGGAGTTAACTTTGATTTGATTACAGAGAAAACTTCGCACACCTCCGCCAGTTGACCGCACCGGTATGTTTTCTCAACGTAAGGGGACACTTTCCGTAAGCAGACACTTCTGCATAAGTAGTTCTTTGATCACAGTACCTCCCACGTCAGGTATCCATGGTTGTCTGCTTACAGCGTACCCCGGCGAACCCCGGCTTGGACTATTTCCGTTTCAGTTCTTCAGATTCAATCACGTCTTGTGTGTTCTTGATTACGATGCTCTTTGCTTCACTTGCACAGCTTAAAATCAAAACCCCAGAGCCAGAATATGAACGATAAACGTACGTAACCTTTGTTTTGATTTGGAGAATTTGAAGTATATCCCCCGCTTTGAAATTCCGGAAATTGTGGTATAGTTAGATTATCGCGGGCAGATAAAACAATGCCGAGATTGACAATAGCACCGATCAGCCGGAAGTCGGCATTTGTAAGCTGCATTGCTCGTGATGTATTCTTGCTCTGTGATTGGCTGATGACTTGTTCCTGCATGCTGGGTACGAGGCTAAACAAACGGAGGTCGCGCGCAATGTGGTCAAATATGCGCGAGAATTGCTTTGAGGTTGGGGAATCTTATGAGGCGTCAAACTTGTGGGGAATAGCCGGTAGATTTCTCGGGATAATGTTATTGAACGGATACGCACTGCGAGGATTCTAAACGATTACAACCTGCGTCGTTTTTTGCTCGTCTGTGACCACACTAATGTTGGCGCAGCTTCAACATGGCGCCGAAGTTCTCTTTGTCGCTTTCCTGGCATGATTTGACGTGAATGAAAACTCTAGACTTTTCATCGTCCGAGTGGCTGTTGGAGTAGATTATGGGATCCGCAAGTTCCATCGCTAGTGGAAAAGTCATCGACGATGATGAATTTTCCGAAAAATTGGAATCCGGGGTTACAAAGAAAATACCCATTGAGTGCAGCAGTTCGCAATCAGACCAAAGAAAAACGACTTCGGTGAAATCGATTGGTTCGCTTGGAATTGGAAAAAGAAGGAGTCGTAGGAGCACTAGAGATAAACCAGTCACCAAAAGTATAAGTCTTCGCTCCGCGCTTTCAATTGATCAAGACGGAGAAGCAGGAGCAATACTATCGTGCCGATTACAGAGAGATCTCGAGCTACAGAACAAAGCATCTAAAATCGCCGAACTTGAAGTCTGGAAGGAAAAACTTTACAGCGAGAACCAGAGGCTCCGTGGAGAGATCAAAGCGTTACATGCAACTTGCATGAAGTTAAGGAACGAAAGGGGAATGGCTATTGAAGGAAGGGAACAAGCGCTGCAAAGGGCCGCAGCGTTCGAGAAAGGTGAGCTTGTAATCTGTGTGAAGTTTGTATGTGAGTAAGTTTCTGCTGTGGGTCGAGTACCTTTCTTGTAGATTACAAAATTACTTATTAAGCCATACCGTAAGTCTTATGAAGTACCGAAAAAAAAAAAACGGACATTCATTTCGTCAGAATTACTGGATTGTCGCGGCAACTTGTGATCGCTGAATTATTTGTCAAAGACAATCGATTTACAGGTGATTTCTGTTCAAGTTTTAAAGCTTAAGCTTAATTAAGCGTATCGAAGTGTGAAAATTAACCCTGGTCAACGCAGTGCAAATACAACTCAAAATCTCGACAAACATGCCCCCTTTGTTTTTTCTTTGCTTTCGTATTGGACTGTCTGTTGGCGAAAACGCAGTTAAAAATCCCTCTTGTTTTCCGACACGCAATGTGTGACTCCTATCACCATGTTTATGGTAATTTGATAATTGAGATCAAGCCTTTTAATGAAATTAACTTAAATACCTTTTAATTGTTTCAATGTCTCTATCCAATTTGCATGTGGTCTGTGTCTTGTTAGTACATGGATACCCCAGTTGTAACCAGTATGCAGGGAAGTAAACCATGCAGTTTTAAGTTGTCAGGGAGATAATACTTAACAGTTTGTATTATGTCTGAATATTTGAGTGGCGTGGTGGTAAAGAGACAATAACCTAACCATATCATGAAGGTATCTGAATGGGTAGTGGTCTTTGCATTGGTGAACATTTTAATCTTTTTTCGGGTTTGTGTTCCATGGTGATTAAAGTGTACTCTATAATGAATTTATCTCTTTTCGCAGTAGAAGCACCTGCATTTTGTGTGTGTTGGTTTTGTGACCAAGAGAAACTAAAAACGTTGTAATAATTCAACTAGTCAACAACACATTTACAGGGCTGTCACTAATTTTTGAACCACATGTAGGTGGGGATTTACAAAGAATAGCTAGGGATTTGAGTTCCTGCAGTAGTAAAGTCAACATCGTAGTTTTATATCAAAGTAACCAGGGATATGCCTCAAAATAGGATGGAAAATCCCTGGCCCCCAGCCCTTAATGACAGCCCTGCAATCAGCACAAAGTAGTGAGAGGTCTTTGCATGGCACGGAAGTTAGAACAGATTTATGGATTCCATTCTTAACTTGAACTGTATTCAACTCAGCGGAAATGTGATGTAAAATCACATTTTTAGGGAGGAAAGATGGTGAAGAGGGGTTTACTGTGATCTAATTAGTAATTCACTGACGTAAATCACGTACTGGTGTTTTGCATGGTAATGGTCACCGTAATAGTTATGATTCAGATTGGTGAATCATTATATACTTCCAGAAATCCGGCAGACCTAGTTAATTTTTTTGATATCTTGTTAAGTCTGTGTTTTGTTGAACCCTGCATGATGTGAAAGTCGAACAGATTATAGATTCCATTCTCAACTTGAACTGTTTCCAACCCTACAGCTGAAATGATCGAGACTTGTAAAATCACATTTCAAAGGAAGCAAGGGAATTCCAGTGTGGTTTACTATGATCTAATTAGTAAAGAAAAGTAGTGATCTGGTGATTGTTAATGGTCACTAACAACAGTTACAATTCACATCCTAAAAGCCAGCAAACCTATAAATTCTTTTGATATCTTCTCAAGTCAGTTTTATCAATTAATTAAAAGAGTTTATCTCAATTGCTGCTGATGAAATCTGTGCTAATGTACAGTCAGTGCATGACTGCTATATGATAGCTTTATTTAGGGTGGTGTCAGTGGGTGTTGCCGGATAATATTGTTCATGGGTATGAGTTGTGTTGAGGTCTTGAGTAAGGCAATTTGGTTATAGAACTTCTCCTTCTCTTTGTGGTTGTATCTGCATGGTTTGAAAAGTTGCTGAGACTACTTTAGAAAATCAGAAGGCTCATTACATAACTTTATAAACAGATCCTATTGCAAAGTAGAGGGTAGAGAGAAAGAGGGGTCAACTCTTAATTTTTCATTTTCTAAAAATTAATAAAATCAGTGCTAATCAGTATGGGTTTAATTGCCTGCATAGTGAAAAATAGACCATTTGTTGTTGTTAATTATATGTTGCACCTGTACGTGTGCCCTTGGTTCATAAAACACAATATAAACCTACTGTACACAGTTGCATTTTTTCATTAATGCAGTTATTTGTGGTTATCCAGGCATTGTTTTTCTAGAAATAACATAGCACAGCATGCTACCAGTTGTTAATACAGCTGACTCCCTATTTTGTAGCTGATCAATTCCATTTTATTTCCTGTCAATACATGTATAAATCATGCATATTTGAGTTTCTTAGTCGCTGAATGGAAGAGTACTTGACAAGGAGATGGGAAGGTCGTGATTCAATTCTTACTCCTAACAAACGCACAATTTTTCCTCTGGTTTTGAGTTTAGGACAAGATGAACAATGTATTGAACTGGTTTCAGTGTAGATTTCTAAGTTAAGTTTACCTTCAATATACTGCTCATGGCTGTCACGAAAGTTCAAAGTAGATGGGGATAATATACAAAAAATAGCCTGGGATTTGAATTGCTGTAGTGAAGTCAACATGCTGGTTTCATATCAAAGTAGACTGGGACATACCTCAAAATACGAGAGGAAAATCCCAGCCCACTGGCACGCGGTCCTTAACAGCAGCCCTGACTGCAGGTCCACTGAACGATGCAGACCCATCAGACACGTAATTTTTTTTCTGAGTTCGATCAGTTCTGGAGAAGATGGAGAGAACAACATGCATGTATTGAGCCAGTTTCAGTGCAAAGTTTACATGTAGTGTAATATCTACTCAATGATGCAGATTTACAATACAGTGACAGTCTACTGAATACATATCTGCCTCGTACTGAGTCCCTGTCTTAAAGAGGAAGATAAACAGCCACAAGTTGCTTTGTCTCTTTATGGGTGCATGCCGTGACAGGTCATTTACCCCAAGAGAGGCAGTGATAGACTTGAGGAAAGCTGCCAACATGTTAAATATAGAAAACCTGAATATCGACAGAGAAGGTTTGAAAATAAAGTGTGACAAAGTGCATTATGAAAACATAAAACACAATCAGGGAAGGAGGTGTTATAAATGCATGACAGATCCGTTGGGTAATTTATAGGCTATTCATCTTTTCCTTTGTTAAGAAAGCCTGAAAAAAAAGGGAGGCTTATCTTTTCCTTTGCTAAAGAGATAAGCAAGACAGAAAAATGAGGATGGTATAGGACTCAATCATTCTCTTTTTTCCTTTCAAAAGCCTGAATAAAATTATTATCTTAATATAAAAAGTAAACTTGCAAGTTTACATGACAAGTTATCTTCTACTTGGAGGAAAGAGAACAGTATCTTGAATGAAAAACATGGATGGAAGCTATCCGTGAGCCAGTGTTTCACAATATCAGGCTCATCCTCGTTTTATTTTTATCACTATGTATTGTACTTATTATTTATTGGACTGCAATTATTTTTCCGAGTAGACAAGTTTGGCTGGGCAAGCCATGCGAGTCAAAGTGCAAGCCATGCGAGCCATGGTGGGAGTCATGCAGGCCATGAAGATATGGCTTGATCAAGAAAAATAAAATTATAATACTAATTAATAAAACAGGTTCGGAACAAGGGAGACTCAAAATCAGTATCAAGAGTCAATTTCTTTTAGCTTAGTTTGCTTCCATTGCCAGCTTCAAAACAAGTAATTTATAGGGCATAATCACCCTCATTATACCTCTCAGTTAGTATGTGCTCTGTGATTGGTGAATTTTGTGGGCGGTATTCTACTGTATGGCTCAGTAAATTTGAAAGTTTCCTTTCCCGTGCGCTCAATTAACCACAGAGATATAATAAATACACTGTATCTTACTAACCTTGTTTTATTGGTCCGTACTATAAGTTATGGATCCTCGTATATGTATCATATATGTATCACTCCAAAAACAAACATTGCATGAAATAAATTTATGGTACGGCTTAGAATCATGCTGGTTTTAAAGTGTCACTAGCGTATCTGGCATCAAAGAAAAAAGATTTCACAAACATGTTGTTTACATAGAGCGTTTAATGTTATGGTTTTGTATGCTTTTGTTCATTATCTCATGTTAAAACCATGGCCTGCTGGCTCTCACATTAGGCAGACCCTTTTTTTTTTCAGTGTTAAAGTAGCTGTCAAACCACCAAAATTGGAGGTGACCTCTGTTAAATAATGTTATTAAGGATATATCCATTTAATGTAGTTACTCCTGGAGGGACTGCCAATTCAATTCAGTCATGAAACCAGGAAGAGCACCCTCTGTGAAGCTTCTTGTATTGTATTATTAATTCAACAGTAGTTCACATGTTCCTTTTTGGTCAGTTGTCAGAGTTAGTTAGTAAAATGAAGTAACACATGCACATTTTCAATTCTTTAGTTGATGGGTATAGACTCCAGCTCTTAATAAAACCTGGCAATGCTCTGACGTGTTGTATTTTTAGTGAGGGTGGTGGTGTGTTTCAGTAGAATGTCTGAATGTTCATTTGGACAAGATAACATGTATCACCGAAAAGGTCTCACCAAGCCGATTAAAGGAAGGATATAACCTCAGATGGGTGGCACATTTTAATGTAAAGCTGACGAAACACCACAAAGTGATTACTAAACAAATTATGTTTCAGAGGTGTGGTGTCAAATTAGCCTACATGTTATTATAAAACCACTGCAAACTGCAAGTGTGAAATCGCTGTCCCTTCACACACAGTTGTAAATTGGTTTCATTTTTATTAACCCTTTCACTGCCAGGATAGCCTGCGGTGCAGCTGGTCTTGTCACTTGAGACCTTGGTGAAAACCGAGATATAGTCCATCTGTGCAGCGGCTCCCAAAAGCTTGTCCTGACATCCCACAGGTTTGCATAGACTTCTGTATCCATTTCTGATCGGCTAGACATCTTACATGTTTATAATTGGACATCTGCTGATGCCACAGATCACGCAAATCTGCCAATGCTAATAATAATGTGTAGATATTGTTTTTGACTGTTGAGTGCTCATTGTTGCTTTGTCTTTGCTGCAATTTCCACAATTGTATTTGAACTTGATCGATCGCAAAAAATACATTCAGGTTCTCAGTTGCGGCGATTAGGTCCACAGATGGTCCAAGCTGTAGATAAGAACAGACACAACAAACATGACCTTTGCTTTGCTGTATTTAGGGGTGTTGTGTTACAGCGGTTTGAAATAAGGTTTGTACAGGAAACCAACGGGTTTAATTTAAATGGCAGAAATCGAGTATTTCACAGTAAATTCAAAATAGCCTGTTGAAGTGTTGTATTCTTTCCTGTTTGCCTGGCTCTTGAGTCAATCTGATGTGATTTCGGCTATTTGGCCTTTCCGTGTCTCTGTTGCTAAGAAGTCCAAATTTCTTTGTGTTGTTCAAGAATATTTTTAGTAATTCAAAGTTGCGTGATCTGTTGCGTAAGCAGATGTTCAATGACATTTAAAGCACGTAAGAAGCTTAACCAATCAGAAATGGATACAGAAATTCCTGCAAATCAAAACAAGCTTTTGGGGGCGGTTACACAGACTGTGTATACCAGCAGTATGTTTACTGTCTGCGCACAAGAAAATTTAACAAGAAAAAAGGCCATTGGGATAATTTGTAAAAAAAACTATAAGCTTCATACTAAGACAGGTCACCTACACTATAAGCAATGTATCAATGAAAATGATCATTGAGACCACTCACTCTTTTTTTTTTCTTCTTTATACTCAACAAACTCATCCAGTGAGGTGCTAAATTTGTTTCCAGAATTGACTACTGCATGTAATAAGGGTAAATGGAAGGGTTTGGGCACCCTGAAAAATATTCTGAGAAGGTATTTTGAAATTGTGGAAGGAATAAAGAACTGATAAAATTTGACCCTCTTTCCTTTGTTAGGGTGAAAATGATCCCAGGGGATTATATAGTGATACCAGTAACAGTGTCTGAAGTGTTATTGATAGAAGGTGTAGCAGCAGCTTAAAATGGTAATCTCTTCTCAGTTTTTGGTATTGTATCTAATGTTTTGAATGGGCGTTGTTGAATTGCTTAATGTCAGAGGTGAAATCAGGAGACCTATCCACTTGATACTTAAAGGTAATTAAAATAGCTATTGGCCTGTAAAGTGAGTTAAAATAGAACGGTGATTACATGGAAATATTCCAGCTATGGGGTTCTGTTTTCATTTAATGACAGGTTGGGGAGTTGCCTCTTGAAAATCAGCTGATAATAATATTCCCAGCAGCTGTACAACAAAAGCGATATGGATTATCCACCTCCCAGAGAATCCTTTAATGCCATTGTTATCAGAATGTTAAGGTTGAAATGTAACCACTTTTTATACTTAAGTTTCCAGTGCAAAAATATTGAGCAGCAATTCAAGATGTATGCCTTTATTATTAAGGACTTTAATAAGCTATGCTGACTGCTTACACTGCACAATAATTTTGTTTCTTCACTGGCTCTTAACCCACATATAGAAGTACATTTTAAGGCGTAATTATAGTAACACTAGTGTTGCAGGTCTGCTCAATAGCTTTCATTTGTATGTTCTCAATCACAAACACTCTAGGTTATGTTATTCATAGCCTCAAACATCCCAGTAGGAGAATATTCACTTTTATTGCTGCACCTGTCCCTACTACTATTAACTACATAACATTAACACCATATTATGATGTTGATGCAAAAGGACTTTTCTGTGATGTTTTGGATTCAATATTTTGCATTTTTGTATTTTCTATTTTAATGGCCCTTGATGTTCAAGTCGAGTGGAAATGAACTGGGTTGGATTGTAAGGTCATAAGCTTGATTCAAGCAATTGTGCAATGAAATGTTCAGCTGAACTGTGTGGTAAACATCTCAAATTAGTGGGCATAGATTCAAAATGTACCTTGATCAAGGTGTAAACCTTTATTATAAGTACAAAACATACACATTTTTGTCATATCAGGGTTTACAGGCTTACCACAGTTGAGGGGAAAGTCAGGGAAAAACATTTTTTCATTAGGTCAGCGCAGAAAAGTCTGAGAATTGGGCATTAAGTCAGGCAGATTTTCAGTTTTGACAGAAAAACATTCAGAAGTTAGAGAATTTTAGTTTTGGCTAGGCAGGAGGATTGGCAAGGATATCCCTTGTTGACAGAGCTAGGTAATGTTGGTTCACAACCTTTGTACTTAGAGTCCAATTATTTGGCTTCAACCCTGTAACATTTGATGTGAGAATATTCATTCACCTGTCTGGTAAAAATCATTACTAAATATATTGCACAAATAAGGATCCAACATAGTTAAGTTTGATATAGTTATGACAGACTATCCCATGTCCATAAGATTGAGAATTATGAACTAAAACTATGCTATCATTATGACTATAATGTATAGCTTTACCACAGAAATACCATAAAGAAAGCTCTGTTGCAACCTGTACTACTGTAAGTTATGTATATGTGTTTTCTGCTGTATTTCAATGCCATTTTGGAAAAGCATGCCAGAATACAAACGTAAGAGAGCTTATCAGGAGCTGCATATTAAACTGTATTTATACATGATTGTTAGAATGCTCTGATCATTGTGACTGAAAATGCAGTTTGTGAAGGACTGTATAGAAATGAGTCAGTAACGTATTGTCAAATTTGCAGTTGAAAATAATTAATGACAACACTTGACGTTAAGCTACCACAAATTGAGAGTTATGCAACTTGTCTATATATGTGGTCCTTGTTTGAAAACAAGTGTCAATGAGAAAAAATTCTGCGAACTGCCAAAATTCCAACCTCTTCCGGTTTGGGAATTTTGCGAATTTTTTTAATCCGATAATATTTCTAAATTGGAATGGCGTGCAGGTGGTGCCATCATAATTGTTCAAGAAAGACTATTTAAATAGCCAACCATTGGCTCACAAGCACTGAAAAAGTAGAGTCACCATGAAAGAAAATTTAACTTCAAAAACTGCATGCTGCATTAGCATTGAGACAATTAAGGAAATGAACCAAGTATATGTGTGGCTTGTATAATTATGACCATGTCTTGATTAAGCTTGTAACAGTTGGCTGTGTAAATGTAATAGTAGTAGTAAACAGCCCCGTCAATCGCATTAGCACTCTGCCCTTTGAATTCGGATGCGGATGCCATTAATTCCCAGTCACGTTATTTCCGTGGGAACTGAACCTGGGAAGTAGTCATCACCGCACAAGTGCCACTGCTGCTTTAATTAATGAATTTGTGAGTGGCTACGGTGTTTGAATTTCATCCACATAATTAAAACAGGAAGTAATTATGTTGCATGACTCTGGGATAAATCTGAGAGTAAGAGATTGTAGACTGGAGATCAGAATTAATCAGATTGAGTCATAATTAATAATCAGCTAGTGGTAACTTGACTGAAAAATCTGTGCCAAAGGCTGTGATTTGCTTTGAAGTATTGAATTAAGAGATTAAAATTAATGGAGGAGCACACATGTATGCCTTTAGTTTTCAACTGTAGCTGTTTACTTTATGGAGGTGACACCAAAAGATGTTCATAAACCTTGCATGATGGGCCAGTCATAAAAATCACACAGACACACTTGAAACTATAAGCAATGAGAATTCTGTTGCCAGAAAGTAATCATTAAAGCAGGCCAAATTTGGTGCAGCAACAAATCTTCCTTAATGTGTTCAAAACATTGGATATCGAAGTATGTACATACATAAAACTTAAAATACAGTAGGTAGTATCACTTCAGGTCTACACCTATCTGCTAATTAACTAACAGTTTTGTTTATCTCTTATTGTGGCTATTTTTAAATGTCTCAAGTACTTGGTAATGTGACTCAGTGTTCTAGAAAAAAGGATGCCAGACAAAATTAGAGTTCCATCTTGTTTGATGATAAAAGACAGAAGACAATGAAAGTGGTTTCTAAAAACGGTTTGGAATTCAAACTAATCCAAATGAATATTGGCTGTTTTTATAGAGCGTGACAAAGTGCAGAGGCAGTTCAAGATATACCGAGAAACAAAAGAGCGTGAGATGCAAGACTTGTTGCATGCAAAACGGGAGCTTGAGATGCAGTTTCAGCAGTATTTATCAATGTCATCACGCAATGAAAATAAGTTGGAAATTGTGGGTAACATGGCAGTAGAAAGCTCCTGGGCATCATCTGTTGACAGTGACCTGAGCATGGACAGTTTGACACAAGTGACGTCATTTCGAGGACCTGAGTTCTATCACAGTCCAGTGGAGAGGGAGGGTCCTTTTACAAACATCAGCAGAGGTAATAGCTATACATAGCTAGACGTTAATTCAATTTACTAATTCTGGCTTGTTTGAGCATGACTTCAGCAGGGTTGGTTTTAGCAGCGGTGACCTGAGTACTGAACATACGTTTTACACACTCTGTATTTTTAACTTCTGTTTCATTAAAAAACATTTACAATTCAAGGCTGTGCTCTAGCGGCACCCGGTCACCTCATGTAACTAACATTTGGTCTCAGGTGACTGAAGAAAAAAGTGGTCGCCCGTCAGGGCGCCTAGATTTCGGCTTGGGCTAAAACCCCGAAATGAAACCAGCAGAAGTGTAGAAACAGAACAAAACGAAACAAGAAACTTCCTTGTGCTCCCGCAGCGCAGTTCAATTCAGTAGCCTGTGTAATTTATATCAGACCTACATTTAGGTTAAATATCAAGTTAGGTCATGCATAAATCTTATTCCGCTTCAGTGTTTTTTTTTTTTCCGTTGCAGTACATGGCCCAGCTTTCTTGCCCATTGAACGACGCGATAAAAGGGGCGACTGATTGTAACTTACATTTTGTAATTTTATTTGGTTATTGGATGTCATTTGCAGAACTAAAAAATATTCTGCAGGACAACAACAAGGAGCCGAGTTGTTCATGCTCAAAGTTGGCGCGTGTGTGTTATGTAATATTGTTCCACATGATTTAGCATGAAAAATTATTTTTCCCTGCCTGTGAGAAACTGCACAAATTTTCACAAGCATTGAAAATCTAATTTTTATATTGAAATTGATGCTTGTGTTTCATTTTTGTGTTTCAACAGTTTCAATGAAGGAGTGCATGATTAATAAAACAAATCCATCCTTTATGCAAATTTTTTGTTTATTTGATTAACTTCATCCATAGCTAGATGTCTATCAGTACCATATTTGGTATAAAAAAGAACTGTGGCCTCTGATCAAACTTCCTTGTCAATTTTTCTTGGGTAAATTGGAACATTGATAAGTAATAAATTTACTGCAAAGTGTCAGTAAGCAGGCAAGAATAATCATCACTGAGATACTGCATATGCCATAAAACAACACAGTAAAACACTTTAATTATAAACTGATTAGACCATGAAATTAATTATTAATTAATCAATTAATTAATTTGGGCGACCAACCTGGAAGGCTGGGCGAGCTAGTTGTCATGGTTACAATTTTGGCACACCTGCAGGTAGCTATTAGCAAATCTAGATAGGTGGGTCATGATCAATAATAAGGTTCTTCACTTACTTTAGGCTTTTTGAAGAAATATGAAACTTTTACACCATTTTTTCTCTGTTCAAAGAATTATCATGGTGCATGGTTCACATGGGCCTGGAATACTTCTTGAAAAACTGCAAGGTCCTTGAAAACCCCTTGAATTTGTAGGTGCAGTGCTCAAATTTTATGAAAAAGTCCTTGAATACTTGAGACTACAGCAAAATAAGTTTATTTTGACATAAAAGATCGAAACAATTGTCTTTACAATCTAACATCAGCCGAGAAGTGCTTTGAAGTCTCAAAAAGGCAAAACTTTTATAAGGGCAATCACACGGAGTACTATTCCATGGAGTGGTTCAAAAACTGACTTTGAAAATGACACATGGATCTGTATTCTTAATACATCTGCATTGTGTAATTTACTATTGTCAAAGACCTCACATGGTTTTCATTTAGTTCATTCTTTGAATGAAACCTAGACTAAATTTTTTTTCTTTATTTCATCCGTGCTTTCATTTTTGTAAAATAATAACGTATTCAAAATTTTAGGGTAAATAGATTCTCACGAAAAGGGGGTTTAAAATGAAAATTTTAGCCTGACAGGTTCTTACATTTTAGGTTCTTATATGTGGGTTTTTTACTGTCATTTCAAGGAAATTTAAGCTTGTCTTTTATAAGAAATTTTGATTTCAAAAGGTACACCCTAAGCCCCCCAAAAAAAACTGCTGCAAGCCTCCTTAAAGAAATAAATATTCAAAAGGAAAAGTACAAAGAAAAATAGTACCCACCTTTCCTGTTAAGGTTCGGAAAAGGGCAAACCAAAGAGATCTTAGGGGTCCCTACCTATTTAGAATCCTGTATCCTCCTATTTCTTCATTTAGTGAAATCCCTGCTTGAGAAACTGATAAAATGTAAATGCTGCTACGTGTAGATGTCTGACGGTTCCTTTATTCCATTACTGAAAATGTTCCTCACAAGCATATATTACACAGGATAATTATAAGGTATTGAAGATTTACTGTAGTATATAGGAATTTGATGTAAAAACACAATAACACCCATGGCATCATGTTCCCGCTTCACCTTCAGCCTTTAAGGTTGAAGAAATGGATTTACCATTTGTAATGAAGAATTTGATGCCATGTTCATTTCAGATGATTGGAATGCAGTGGCACCGTCAGTACATCAACTGGTGTCATCAAGTTTACAAGCCCCCATTCAGCAGCAGACCATTCGAGTATATGTGTCTGCTCCAGAGGGAATGAAACAGGAAGTGGATCTGTTTAAGCAGGTAGTTCTATCTTGCATGTAACTTTAAGAATGCATATGACCACTACATAACTTCACCTTACCATATTACTAGTTTGTCACTGGTACCAGGGCATGAGAATACAGGAAATGAACACCTGACCAGGGATCAGTTCTCCCTCCATGTACTGTCTGAAATGTTTGCTGTGTAAGGAGAAGACATATCTTGATATTGGGGATTAAGGGGTTAATGGTTTTTCAAAAAATGAGCTTGCTAAAATGCTGACCAAATATTTATTACATTTTTGAATTCTTTCATGAACTGTCATGTGTATGTGTATATAGAATGCTTCATTTTTTCAGAATAAAACAATCTTATGATAAGTCTGCAGTCTTTGAAAAAATTACCATTTGCTTCTCCTTTACCCTTTCAGTATTAATTGTAGTTACTGTCAGCCATACGTTGCTTGTAATGGTAGTTCTGAGAATTTGGTGTTAAATCAAACGGTTGATTTTTTTCTTTATTCTCACCATCTGTGTGTTTGACCATGGTTGCCACAGGTCAGGAAATGGTCAGGGAAAAAAATTATTCAAGGTCAGGGAAAAGTCAGGGAATTTCACTCCAAGACAGGGAAAATTTAAGTCTTTGAGAAAAGTCAGGGAAAAGTGAAATTTTAAGGGTACCAATTTATTTATTACCAACTCAGCGATGTTTTTGTGTAAACAAGAATGCGAGCTGTCAACTGATGTTGACAGCTCGCATTCTGTGAAAGGAGGTTGGAGGCCATTACCAGGACTAATTTGTGATTTTTTTTTTAATTTAGTTGGTCAGGGAAATTATTTTTACATTTTACTTTTAATTAACTCCTTTCAATTTTGCTTCTAGCAGGCTGCAAAGCTGCCTTAAGTTGACAAACCTGGTAGTTGTTTTCGCACAGCCAAGCTAGTGAGAGGCATGGGTTTATCCTTGATACGACATCACAAACTGTTATGAATTCCAGTTTTGAAAGAATGTTTGCATTGCAAGCTGATTTAGGGTTCATACTGGTTCTGGAAATCCTGGAAAGTACATGAATTTTAGGACTACAAAGTCATTGGAAATGGCAGGAGGCCCTGGAAAATCCTGGAATTTTGTTAACTCAATAGTTAAAAGTTTTTTGAAAGGTCTCGAGAAGCAGCTAGATCAAAATCCAACGACTGGAAAAAGTTGGAATACTAGCTTCGTTTGCATATGGGTTCTGGAATAAAAGTCCTGGAATTTTGTTTTTGAAAAAGTGTATGAACCCTGTAATTTGTATTTTTGTTTAATTTGTAGCTATACGTTCCAAAGCTGGAGTCACTTTGTGATAAACAGGGCAAATTTTTGGTTGTTGTCCATTTAGAGGACCCAGAGGAAGAATTAAATGATGAGGTATTTAAATTGATGATAAAATATTCTTTAGTGAACTTAAGCTGTTGTTTACTGAATTGTCTATTACCCTCTGTTGAACAATTTTCACTTGGTTGTCACCATAATTTTTCAAGTAGGTGGGGATTTGCAAAATCTGGCATAGGAATCCAGCTATTGTGGTACAGCCAACATGTGTTTTCTATCATAATAGTAGCTGGAGAGCTCTGAATTGTTGGGAAAAATTCCCTGCCTCCAGGAGGGCAGCTCTGAAAATTTTTCCATCTCTAAATTGATGTCCACGGTTTGGAGTTTTATTTAATGGCTGAACTTTGAAACCTTATTGTACCTTATTCATTTGAACCTGTAGCATTCATGTTAATTTCTACCTTCCATTTCCATCTGCTCATGAATCTCTAATGTTGTAGGTTTCCCACTGTTGTTGGCATGACTTACAGTCTGTAGATGTACAATAACATGGGGAGGGTGCATATGCCTGGATTTTCTTAACCCTTTCCCTCCTGAGAGTGCCAAATGGCACTTATAGATTTTACTCTGTCTAACGCCAGACGATTTTACTCGTCATAGATTTTACTCTGTCTAACACCTGACGATTTTACTCGTCAAAGGGAGACCCCTTAGGGGTTAAAGGGTTAATGGTACTAAGCTAGGTGTCAGGAAATCAGGAAAGGAGTCATTCATGATCATTTCAAATTACATTTTAATACTACAGCCAATGTTGGCATATTGTGCATGTTTCACTGCAGGAGTTTGCAGCAGGCATTCAGATGAGAAGTAAGCAAATCAAGAACAGCAAAGTCTTCATTGCTTTCTTGGGTGGCAAATCAAACAGGTTGGAACAATCAAGTGATTAAATCATGTGTTGAATGTTTTATTTTTTTACTTTAAAGCAAGTGCAAGCACAGCTAGAGAGTAATGCTAGTTTACTACTTGGCACATTACAGTCAGCTAAGCTTGGGCCTATGAGGAGTTGAAGGGCAAGTTCACCACAGGATACCCATGACAAAGTGACTGGCTTTATGAACATTACTTTCCCCGTCATTGGATATAGCTTTAGTCTATCATTACAGGGTACCCAGCATAGCCTGACTTGAAACATTACTTTCCTTCAACTCCCTTGAGGGTCTGGATGATAACTCCTTTCTTTAAACTCTGTGAACCTTTCAAGGACTGAAAATTAGGAATTCTTTACCATTAAAAGGATGATATCCAGAGCTCTGACTCTGTCTGGTTTAAAAAAAACACCGCATAACTTTCTCTTACATCTGTAAATCATAACTGAATGTTCTGACTTGGGTCCTGTTCTCACTCAACTTTGATCTTGTGAGGAGCCTTTCCTTATAACAGTCTTATTTTCTTTAGGTGTCTCTATCTCTTCGGCATCCCTTCAGGTTATAAGATACAGTGTACATTGAGTGGTTCTCTGTATTGTATCCATAAACACTGTATGTTGCATATTTTTATGATATTCTGTAAACACTGTATGAAGTCTGTGGTCTAAGAACAGTATGCTCTAAGAAAAGTGCCCAGCATATAAATTTGGTGCAAAAACTAATATTTCCTGGTCACCCAAAAGCAAAAGTAAGTTGCCAGGGGTAACCAGGTGCCGCTACAGTTTATTTTATTCTAATGATGGCAAGGCTAATAAAAAAAGGTAGTAATTTAAAAAGAAACTGACCTTACTGCCCAGTTCAGACAAGTAGAAAGTTTGTCATGTTCTTTCACTGGAAAGACCACTGACAATGACAGAAAGCATGCCAGTGGCCAAATGAAAAGAATTGGTTGACAAAGCATAACCATGGGGCATTCTTTAATTTCATTCAGGTCTAGCTAGCATAAACTATATTGTAAAAGAATATTTTTGTCTATTCATCAGATTCACTTATGAGGAATATAACAAGGCTCACTTGAACAACCCTGGGAGATGTCATGTGATCTTCTGCTTTAAGGACCCAGACTGGGATGGGTATGTTAAATACTTGACATGTAAAACTTACAACTGTGCAGGTAATGAATGAAACTATCATTGTATAAAGAACAGCGGCCAGCTCCGTGTAACAGCCATTTATGTTTGTCCAAGTGGATGGTCCATACATTCACTCTTATTTTAACCTTTCTACAACGTCCACCTCTCCACAATGACAGTGGTCACTAAAGTGCATCCCAACTGCCAAAGTAACCTCTTGACAATGGCCAGTTAATCAGTAATGTGTACCAACCCCCTATTTTTTATCATAAAAGGTCATGTTGACTGGAGGGCCAAGCCAGAGAAAATAATGTCAACAGCATGATGTTTACAAGTATCAATGCAGTGAAAGTAATGTTTCATTTATGAGTTGGCTCACAGGAGCCTTTGATTAGTTCTCATACACAAGTGGTACTTCCTGTCTTCTACTTCTTTTAAATTTTCAGATGCTTTTGCTGGCACAAGCTGATCCTTTTTAAAGTTTAATGTCCATACTACTAAAATTGTTTGGTTTTCTGTATTTTTTTTTATTATTTTTTATTTTTTGCTAGAACTCCTTCTGTAAAGGGTGAATGTATATATCTGGCTGAAGAGGTGAAAACAGAAGTCAGGAAAACAGGGAACATGAAGGTCAGTGTGTCTTACAGTTAATTTATTTGAAATTGATCAATGAAAGGAAAGTTGTCAAAAATCTATGGGTGGATCTAAAATAAATTAATAAACATGATCTAAATTACAATGAAGATTTCCGAAGTTAAAACGAAGACTCGAAGACTTCCGAAGACCAACTGATGTATTTCGAAGACTGCCGAATATTGTGCGAAACCTTCCGAAGATTTCCGAAGATTTCCGAAGATTACCCAAAAGCTACCAAAGATTTCCGAAGATTACCGAACACCTCCGGTGATCTCCGGATATTTTCGAAGCTTCTCCAAGTTTCGGAAGATCGAGGGCAATGCCTTCTGCGTACCTCAGTAGTCAATGTATGGTCTTGAAGCTTTATAAGTAGTCTATTTTTTTAAGTGTATTATTAATAAGTAATCACATGATTTTTCTCGTGCAATTTGGAATAAATAAGCACTCGCAAATTTTTTCAAAGACCACAAATAGCACTCGCCCTACGGGCTTGTGCAATTTTGTTGGTCTTTGAAAAAATTTACTCGTGTTTATTTATTCCAAATTGCACTCAGAATCATGTGATTACCTATACTAATACTGTTGCCACACTTCCTCGTGATATGTAACTGTAACTCGTTTTCTTCTGTTGGAAGAAAATGGTAATTTAAGGGAAGGATAAGGAGGAAGAGTTAAAGGAGGATGGTAATTAAGGGGAGGAGGAGGAGGAAGAGTTGAAGGAAGGTGGCAGTTCGAGGGAGGGAGGAAGAGGAGGAGAAGGAAGTGTTGGAGGAAGAGGGTAATTCAAGGGAAGGAGGAGGAGGAAGAGGGTAATTCTAGGGAAGGAGGAGGAGGAAGAGTTGGAAGAGGATGAGAAAGATGAAGAGCAGGAAGTTGGGGTGGAGATGAAGAAGGAGGAAGATGAGGTAGGGGTGGGAATGGGTGAGGAAGAAGAGGAGAAGTGGAAAATAAAACAGTTAGAGAAAGACGTGCAAGAGAAAGAAAAGGTGGAGAGGAGGTTATGGAGGAATAGGAAGGAAGAAGTGTGGGAGGGGGATTCAGGGGAGAAGGAAAAAGTGGAAAGAAGACAGCTGAGGGACAAGATCAGGGGTGCTCTTGTTCAGGTGATACTCAGATACGCTCCTGGTTTAAACTTGACAGCTAATGAAAATGACTGCCAATAATTGTTGCAGTTGTTTGACAACTATGAAACAGCAGAACAAGGAGCAGAGCTTGCATACCAGGAGCTGAAGAAATTTATAGTCAAGGTAAGAATGCCTCTTCCACCTTTTCCTTTGTCCCCTCTTCCTCTACCTCCACCTCCCCCCCCCCTTCTTTTCTTCTCCTCTTCTGGCCCCCACTCTTCCTTTTCCTTCTTCTCCTCCTCCTTCTCCTTCTCTGACTGCTCCTCCTTCTGCTTTCTTTCGTTTATTCCTTTCCCCCTTTCTTCTTCTTTTTCTCCCTCTGTTTCCTCTCCCTCCTCCCCCTCCCTCTCATTCCTTCTGCTCCTCTTCCTCCTCCTCCTTCTCTTTCTGGGGTTTCAAAATGTTCTGAAGTAGGCATCAGACTCTGAAAAGTAGGCAGCGGTGATAAGTGAGGGGTAGCCAGGCCTGAGCTGATTGCTATGACCAGAGTAACTGGTGATGTGTAATCACGTAGCCAGCAGAACTCCAGCAGTCGCTAGCTTGTTTTAAAACCACTGCCCATTGTCCCTCTCCTCCTTTGTCCTCTGTCCTTCCTTTTTTCTCACTTACTCCTCACTCTTCCTCCTATAAAACCATAACCATAAAGTGTTGCCATTTACCTTCTAGGAACTTGGATTGTCAGGTGATCAGTCTCTACCAGGAGATAATCTGTTGTCTGGCAGCTCGTTATGGGATGCTGCAGATGACTGGGAACAAGTTGAAGCTCTTAAAGCAGCAGCTGAATGTTCCTGTGAAATTGGTCTGAGTAAGGTAGGCTTCTATCAGTCGGGTCAATTTGTGTAAGACTATTCTAATGTTGAGAGACTTTTCTAATGTTAAAGGTTAATGGTGTCCTTGATTTGTTTTGATCAGTTTTACAGTGACCTTAACGAACATGTGTCAAGTGGTGCGGCACCAAAAGCTCCTATCCTTGTCAAGGGTGAGGTTGGATGCGGAAAATCTCTCCTCTTAGCAAAATGGTTGGTGTTGTACGGCATGATTTACCTTCTCTTTTCATTCTAGCTTGCACCCAAACATTTATAGACCCAAAGGCTAGGATTATACATGTATATTCAATAGTGAATTTCTTTATTCTTGAGATCTGTTAAGAATAAGGCATTATGCTAGCCTCTCATGCAGATCTTCATAGGGCTTAATCACATGTTCCTCCCCACAAACGTTTGCTGAACATAGTACATAGCAGCCACTTGTGTTAGTCGGCAGGCTTTGGGGGAAGTAGGTGTGACAATGCCTGGATAGGGTCTATGTGAAAAGCTCGCATTATGCATGTTCACTATTAATCTCTCAGATGTTGACCAAAGTTGCAACATTGAAAACAACAGTTACTTGATAATTGTATTTCTATAACAAATAACGAGTACACGCAGTATTCTAAAATTATTGTGCCTATGCAAAGGTGTACAGCTCAGTAGTATTTGTACAGCCATAGAATAGATTTTCTGAGCACCATGATATACTGTACTTTTTAGTCTTTAGTTACTGCAAATTGTTCTTATACATAACATGGTGCCCAACTGGCTGTAGTGGTAGTACTGAAATACAGAAGCATCAGCTTGTCCTGTCAGTATCAAAGACTGTCCTTTGACCCATTACCAACAAACGTATCATTTCCTTTCCAACTCTAGTAAAACCTGAGCAAAATGGAGGTCGTAAGATTTTATTTCAGTTAAGTTTGAGTTAATTTCAGTGATAAATAAAGTGCTGGTGTTTATTGTATTTATAAAACGTTTTATTTCAGGATAGCTTTACAGCAAAGCAGCCTCTCAGGAAGACTGGTTCTTTATCACTTTGTTGGATCACCATCATCATCAAGTGCTAACCCAATTCTGATGATACGCAGGTTTACCATGCAGGTATGGTAGATTACTGTTTTTGTCTTAGTGAATTCCCAATGCCTTATCTTGAATTAAAACAAAATTGTTCCAAGCAGGGTGGGCACAGTGGTGAGAACACTCACCTTCCACTAAAGTGACCCAGGGTTGATTTCCAGACTCAGCATTGTACATGGTTGAGTTTCTTGTCCTATTTCTACTCTACTTTGAAAGGTTTTTCTTAAGGTATTCTGTTTTCAGTGGACACATAGCAACTCTGTGGACTTGCCACAGCTAAATCTAATTTATTAATGCATGTACATGGCTTTTATTTGATTGGCAGTTAATGAAGCAGCTGGGTGCATCCCGTGAAGTGTCATGCGATCCAACTCATTTAGAGGAAGAGTTCCCATGGTGGCTTGAGAAAGCTGCAACTAAAGTCCATGGTGGTGTGACAATAGTGATTGATTCAGCTGACAAACTGCAAGGTGCACCCAGCCACATGCAATGGCTGTTAGACCCACTCTCTGTGAGAGTAATTTTGTCAGTTACTGGGAGCACATGTCCTATAGCTTGGAGGTAAGACCTTTTTACAGCTTGCTTAGGGCTGTGATTAAGGACTTGGGACCAGAAATTGATACAGGGATCTCATTAAGGCTCAAGAGCTGGGGATTTTCTGCCTTGGAAATTCTGAGGTAGTGCATACCACAATAGTTTCATGCCCTGTGATACTTTATCACATCCATCCCTTGGTGACATCCATGCAGATATTTAAAAAAGAACTCAAACTGTTTTCTTACATCTGAGACTGGGACATTATTGATGCATTAAGTAACTCTGATTGATAAAATAATGTGGATATAGCCATAGCCTGCCATGGAGGTCAGTTTTTTGAAATCCCAAAAATGTGAAAATTATTTCAAACCCAACATGGAGTGTCTCATCACCTGCTCTATCTGTGGATAGTAGGATGGCTTTCATATCGTGAAAGGAAACATGGACTGTTTGTCATTATAAACATTGATATTCCTGATTTTCTCTTTAGACATATGTCGTCTCTGGAACTATATCCTTTGGACTTCAAAAGTAGTATTGAGCTGTTGCTTTCATCACTAAGTCACCATGGTCAAAGTACTTCCCAAGAACAGGTGTTTGCCACTAACAGTTGATAATTAATAGTAATTATTAATAATTCATTAATTATTTATTGGAGTCTTGAAATTCGAATCAAAATTTGATTTCTAACTGAATTATATGAACAAGTGATGCTCCTTATCATGGCAAATGTAGCTATAACTTGTTTACAAAATGGTGGCTAGAAACCGAGCAAAACTGAACCTACAGCTGTATAAGCCTCAAAAACATCTCTCTAATGCAATCAGAGGTTTAATTCTTGACCAGCAAATTTCAAATATTGCAAACATTGTGATCTGCCATGTGCCTTTGGCAAGAAAAATTTCAGAAACTCCTTGGATCTAAGGGCGCATTTTTTTATTCACAATTCTGGAATGAGAATGGCCAGAATGGAAAATGCACGCATTTTTCTATTCCACATTCCTATTCCGGAATGGACAGAACGCTATTCGATCCATTCCGCTCCCTGGGGCAGAATGAACAGCATGCTGCGAATGAAAATCCAAGCATTCCATACCAACCATTCTTATTCCAGAACTGTGGATAAAAAACGTGCCCTAAGATTGTGTGGTTCCAGAAAATATCCATACCCCCCCCCCACGGAAGATCATTGGAAATTCCGAGGGAGAGGGGGGGTTAAAGGGCAGTAATTTCCGAGGGGTAGGGGGTTTCGTGGGGAACTACTTTTCCAAAGGGTCACGAACCATGTACAAAACATTGAAAGCAACATACCATCGATCTGAGGCACAAAAACATACATACGTTGTTTTGAAACAAAAGTCAGTACTCCTGGCCATTGAGATAAAGTTCACATTATTAGCTTCAATGTTTCTTTTTTTCTTTGAGTTAGCTAGCACTACAATCTCCCGAAGCTACTTTCTTCAAAACATTTAAAATGGTGGTCTCAACTGGAGTCTCATCTCCAGACTTCCAGCTTTGTCTCGTTTTCGTTCGACCTTCAGAAGGCCTGGCTACTTGGCTGGTACAACGTGACAATGTTCACGAAACCTACCGCGTTAACATGTCTGTTAGTGAAGTTTTTGGTCCTTAAATAAGAATCAACCCGAAGAAACTGACAAAATGTATAGACAAAGGAACCTTGTAAGTTTCTGTTTTATTTACTATCGTTTGCGAAGTTGTTTAAGTGAGTGAAACGTTCTCATCGGAGTTTGCACAAAAACGCGAAACAGTCAACGTGCTACCCAAATGTTTAAGCTTATAATCTTACATAAAAACAACACAAACATAATTTGCAAAGTTGATGGCGAAGAAGCTAAAAGTTTAGCTGGATAATAAACTTAATAAAGCATTATATTTCTGTTAAAGTTAACCTTAATGTTTACACTGTTGTAATAAAATTCTATCGTATTTACGTACCTAAGTTGGTATTCACTTTCTTTTTAAATAGTATAAAACTTCTGGAAATTCCGGAGGGGAGGGGGGGGTCATCAAAGACCCCTCTGGAACGGAAAATCCTAGGGGGTGGAGGGTGCAAATCAGAAAGTTTTCTGTGGGGGGGGGGGGTATGGATATTTTCTGGAACCACACATTTGACTGACTACCAAGGAGCTAGAGCAATGTCAACACAAATTTTTATCTAAATAGTATTAATAAATCAATATAATCCATGTAACAGGTGACAAAAATGCTGCATAATTCTTCCTCGGAGGACAGAGGCTGTCCGAGATTTTTATCTCTTTTGGCTGCAGAATTGGCTGAGTAAGTATTTTGAACCATTTTTCAGTTACATATGTTCAAAACAATATGTAATTTTTGGCAGCTCAAAGTGTGCTTTGTTTGCTGGAAAGTTCTAGTTGTTGTTGTTGTTGTTTTTTGTTTGTATTATAAACACACCTACTCAAAAACAAATTAGGCCCGTTTCAAACACCATGCTAAAGTCGTGCCGAACTAAATTCAATTTGGCTCGACTGTAGCACGACATTGGCACGACTTGGTTTCAAACGTCGAGCTTAATTAAGTCGAGTTAAAAGCTGTTGCTGTAAACATGCATCAAACCATAACAAACTGGTTTTGCTGACTTTTAAAATGTATTTATAATTTATGAATTCAGTTTGGCACGGCAATAGCACGCCGTTTGAAACCATGCCGTGCCAAAGTCGGGTAGCACGACAGAGCTTGCCGTGCTACACGGCAGAGTCGAACTTAATTCTTAAATGGTTTCAAACGCCGTGCTACAGCCGTGCCAAAGTCGAACTTAAATAACGAATTTAGTTCAGCACGACTTTAGCACGGCGTTTGAAATGGGCCTTAGCATTAAAGGATAACCATTGTTTTTTCCACAGAATTTAAGTGATCAACACCAAACAAAGAAAAATGACAGTCTTAAGTTTTGCAACTTGACTTAATTTGCACTCTGTACATTGTTTGTCTGTTTGTTCATTCAATCTTGTAGTTACTTGTTTTGTTTAAATTTTATCAGGTACAAAAATAAGAACTTCAAGAGTCTGTTGGAATACTCAACAGTCTGCCTTTCCAAAAAGGTAATCAGTGAAGAATAAGAATAGAACAGTTTTGCAAATCAGTTCTGTTTAATACCTCATGCATGGGTAGTAAATTATAATTTCCCATGAAAAGCAGATGGGGAATCTTTGGTCATGCTAAAAAATTAATTTCGCCTCCAACCAAGCGATTGAGGATCAGGCCGTTACAGTTAATCGAAGAAATAGCCAGTCTGCCTTTTATTTGTTACAGTGGCTTGAAATTGCATAAAAACTGAAATAATAACACAGCGAAGCACCTGTTACTATAATTCGTAAGGACACATATACAAAGTGACATGAAGATGGGGCGTAACACAATGATGAAAAGAGGTACGATTTGGAACGTGCTAGATGCTAAGAACAACTGATATTAGCGATAATAATTATTATCAACGATACAATAAAATAAACAAAAGGCATGCAAATAGAAAACAGCGAAATCATACCTCTTTCTCCTACATGTATCTATAAACCTTAAAACTCTATAATCTAACATGTCCGTCTTTCTCGAAATCGTGGCTTGACTCTCATGATATTGTGTGGGATAATAATTATTACATAACTACGATCACACGTCACACAACGAAAATTACTTATTAATAACAGCTCAACAGTAACAGCGTGAAAGGTCTTAGCTATGATTAAAATATCAAACTCAGTGCTTATAAAATTAATACAACAATTAATGTAACACACTGTATTCAGAAAATGAGATATGAATTTTATAATAACATGTAAGATTTGTAGCAACTAGAATTCTGACCTTTGTTCAACATCCCTTTTTTGCAGAACACTGTTGATCTCCTATTACAAATTCTGAGCCGAATTCAAAACCAGGTCACTACCATTTTATCAGAGAGAAAGCTGAGGAAGGTAAGTGGTCATGAACAGTATACCACTACTGTAGCTTAATTCTCTTAACTGGTCTTCTCATATTTCCTATACTATTAGTTAAGAGAAGTTTGTTAGACATCAAGACATGTTTGATGATCATTTCCTTAATTCTCATAACCTTTGTGTGAGCTGAAATGGCATAGTGTAAGGAGAAATTATTCTCTGGTCACAGTTAACCATGACCTTGCTTCTTGGGTTTTACTAGCTGAAATGTCTATCTTTTTAGAGATGGGACTATGGTTCATACTAGCACTAAGCATCACCATTCAGTTGAAACTTACTAATTGTTTTTTTTTTAAATGGCAAGACAATTTTCACTTAACTGATTTTAGTTGAAATTTTTTCTGTTGAAAGCATCTCAACAATAGTATATATTAATTTTTTTCTTATGAAGTCATTTATTTTATAACTCAGGGTGGCATTAACTTACTGAGTCTGTGAACAAAATCCTGAAGCATTCTGCTGCATGCAATGTAATTCGTTTTAATAGCAGAACTTTTAATGCTGAATTATTCGTAAAAGTTGGCTAACACCCTTTTTTTGTCAATAATGTGTTTAGATTTTTCTTCACATCATGTTGTCTCGTAATGGGATCAGCGAATCAGAGTTACTGAAGCTTGTTCCTTTGAGCTGGTCAGAATGGCTGATGCTCTATGAAGCTTTGGAGCACAGTAGCATTTTAACAACAAGGATGGGCCTTGTACTCTTTGCAAATGAAGAGGTTAGATTTTAAAACAATTTTGCAGCTTCTTTCTGTCCCCTGCCAGAACACCATGCACTCACTATTGACTGACTCGCTCTCACCTTTGGGAACTCCTCTTGTCAACTTCCCTTCCCTTTCCTCTGCCACCCCCACCCCCACCCCACAGAAATGTCATGCTTCTGACATTGTTGTGTCAAGTTGGTTACTGTGTTTATTTTTAGGTCAGAGTTGCAGTGAGACAAGCATTTTCATTTCAAGAGGATGAGCAAGAAATAAAGGAGGGCCGGGAATCTTTTCTTCAGTTGTTTGAAGATAAATTATGGTGGGTTTAATACATTGTAATAATGGAAAAAAAAACCAAATGAAAGTCAATCTTGGGTGGTTTTGATGTGTAGTGTTTCTGTGCCATGTTAGGGCTCTGTGTTCTTTGTGATTTCGTTCTTACTAGTAAATTTTTCATCTTTTTGAAAACCCTACAAAAAATCAAATCCCCAAAAAATCCCTGGACCAAATATTAACCCCCCTGAATCTCCGAGCCTTAGAAAGGATTGTACTTTATTTGCAGAACTACATGGCCGGGATACACGACACTATCTCTGGGGAACTACTATGAATCTTCAGATTATTTTGAATACCCGCAAAATAATCCCTGCTGAAATCAAGCCACACAAAAATACTTGCAAAATTTTCCTACCCCCCAAAAATTCTGGAATCAAAAATTTCTAACCCAGAAAAATCCTTTGATCATCCCCAACACTTGAAGTCTGGAGTACCCCCCCCCCCCCCCCCCGTTCCCCTGCTTCCCACTAGGCATGAACCAGGCTTGTGTAATGTAACTTAGTTGTGTATTTCTTGCAGTGTTGGCCAGGTGAACTGGAGGCTCACGGATGAGTTACCATGGGGTTTGAAAATCATGTCTCGGAATAAGAAACTGGAAAAATGTCTGTTGAATGGAAATGTCTTTAGACTAATTTTTGAAAGGTAGGACTGTCTCTATTCTCATTGATAATCAAATACAACAACTATAGAACTTCTTAAGACTTAAAATGAATGACCCACATAACAGCAACTTGCTTTAGTTAGTGAGTTAGGAAACCCACGTATAAGTTACTAAATACTTGATAAAGTAATTGTGTCACATAACATGGAATTCCTAAATGTCATTATTAATTTCTGGAAGGCAACCATCTTGGATTTCTCGCTGAAAATTTCTCCAAAACTCCCTCCGAAAAAAACTCTGCAAATTGGCTCCAACATGATCAAAAACCGATAAAAATGCATAATTTTGCTGTAAGTTGTAATATTGTGGCAAAGAACTAATTAAACTGTTTTCATAAAATTTGAAAAACTTGAATGTTGAGTAGCGTGACTCTCAACATTCTGTTGCTATGGAAACTTCAAACCACATGAACAGTCAAATGTCAACAAATTGTTGGGTAAATGTTAGAAAATGTCAAGATATTTGGTGCTATTTCCTTAAATTAGGAAAAAAGATATTGTTGTCAAAGTGAACAGAGACACTTAATGCTTTCTTCCAACCATACCCTTTGGCTCAACAGGGTTACAACTTATTGCTGGGAGAGGAAATCTAATCCCCATTATTTCTAACTAAGCTGAGCCATTTTACACTAAACAGGGGACGGATGTGCGAACTTCTAAACTATTGGCACTATCTTGGGGTGGACAGAGTGTTGTTGGCAGAGAGATACATTAATGAATTAAAGCAAATGGAAGAAGGTTAGTGAATGACTGTACCCTTTACTAACAGTACGGGTAGTAAAAATGAGGTTAATAATCTCTGAGGTTAATTGGGCATGCTGGAAAGGAAACCAGTCAAGCAGGCTGTACAGTGGTATTCAGCCAGCAAATTGATCAATCAACACTCACATACTAACTGAGAGATATAAATAATATACTTTATATGGTTCTTGACATTAATTTTCCATCACATTTTACCACAACGAGTTGCAAAAATACTTGAGGCACTTGGTCTTTAATGATGTTTCCATGATTTTCTGCTTACCCTCCCCCTCCTCCTCTTATCAAAGTTGCTAACAGTGCAACACCATGCTCGAAACTTTGAGGAACAACTTTGAAAGGGGGAGAGGGAGGGGCTGTGTGTTGTATCTCACAAATTTCGCATAGGACCTTTTTAGAGAAAGAAAAGATGTTTTTTAATGCAAATGTCTCAACAATTTTGCAACTGGTTGTAGCACCAGGAGGGGGGAGGGGGGGTGGGGAATGTGTGCCAGGAAGTCACAGTTGGTTTTCCTTCTCATTGGTTGAGTTTTTCTAACTGGTCACAACAAAGAGAAATGGATGTGTGAACTTTTACACTTAAGCAAACAGAACTTATTTTCAACATTCAATAGAGAAACCACTCTATGATACCTTTACCATGTCAGGGCATTTAATGGCAACTTGTGTACCTCTTAAAAAGAATTTGAATTTTGTGCAATTTTTTATGTGGCATCCTTTTTTTCTTGGTATCATTAGAAAGCGAGTTGTCAGCGTCAACCGCAGGAATGTTTGAAGTTGTTGGAAGGTTTCTGAAATGTCTGGGACTTCTAAGCCAGGTGATTTTTTTACCTTTCTTAAAATCAGATTTTAGTGTTATTTCTACTGATTGCTTTTAAATGGCTTTCTCAACTTGGCAGTTAAGTATGGTAGCACTGTCTAGAATTTTGTATGAACTCAGCATTTCAAACTCAAATGATTGCAGAAACTGACAACGTTGAGTAAAATCAAGGCTGTGCTTTAAGAAAAGTAGTTGGGTACCCAAAATCTCTAAACCTTGAAATGCAGAGTGTCCAGCATCAAAGTTTAGTTCAAAAGCCAAAAATGTCCTGGTCACCCAAAGTAAGTTGGTAAGGGCGACTGGGCGCTGCAGCCCTGAAAAGCCATTAATTTTAGTGCACCAATATCTGCTTTGAAACTTTATTAAACTAAACTTTGTCTCCTGGAATGTTGCTATGGTGGCCAGTGCAACCCAGTGGAAAAAGAATGCCAGTGGTGATTTTGATTTAAAGTTGATTTGGCACAGAGACTGGTTATTGTGTCAAAATGTAGTTCTTCTCTTAGACTTGGATTCAGCACTGAAGCAACTTAACCCTTATCTCCCAGGGGTGATAAACATTCAACTTCTCCTCACAATTTCAATACATTATAAAGCAAACAGGTGATGAGAATAGACAAATGTATCAGTTGGAGGATGTTGTCTTAATATAACACCAAATTCTCTCAAGTAGTTTACAAGGATATGTATAGCAGCTTGAAGGGAGAGCTCTTAATCAGATCTTGGGAGTTAAAGTGTTGCCTACCATTCCCTTCCAACTTGTTGCACTTCACTTTTTTTGAGACCATTCAGTAATCAAAGTTTGAAATTTGCGGTCTCTAGGCTGGTCCCTTGCTTCAACGAGGCCTAGAGATAAGAGAGACTGTCTTGGACCCAGACCACCCGCTTGTAGCTGAGTCACTTCATCATCTGGCCAGCCTGAATGCACACTGGGGAAAATTCAAGTAAGACCATCCCCCCTTTTTGTCTGTCGATGTTCATCTTTGGTCATTTAAAAATGAATTTGTGAGCGAGCGTCACTGAAGGCTCAAATCCCTTTCACTTTTGCAGGGTTCGTATGCAATGTGAGGAGTCTGATTTCAAGGCCTTGAAAGTACTTGAAATTGGTTTTTGGTCGTTGAACGTCCTTGATTTTTTACTGAACAAGGTCTTGAAATATCAACACTTTTAACTCTCCAAGTTTTAGGGCAGAGTGGAATTGCTCAAGATGCTTATGAAATGCGCAAACACTCAGTGTTTTTTCATTGTTTTTTCATCCCCAGTCCCGTCTCGTTACTCCCACGTGCATATACGTTGAACTACAAGTACACCGCGCATGTCTGTGCTCTGCACGTGTTTTCATACTCTTGTTTCGAGAAGGCCTTAAACCTTGAATTTTTGAAATAGATCCTCGAAAGTCCTTGAAAAGTTCTTCAATTTTTGACCTGAAAAACTGTACAAACCCTGGTTTTGGTATAGAGCATCTTAGCTGTGATGACCCTTACTCGTCTCCTTTGATTGCAGTGCAGCTGAAGCTTTCTTCAAACAGGCCATAGAAATCAAGGAAAATGCTCTTGGAAATGACCATCCTTCACTTGTTAAGGTGAGATGTGGTAGTAATGATGATAGTTATATTGATAAGTATTACAATTAATACGTTATTAATTAATTAATTAATTAATCAATCAATCACTTAATCAATATAATAATTACATAATGATTCTTTTTCTCTGCTGGTCCAGTCTACTGCCCCAGTGTGCAATGTTTTCTAGATCTCATGACCACATGAACATCTGTCAGATAATACCTCTTATTTTAGGAGCCGAATGCAAAGTCATTCCAGTGAGAGATTGTAAGCTTACAGAATGGTCATGACCAAAGAGGTGCTGGTCAAACCAAACACTGGAACTTGTCCATTGTCAGTAACAGTGATGTCACTGTTTTAGCCTTTTTGCAAGAGGTAACACCTCATTATATTTTCCAGGATTTGGAAGGTCTGGCCATTTTATACAAGAAACACGAGAAGTGAGTGGCATTTTAAAGGCTGTTTTCATTTTTTTTTTTCATTTTAAATATTCCATACTTTCAGTCGAAACGAAAATTAATGTTTGCACTGTTGATGTTTGTCAGTTCACCTTGACTCACCCCACCCCTCCCCTCCCCTCTCCAATCCCCCCCTGCAGTTATTCTGATTTGACTCCAAGATGTTAACCCTTTAAACCCTAAGAGTGATCAGCATCAAATTTCTCCTTGTAATATCAATGCTTTATAAAACTGAGTGATCACGAGAATTAAGGACAGGATGACAAAAGATTATTTTGCTTGATATTTTAACAACTCCCCACTACTTTCATAGGAAATGTGTAGAGGCAAAAATGAGAATTCAAATTTTCATCTTAGGGTTTTAATACCTGTTTTGAATCACAGGCATGCCATGGCAGAATCTTTGCGTAAAAGGGCAGAGGTCATCAAGCAGAAAGCAAACTCATCTGTAAGTCGAATATTTTGATTTTAGAGTGGCTTTTAATTCAGTGTTGTAAAACAAAAACCAAAGCGATATGTCCGACCAATCACAAGAGATGAAGACGGTTCAGTGAACTAATCAGAATTTGAAGTAATTACATGCAACCGGCGCCAAGCGCGGGAAAATGCGCGGGTGCAACTTGCGATTGGTTTTATTTCTGCTTCTCATTGGCTGAGAGAGTGGCGCGAGTTTTGTCAATCAATCACAGAGCCAATTACAACAAAACCAAAGCAAACGCAAATTACTTTTGACACTTGAGTGAAAACTGGTCTAATGCTCTTTGTTTTATCTCTGAGTTAGTACGCGCGCTGTGATTGGACAATTTTGTGGGCCATATTCTATTGTTCGGGCCGCTAAATTGCAGAGAGATACTAAATATCTTACTAACCTCGTTTTCTCGGTGCATACTGTAAGTCACGGATCCTCGTTTTTTCCCGTTAATTTATGGCCCGTTAATTTTTCGGCCACAAGTGAACGGGAAAAAACTCGGTTAGTAAGAGGTATTTATTTCCAAAACAATACTAGGCTACGTACATCAAGCTTCCTTCCTGTTGGTTCTAGTTAAATAAATGAATTATTTGCCTTGCAACTGAAATCTGGGGCGTGTTGACTTACAGTGCTGTTGAAACTGACAATTGTTAGGTTTGACAGTATATCCGGCATCTCAGTGAGTGTGTGTGAGAGAGGGAAAAAAGGGAGCTAGTTTTGTTTTTGGAGGGGTTGTGGACAACAGTTAAGGCGATAGGACTACCCTTAAAGCCCTAACAATAACCAAGCCTACTTTCCCTTTTCATTTGGCCTGAGAATAAAAGAAACAATGTCTCTGAACTAGTACTTTAAGAAATATGAGAGGACTAGTTAAGAGATGTCAGGACTTAAAGGTTTAAGGGGATGGAAACAAACCCACTCAATAATTGAACAAAGTAATTTCACCGGCAAAAGTGGAAATGGTTCATTCATAGAACAGGCAGTTACTCTAATCGTGCCATTTCTGCTTCCAGGTTGATCTCAGCGAGCTGAAAAAGAAAACTGTCCAAGTAGAAGAGTTAGCACGGGGCTCTCCGAGTCCTGAGCTGGCGCGATCACTTAATGAGCTTGGGGTGTTGTATTTTCTTCAAAATAACCACGAGTAAGTTACCTGTAGTCAGTAACTTCCCTCTCTCTCGTTATGTGAATAATGAAGTGGTTAACAGTTTGTTTTTCTTTCGAGTCTTGGTAAAATCTGAAAGTGTGACCGCACAGTACTTTCTATTGGTGCTGTTTGATTAAAATTCTGAAGTGTGACCATTCTGATGAAAGCTACTGAGCAGTACTTTCCTGTGGTGCTGTTTGTTGTGCTGTACAAGATGGTTCTATCTTTTGAGTCTGTGGATGAAATCCTAAAGTGTGACCATTTAAATGACAGCTACTGAGCAGTACTTTCCTGTGTTCTGTTTATTACACTGTACAAGGTGGTTCTACCTTTTGAATTTGTGGATGAAATCCTAAAGTGTGACCATTCAAATGAAATCCACTGAGCAATACTTTCTGGCGGTGCTGTTTATTTCCGTTTTTTCAGTTTGTAGTAGTGATGCTGTTTATTATTTTGGTGGTCCTAAGTGCGTAGTCCATTGATAAAATCTCTTGATCCAAAAATGGAGCAGCGCTGTTTTATCAGTTTTTCCCGACTGGATGTTTTTTTTCCAACAGTCTTTTTGAATGATACAAATAGTTTATTTTGAGTCATACCAATAAGTTTATCTTGTATTCAAAATAGGGCCGCCAGGTCGTTTTTTCAGCGGTCACTAGAGATGCGTGAATCTTTGTTGGGACCAGATCACCCAGATGTCGCCCAGTCTCTCCACAACCTGGCAGCTTTGTACAATGACCAAAAGATGTAAGTGGTGAAACATTTACAGGTTCACAACGTTTTGCACTGCAGCACAGAAATATTTTTCTAAGGGGTTAGAAGACAGAGAACTTTAAATAAGTCCGTCTATTTTTTATTTTGTCTGAAACCTCGTTTTGGCCTCTTGCAGGTACGACAAAGCAGAGCCTCTGTACGCCAGGGCGTATCAAATTCGAGTCAAGGTAAGAAGATTGCTTGACAAGTCTTCTGTCACAGTTACACATCCATTTCATTCTATATCTATAACGTCTTTTCTTCGTAGGCTTTTCAGCCTCACCACGGAAGTGTTGCTTCCACAATCAAGCACTTGGCAGTCCTGTACAGAAAACAAGTAAGAAGCTAGAACTAGTTAGTAAAGGTCCCGCCCTTCCAGGGGTGAAAATCGCGGCAGATTGCCGTGTTTCTCCTTTTAAAGGGTCCTGTCACCTACAGACGTCATTAATAGGGAACTTTAGCAGCGGCGACGGCGACGGCGAAGAAAACGTCATTCCAAAATATTACTTCTCGTTTTTCTAACTCTTTCGTGATTATTTCAGTTTGCTTAACATTTTCTCAACCAATGAAAGGCAAAACCATACTGAAGCAATAGACCCCTCTCCAAAATGGCGGCCATGGATTTGAATGAGTTAAAATTGAAGCGAATAATGTTTGTATGACTGGGGGTATACGCCATACCCCCATTCATACAAACGTCTGTTAATATGTCAAATTTCAACTTACGTTTTCTCAGCTGATATAACACCTGATATGCTGAAACTTTCCAGGGTTACTAAAGTAAAGGCGTTCTTTCTAGTGCTGGTATACGTTTTTAATTTTAACTTACTTGAGTTTTCGGCCGCCATTTTAGAAAAGGGTCTATTGTGACTTGCGCGCACGCATTTTCCCGCGCTTGGGACCGGTTGTATGTAATTTCTTTGAATCCTGATTGGCTCATTACACTATTCATGTCCGTTGTGATTGGTCGTAGTAAACTGTTTTGGTATTTTTTGGTTTCGCTAATGCGCCTGCTCACAGATTAACAAGTTTTCACTCACGTGACCAGCGGCCATATTAGTTTTTAAGAAACTATTTGCATAACAATCGAGTTCAGTTCCCAGAGGGTTAACCTGGTACACCGATATGGCTGTTGGTACACCAACATCGCTGCTATGACGTCATGTGAAGACGCTTTATTCACAAATGGGATGATTATATTTTCAAGAGTTCTCAAAAGAAATGAACGGCTGCCCGTATTGACATGCCAGAGTAGACCTTTCTGTGTATTAATGTTGACTGGTGGTGGTGGTGTTAATATTGATATTCGGTTGCTTATAGGGCAAATATGCAGAGGCGGAACCGTTATATAGGTAAATAAGAGCTTTTTTCTCTCTGTGTAGCAATTAACAGCTTAACGATCGGTATTTCTTTGTGGCATTGACAGGAAAGGAAGAACAGCATTGGAAGCATTGGAATAAAACAAACACAAAAATTAGTCAAATGTTGATTCATGATTCATGATTTTCTTTAGCCAAGTGTATCACAAAAAAATTGATAAACGTTTTATCCGTTACTCTACTTCAAGCTTTTCTGTTTCGAGTATAGTTGCTAATGTACAGGATGAGGATGTTCATGTTCGTTTTGTTGTGTTACTCATCCTTGTCATAGTAAGCTCGGGTGGCAGTTATTTCAGCCTTTAACTTCAATTATGATCATCGACACACGGCAACTGATTAACCAATGCTTTTGTTATGACCAATCCTTGTCCCTTGTAGGCAAGCGCTGGAAATAAGAGAGAAGACGTTTGGTAAACACCCCAGTGTTGCCACAGCTCTCAACAATCTTGCTGTTGTGTTATGTCTACAGGTAAGTTACCTACGAACCCATAGCTGTTAATTATGGCATCTACGCGTGTAAAGATGTTTATCAGTGAAAACTTAAGCGTCGTCGGTGAGGGCAGGGCTGTCCCTGATTATTGAAGTAGGCGAGAATATACAAAAAAAAATAGCCGGGATTCGAGTTGCTGTAGTGTAGTCAACATGCTGGTTTTAAATAAAATATGAGGGGAAAATCCCCGGCCCCTGGGGGCCGTTTCTCGAAGCTCCTGGTAATTGCCGGGCCGTTAAGCAGTTTTCCATTCCAGATGGGAGTTTCAAAAGTTTTGAAAATTATGTAGTAAAGTTATCAGCTAAAGAAACAAAATGGACTTTATTAGAGGCCAGAACACATCCTACTTTTTTTTTTTTAATTTTGAGTTCAAAATATGGTTTGTAGGCCCTTAAGTTACCGGGACTTTCGAGAAACGGACCCCCGGCCCTTTATGACACCCCTGGTGGCAGAAACGTGAACGCCGTACAAACACTTTGTCATAAACCCAACAGTGCCTGGAATTTATGTTTGCCCTAAGACGTGATCGTCGTTATGTTTATGTTCAATGACAACAACGGAAACAACAACAATGATTGTATTTCTCGTCATAGAATAAATTTTTATCGTCTGATCGTCTTAGAAACTAAATATTTAGATCGAAAAAGAGAAATATCACCATTTTAAATTCTGCTCTCTTTCTCTAAACGACCTTACCTTCACCATTTTACTAATGATCAGCTCCAAGTAAATTGTGGGTTGTTCCAGAAATAAGAGTCGCTTTCTGGAGGAAGATGGCAAAGCTTACGTATACCCATACCCCTATGGAATTTTCTTGCGTATTCTTCTCGACACTTTTAATTGAAATTCCTTCCTATTGCTCTCCTCGTCAGTCGCTCTACTTTTCAATATTCCTTTTATCTGCACCGTTTTCAGTTGTGTTTGCAAAGTTTTTGATGCTGCAGTGACGTGGGGGTAGGGTGGGAGTGGTGTACGTATTTAATTGTTAGTACTCCCGTCCGGGAGTGGGTAGGTAATTGCTTCTTGACTTGTGCAACTGAATCAATTCTTTTGATTTGACAGGACAAACAGTCAGAGGCGTTGCCGCTGTACGAACGAGCTCTACAAATCTATGAAGAAACGCTTGGTGCGTCACACCCTCGAGTGGCCGAGACACTTGTCAATCTTGCGAAGCTGTCTTATGATCTGGTAAACACACATGTTTTGTTCTGATTGGACAAACGTTTGGAAGTATATCAACTAAGCAATACATCACAGTTTTTTCTTTTTTAATTTATTCAGTCAGTGTGACTTGACAATTTTGTCAGTCCTGGAATATCAAGAAAAATGTAACTTCTCTTTATAGCTAATTCGTCGATTCCATAGATTAATGAGGTTAATCTGTGGATAGTCCCTCTCGTTAGTTAAAAACCGTTTTGTATTTATGCGAATTGACTGATTATCCCAACCTTTTTATGATCAACATCTTTATTCTCTTCACTCTTCGTATATTTGTAATACTATTAGGTCGGAGCATCTGTCTTAACATCCGCACATTCTATTTTTTTGTGATCATTTCCCTTATTCTGGTCAACTATGTGTTTAAACAATTTTCTGTGAAGAGTTTATTGCGAGCCACGTGATGCTGAGTTAAGGGTTAAACGCGAGATTACCAGTGTTTGTGCAACGGAATTTCCTTATTATCTGAAAGGTCTTTGGGTATCGCTGATCAAAAGTCAACGTAGTTTTTCTCTTTTTCCATCAGAAATCACCAGAAAAGGCTGCCCAGTTGTACAAACGTGCCAACGACATCAGGGAGCAGGGACCACGCCCTGGCCTGTCACGACGCTCTTCCCTCAGTGTTCTTAGTAACGGCAACATCAGAAGACATTCAAACTCTCCTCAAGCAAACGACAGTGTATCAAGGGTGGTATTAATGTAAAATAACCCGCCTCTTACTTTTTTTTTTGTTAACGGTGAGAAAAAATAAATACCCTGGATGTCGGGGAGTGGGTGTAATATATATGTCCAGGATGTCGGTAGGGTAGGAGAGATTTCCAAAATTTCCAAATTAGATTATTCATGAGATGTTATTATTCTATTTTAGACAACAGATATTTTTCGCATATTTTTAATCCTACGAGTATCCCTGTAAATAAAAGTTGTACAGTTGAAGTGTCCCCTGAGGAAAATCTTAGGGACTTCGAAGGAGTTATGTCGTGGAAATTTTTACGTGTTGGAGGCTAAATTGAAACCAGGTACCATTGCTGTTAACGAAAACGTCCCTAGAACACCGAAGAGAAAACAAACTATTATCTGTATATATTTTTTCCACAGCAGAACAGGAGAAATTGAAAACGTTTGCCCAATTTTTTGTTGCTATCCATTTCATTCCTTGCCATCTTAAGCCAGAGAGATCTGTTTACTATTTTACCAACGTGGTAAAATAACTTGAAGCAAAACTGAACATTGTTGAGGTTTTCAATGCTCGCAATATCTTCAGCTTTTCAAAGTAGCATTAAAAACTCATGACATAACTTCTTTAAGTAATCACGATGGCGACAGTGAAGACCAGAACGTAGCAAAAATGGCCTTGTTAATGCATGGTCCATTTTAGTACATTTTTAATCTCTTCTTTCCTTCTCTTTGCTTGCTTGTACATAGTGCCAGCGATAATTGGTTTGATAATCCACCTTTTTTTTTTTTAAGACTTAGTATCATAGAAATAACGCAGATTTGTCTTTTTAAGAGTTTACAAAGAACATAGTTATACAAAGGTTTTACTTTCATGTTTTTAAACATGGAACTTGTTTTACAAACAAACTGACAGAATTGCGATTGCCCCAGTTAGATCAAATATGATATTAGTTATGATCGATTACAGCTTCATGGTTAGGTTTTATTTAGGTTTGGTTCATTGTACGCTAACGCACGTAGTGGGCATGGTTACCGGCCTGGAATATATAGTTATATGGTTGACTCTAGACAGTCCAAACTATATACCATTTATAATTTCCGGAGTGAAAACAGTAGTGGTAGGGTGATATCGTTTTTTATTGCACGACTGAGCCATTCAGAGGGACAATAATTACAATCACCCAATCATATGCTCAATCTTTGGTTTTTGTGTTCAACTGCCTCACAATTGATTCTTCAAACCTTGTAAGTATATATAACGTAAGTGAATAGTGCTTTTCGCGCGTTCTGATTGGTTAACTTGGAGGTGATTAGTATAGTATTATTCACCTCCGAGCAGCCGAAGAAAAAAAAAAACGGCCTCTCGTTTCGGTTTCCGAAGAGGAAATTATTTGAATAAACGCTAGTTATTCAGCTTGTGTAGTATACACTAAAACAATTATTCACCTCAGTGTTAGTGAGAGTGGTGGATATACAGAGAATTACACTCACGTGATCAGCAGCCATATTGGTTTAATGAAACAATAAAAGTATTTGCATAAAAATATAGTTCAATTCCCTGAGGGTTAGCCTGGTACACCAACATGGCCGCCGTGACATGTGAAAAACGCGAGCCGCGAAAATATTCTCTTCACTGTTCAGGGTTCGCACGCAACTTGAAAATCCTTGAATTTCAAAATAAAAATTCAAGGCCTTAAAAGTCCTTGAAAATTGCCGTCGGTGCTGGAAAGTCCTTCAAATTTGTTGCCAATTTTATCCAAAGCTTCACAAGTGTCTGAGACGAAAAGTGACACACCCTCTACTTTGAGCATGTGATGTGCCATCATATTGGCTTGATTTTGCCCTTATTAGGGTCCTTGACAAATGGAAAAATGTGTCCTTGAAAGGCCTCGAAAGGTCCTTGAATTTTTAGTCGAGAAAAGTGTACGACCCTGACTGTTCTCCACACATTTTGTATGGTAATGATGACCTTTGTTACTTGTTGACATTTCCTTTTTTCTCATAACCTTATGTTTGATTGAGTAGTGGTAACGTTACTGTGAGGAGAAATTTAATATTAGTCACTCTTGGGGGTTTAAGGGTTAAAAACCGTAGCGTAAGAGCTCCTCTAAATTTTTCTTGATTTAAGCTGAATATATATATATTTTTTAAATTTTCTTTCCCCCATTTTCTTCCGCAGAGATTTCCCGGTAGGTGCTTGATCAGGCAGTGGGTCATTTATATCGTTTACTCTTTTTTTTTTTTTTTTACATTGAAAGCTACTTTCAGTGGTGTTGTAAAACTCATATTAACCACACTGGTTCGAGACCGCGCCAGGAGAATATTTGCCCAAGTATCGCTCTCCGGCCCGATACGATCCCAGTAAGGCCCTTGGGCTTGGTTAATAAGATATATATCTTTATGTAATACATGTATTTAAATGAAAAAGAGAGACTATTTATGAAAATCAACTATGTATTTTTCCTTCCTTGTCGTTTGGATTTTGGAGGGATGGACATCAGAAAATATATTTTGCATATTTCTGCGTTTTAACAACGGACAGATTGATGCCTAATTTACATTAAATAGTTAACTAAACTTGTAAATGAAGAGGATTATGTGTATTACGCATTTAAGGAGGCTCGAAAGGGTTTTTAGCCGAGTGCGCGCGCACGTAGACAACACGCTATATCTTTAAAAAGTAGGAGCACGTGTGGGTCGCGCATGCTCAAATGCTAATCTTGTCGACACGAAATTTTTGAAGTTTCGTAACTTCAGTCGCTTATATTAGCTCGGTAGATTTTTTTCATTTTTTCAGTAACAACTAAGATCAATTGGCGGCGTATATCATCCGACTTTTAAAAAATTCTGTAGGTAGGAAAAAAATTAAGAAAGCAATAATCAAAAAGTAGTTTTATTCTTGATCTGCCCTACAGAATTTTTTTAAATTGAAATATTTTGAAGATCATTCCTGGTAACATAATATAGAAGTTTGAGAAGATTTCACCGACCTGTTTTTCAAATAAGATAAAAGACTTCGATTTTAGGGGCTCAACTGAATGCGTCATATGGTTGCCATGGTAACAGGTTTTCTGAAGTAAATGTCAAGTAAGGAATCTGTGATGTTTCGTTTATTTCTGCGCCAAATTTCATAGTGATACGATGAACCAAACATAATTTAGAAAAGAATTTGTAGAACTTGTCTCGGTTAAATGAAAACTATTTCGAACCCACTTAAGTGGGTCTATTTCATTGTAAATAAAAGAATGACATTTTTATTGCCATTTTATAAGAATAAAGGAATCATGAAATGTGCGTTGCTTGTTGAAATGTCTTTAAAAATTCCTTTCTTTTAGAAATACGTTTCCACGAAAAATGTAGGTACGTTACACCATCACATGAAAAATGACATTGAGATTGGTCGTTTGACCAAGTTTGATTCTTTTATGTTGAACAGAGACCAAGTTATGGACCTTGAAACATGGCTCAAAATCCATACAAACGTCTCTAATCTTGAGGCAGCGTCCCCAAAAACCACTAGGGCTAAAAGAATGGGACTTAATTCATATGTGGTGCAAATACAGCATCAGAGCTCTTATAATAACCGAGAAAATCGCCTATGAATATTGAAACAAAAGAAACAAGTCTCAGAGGTTGTTAAGACTGTTTATTTCAACATAAAATCTTTATACACTGTATCTCTCTGATGGCCACACGAAACCATCTTCAGCAGGTTCATAGACAACTTGACAAATACTTTGCTCTAAATAAATACTGTAATACTTTATGATATAAAGTAAAAAAAAACATTCCAGCTTGATGTGAATAAAGTAACAATTAAAAAATTGCTATACGTTGTACGTGCTTATGAGCAAAACGTACCAGCTTAATTTAATTCATACAGAGCGGTTTCCAATTGAGCAATCGACAGTAAATTCGATTGGTTTGGTTTTGCATTGCTAGACTCTGTGATTGGTTGGGAAACGTGGCACCACTTTCTAATAACCAATGAGAATCAAATTCAAACCCGGCCGTGAGCTGTTCGCTCGCATTTTCTCGCCACTGGCGCCGGTTACAGTCATGTTTTCTTTGAGCTCTGATTGGCTCACTTAGGCCAGGTTCAGAAGCCTTACTTTTCATGAGCCGAACTTAATTCGAATTTGGACCGACCTAAATTAACAAAAGTACGCCTGTTGATTCAGACGACGAACTTAATTAGCCGTTCCACAGCCGTTCCTAATACAGTTGCAGGAAACTTATCAATATTGTCAGTGGTTTTCAAAATATATACCTAATAATAATTTATGCCTTAAGTTTTGCACATGAAAAGTTCGGCGTCTGAATCAAAGCCGTTCAAAAGTCGAAATTCCCGGCCAAGCCAGGCGGGAAGAACGGCTAAGCCGTTCCTAATTCAGACGCCGAACTTTTCACGTTCTTAATTCTATGAATTAGATTCGGCTCATGAAAAGTACGGCGTCTGAATCGGGCCTTACATTCGATTGAAAACTGCTTTCTTCAAGATGTACCTTTCGTGCGCTGGTGATCATCTAAAACAAACAGTAATTTGACTCATACCTATTGTCAGAAATTTGAAAATAATTTTGCATTGCTTGACATTTGTTTTCTAAGCTCTGAAATAGATTTTAAACGGCGACTAGTAGAGTTTTTCCAACAATTAACCCTACAAAAACGTTTTAACATTGTTGTATAACTCGTCTAACATTTGTGGAACAACAATGTAAGAGGCGCAGTTAAACGTTTTTTCACATTGTGAGGTCAGCGAAAATGTTTGATCGATGGCAAAACAATTGTCCACGAAAACTGTTACACAATCATGGGGTGCTAAACGTTGTAACTTTGTTGAAGGAACAAAATTCGTAAAAACAAGTTTAGAAAGTTCAGGCAGGGCTTTAGAATACAAACCAAATAGTATATATTTCTCGCTGACAATGGATTATGTTTCATTCAAAATCTGTTTGTGGCTCTTGTTCTAAGAGTCACTACAAGACTTTTTTCCGTGCTTGTTTCGTGTATCATCTCAATGTTATAATTGCTTCTTTGGTCAGAGAGTGTTTTATTCGGCATACCCTTCAAATGCAGTAAAAACTTCAGTTTTTAAAATTATTACTTCTTTAACTAATTCTATACATTAAGCTAACTGTAATTTGTTAGATTGGGTACGTTAATGTCATTATATTATTTTAAAATCTTGCGTTTCTATTTCAAGACATTCTGAGTCATAATGATGACCATAATTGTTGCGGTCAAACACAAGGCCTGAGAACCTAACAATTATGCTGTTCAGATGGTTGCGAGAACATCTGGTCATACATGCATTAAGTGCGTGTCACAACACCCATGCAATACACTTTGCAATGCATGAATGCATATTATGCAACACAATGCATGCAAAATGCAATGTTGCACATGCAGTTGCATTCAGGGGGCTGACATAAGTCAGGTTGTCCCAGCGCTGTCGGTCATCGGACAATGATCGACTAAAATCAGCCCACGTCCGACGAAATCTTAACTTTGGTTGGACATTATATACACTACAGAAAAAACTGGGTAAGGACCCATCAAAAAGTTGGTATGCACCAAATATTTCATTTGCCGTGTAAACTATCCATACCATGTTTTCAAGAAATGGATCCGGACCCGTGGAAAAAAGTGGTCTGGACCACTTTTTGACAGGTTCAGATCCAGATTTTTTTCTGTAGTGTGAATGGCCTTTACCTCCGAACAAATTTTTTTTACCAAAAAATAAGTAAAATGTAAATGATGATAAACGTCCGACCACATTTCTGTTTTGTCCGGCCAAAATAGACTTGGTCGGACATATGTCCTTTCACAAGAGAGAAAAAATATTTGCAGTTCTGTTGTTCTAAGGTCATCTGGTAATCACACGGTACACGTGTACCCCAGTTCATGTTGCATCAAACCATGCAATCCACATTGCAACAAATGCATTCTTATGAATGCACACTATGCAATGCGAGTCAGCAAAATGCAATCCAATGTGCATCGTGTAATATGCAACACAGCACCAAAAGAAAGCATTACGAACTAGAAAATAAAAATTTACGATCATTAGTGTGCTGCAGATGTTCTAAATGCTCTTGAGTTTCTTCATGAGGTCTTCAACACTAAGTTCATCGTCAGCTGATATTTGTCCCTCGCTGCTGATCTCTTGGGAAATCTGCTGAGATGTTGATTCAAAATATTATAATAAGGAAGATGCTTCTGCGCATCTCGGGACTTCCCGACAAACTAGGGTTTATGATGGTTCTTCCTACTGCCTTGGATTATGGAAGGTATTTAAAGAGGTGCTTAACCATACCGGAAAAGTAGATGTTAGCACCAGTGTTAAAGCCTTACTTGTGTACTTGAAGGCTATTAAATTCCATAAAACGAAAACTGTTGGTAACCATGACCCAAACAATAGGAAAAATACGACTCCCCTAAAAACGACGGCGTGGGAAGCTACTTTTCATAAGGAAAAGGACGCCACTGCCACTGAAGTGTCTGGTTGATGGGAGGGGTTACTCACACAGTTGGCAGTGGTCTCATGACATCAAATCTGGAAGCTAAAAATATATTAATTTGGGGCACATTTCTTAGAAACTCCGCTGGAACAGTAATACCTGGAGACCTTTTGCATTTTACAATCGTTACATTCATCCTGTATTCGACAACGGAATGACCTGGATGAAGAGGTATGGTTTACTCACAAAATGTACAATATGCGTTCTTTGGGAAAGAAGGTGCGAAAATCGTGGTCGGTCGCGTTTCATCTCTGTGATGTGGCTCCAAACCAATTCCTTGGTCTAGGTGTGCATTTGCCAAAGCTTCCCAAAACGTTTCGGGACGAAAAACTATTTTACGTGCGGTACATTCATTAAAACATTCTTAAAAAGCACGGTATAAAATTTGGAAATACAAGGTGTAAGTTTGTCCACTGTGAAAAGCTTACCAACCAACAGAAAGCTGACACAAAATTTTTTATCTCGAGACAGGAATGCTTTCTGGGGTTTTGAGAAACACGTGCCCGACCATTCTGCACGCTGCTCTCAGACCAACCCTGCAAGCGTTTATTGTTTTAGAACACCTGTTCTTTTGCAAGAACCTTTCACCCGGAAGTATTCCCTTATTCCTTGACCGGAATGGAAATAACAATTGTCCCAAGAACCGCGCACTTGGTGTGGTGATATTAAAGCTGTACCTTCCGGGTAGGTTTTCTGTTGGAATATGCCAACCGCACTCCTGCAACAAGCTCTGGTGACGGCTCGTCATCTTCATCGTCTCCTTTCGCCTCATCAACCAATGTAATACCTGCACAACAGAACATAAAGGAACGAAAATCAGTTGAACAACGCAGGACTTTTGTTGCAAGACGTTAACCTACAAGTGTACATCGTGCCTTTCTACACTCTTTCTTTGATTGAAAGTGTTGTAACGTTTGATATTGATGTGATGTGTGAAGTAAATTAATGAATTCAAAATGACTTAAAAGCGGGGGCTACCGGAGAGATTTTTTGCTTGCGATCGTGATGCGATTTGTTTTAAGCTTTCGCGTCACCGGCAAGCGGGTGTGGCTACACGATATAGAAAGTCCGTGACTTTCTCGCCAACAATTCAACCCATCGAATTTCTCACAAGTTTTTTTGCGATTCTTTTTAGCGGTCGCCATTGCATCACTAGGGATCTTTAGATTTGAGTACGAGTACGAGATCGAGTACGAGTACGAATTTCTAATTTCAAACCAGTCACCTCTCCTAAACCCTCGCTATTCTTTGTTACTTACCAGTAGATCCGGATATTGTAGAAACAAGATTGGTGTCACTAGTGATCATCTAAAGCACGCGAATATGATTTGAAAAGTCGTACTCGTACTCAAATCTAAACGTCCCTACTGCGTGAGGGTGGCTACATGTGATTTCCACCACGTACTGGCGACGCGACAAATTTATAAAAACAATCGCACCAAGTTGCATCCGGTGCATACTTCATCGGGCTATGAAACCGGCAGCAACCTACTATCTTTTGGCTTTCGGCAAAGAGACACAAGCGGATTCCGTTTAACTGTCGCGTACTTGAAGTGTTTAAACAATAACAATACACTTGAAAAAATTTACTAGTGCTTATTTATTCCAAATTGCACTCGAAATCATGTGATTACCAATACAAATCGAAATAAAAACATTTAAGAGACCTTGTGTGAGACTGAGTAACTCATTTTATTTCTTCATGTTTGCATTGCGACAAAAACACGAGGAAGTGAGTTACTCAAGTAAGGATTCGTACCTAGGCAAAATTTCTTGACCTTTTACTGTCCTGTTTTATTAAACTGGAAAAAAAAATCTTCAAATCACTGTATGATACCTACCCCATTCATTATCCTCGTGCCTTACTTCTTCATCTGCGGTGCTTACAGCTTTTTCCTCACATTCCTGTTTTGCCTCCTCAGATTCCTGAAAAGATTTATAATTAGTATATACCACACAAGTAAATAGTGCTTTTCGCGCGTTCTGATTGGTTAACTCGGAGGTGATTAGCAAAGTACTATTCACCTCCGAGCAGCCGAAGAGAAACAAAGCGGCCTCCCGTTTCGGTTTCCGAAGAGGAAATTATTTGAATACACGCTAGTTATTCAGCTTGTGTGGTATATATAAAACAATTATTCACCTCAGTCTCGGTGATCTCTGCAGGATGCAGTTTTATACATATTTATTTATTTATTTAGTGCATATTTTATATTTTATTACGCAGTATCTTTGATACATGTTTAGGTCCAAATGTTTTTGTACAGTTTTTTAAAACATTTTTTCAGGTTATTTTTTAGGAGGAAAACTTGTATGTGGTACAGGGTAATTTACGTAAATTTAGTATTTTAGAACATTTTTATCTAGCATTTTGTCCCTTTTTGACATGGAGAAGCATTTGTTAAATAATAAGTCTTGAATAAATGTATCATTATTAAAATATTATTATTATTATTATTATTATCACTATTATTATTATTATTATTATTGATTTATAAAAGCGTTCTCTGTCAGCTAAAAGTCCATGTGGGCATCTGGCCTCCTCCTGAGACCTTATTACTATTATTATTATTATTATTATTATTCTACCAATAAGAAGCAATACCAAACCAATTGCAACTTGCATAGGTGCAGTTCCCTGTGCCTTATGCAGGTTACATGAAGTTGCTTTGTGCACATGAATCTGGCATTGCATATCATGCATGCAGTTCCTGTCGAACAATGCGTGATGCAGTTCATACATGTGGCCTGCTTTGCATGCATACATGCTCCTGAGTCGATGTTACCTGGTATTCTCTTTGTCTCTGTTGGCACATCTTTTCTTCACAAGCAGGATTGGGTTTCAGTGTCATGCTGGGGAAGAAATCTTGCATTGCATTGTATCCAAGATAGTAAGAAACAGAACCAAATTTGAGGAGATACCTGAAAGTTAAAGAGCATCAAACATTTTCAGGTTCTGTTAAAACTATTGGGCATTGCTGTATGAAGTACGACTGCTGCATTGGTAATTCACATTAGTACATACCACACCATAAAAATATTACTTTTCACATGCTCCCGGTGAAGTAAATATCCACCACTTTCACCAACACTGAGCAGTGCTGGAAACAACAGTTGGTCATCAGACATTGTCTGACCAAATTTTGTGATTGGACATGATGTCCAAACAAATTTAAACACAGTTTTCAAAATTCTGTATTGAATTATGTTGTGCTAATTTATGTTTGACCAAATTGGTAAAATGTCCGACCAAAAGGAAGATTTGAAAGGACAAATGTGCTGCTATGAAAGAAAAAATATTTCCAGCACTGCTGAAGTGAATAATATTAGTGTAGCTGGTGAGGTTGAGCAGCAAAAGAAACTCAATTATCTCGGCCAAGATTTGCATCATTTTGCCAAAGTAAGGCTTTGATAAGTTTTGCTATCATGCAAAAAACGAATGCAAGACCTGGTACCTCATAATACCTTAACTGGTAAACAACTAAAGATTTTAAGCAAGCACAGAAATTTGAAATCAGAAGGTCATAGGTGTGACTGGGAAATATTAATTTTCAAACATCTTTCATTGAAATTTTACGTACAGAAAGAATAACATAATGCAATACATTTTACATAATACCGGTAAGCTGTATTATGCATGCATTTTGATTGGTTCTTACTTATGATCTATTAGAGGACAGACACATGAATGACACCATCACTTAAAACTTTTTCCCTCTGTTTTCCTAGAAATGGCAGAACGTTTTGAAAGTGTAGAGGACATTTCACCAGATTGGGTGAATGAAGATGTAGAAAATGTCTTATTGGGGCTGTGGACAAATTCCAAAAGCAAGAAAAAGAAAAAAAAAGGATGTTTCTTTGAAGGAAATGACTTAAACTAAATGAGACACACATGGTTTCTTTATTATATAAAACAAATAGATTCCATGTTGCTGTGCGTCTGTTCAGTAATAGATCACAAAAGACGTCAAAATGTGGTAAGAACAAAAAAGTAGCACACAAGGTGAAAGCCAAGTGTGTCACTGTTGTTCTTACCACATTTTGATGTCTTTTGTGAGCAGATGCACAGCAACATGGAATCTATTTGTTAATTAAATTTCCAGAGCCACTGTTCATGTATCTGCTTACTTGAGAGTATTTTGAACTAGAAATCCTGCTACAATCCCCATAGTTGTGGGAAGAGATGCTGCACACACTCCTTCTCTCTTGAGTGTTCTTTCATCTATGTTAGAGGCAACAACGAGGGGTGGAGCACACTGCGCAAGGAAAATTAATATACTGTCCAAAAAAAGATAATACTAATGGTACATTAAACAATTAGACTTATTACCTGACCCAGGCAGTCAGAGCACCAACAACTAAAACCAACCAATCAAATCACTATATTAGCAGTTCAATATTTTCATAATAAATGGACCAAGCATTGTCCTGTATGATATTACGTTTCGGCTTACGATTGAAAATGACACGGAGAAATTATCAGAGGGTTGTCCAATACACCCAAATCGAGTCGACTCGTCTATGTTAGTAGGTGAATCGTCTCACCGGAAATCGATTCTCAAAAGTCTCGGACAACATATCGCTGCAAGGCAACAGGGAGGGTGTTATATGTTGTCAAGTTGAGTTGATTCGATCGAATCGCTTAATTTTGTCTGTGTTGGCAGTCCAATCCTCTCACCGGAAGTTGACTTGCAAGAGTCTTGTTCAAAACACCGCTGCAAGACAACAGGGAGGGTGGAATACGATGCTGATTCGTCTCAATCAAATCGATCAATTTCAATTGAATTTTCGATTGAAAGCCATTGTGAATGTAGCAAAAGGAACAGCACCAATAACCAATAGGTTAGAACACTGCCGCAACAGGGAAATGTCAAAGGCTGTATTCTCAGAACTCAGCAAAAACTTGTTCTGTTAACAATCCTTGTCGAACTGCCTCCTACCAATATTAAAAAAGAGGAAGGTGCATGTGGTATTTTCCCAGTTTACTTCAAGTCCTCTCACGGATATTAGCTTTTCTATCAAACAATCATTATCTGTGACACATATCCTCTGTTGCATGCACCCGCTTTGAGAACAAGGTAGGCTCATGTGGTATTCTCTCACATTTGCTTCGAGGAATGACTCAGCCACAATCTTCTCTCACACACATGCTTTAAGAACAAGGAAGGTGCATGTGGTATTTTCTCGTGTTCACTTTAAGTCTTCTCATGGATAGTAGCTTTTTCTCTCACTTTTGCTGCGAGGAATGACTCAGCCACAATCTTCACTCTCACACACACACGCTTTGAGAACAAGGAAGGTCCATGTGCACTCATTCATCATTATTTTATGTCATTATCTCACGTTCCTATGTAATTTGTTTTTGCACATTACTCTTTACTCTGAGTGGCGACCTAATTTCCAGTGAGTCGAATCACCTTTCCTGTAGATGAATGGATTGACTTGAGTCGAATCGATCGATTCGTCAACATTTGGTACCACCTTTGTGATCAGCCTCACTCCCAGGGTCCTCTCCTTCACATCCCCCTGGGAACGAGGTTGCTTTGCGGTTATATTCACAACATGGTTTCCTCCTCGAGTCACCGTTTAATTTCCTTGAGTCAGTTTTAACCCACAATTTGAATTCTGGTGAGTCGAATCATCTGTGCTTGCTACGAATCGATTCCGGCGTATTAGACATAGATGAATTATCAAAGCCTAAATTATATTTAACTACTGTAACATGTACTCATGCCTGAGTAAGAAGCGGGTCCTTTTTATTCTGTATATTTCCAGCAGAATCTAACATGGAATTTGTGAAAACCTTCAAAGCTTTCATGAGTTGTATCCAACCAAGCTTGCTTGGGACTATACTGAGAGAATATTGGTCATTAAGCCTGGGCTGATATTCTCCCAGTATGACCCTCATGCTTGGTTAATAATAAGACATAATTATTTATTGAACAAGCATGCCTGACCAACCCAAAGGTATAATGTTCACTGCACATATTTTTACAAGCCCATTATCCTCTGTCATATTGCCTAACATTATGCTGTTTCATATTCTCAATGTTGCCATAAATTAGCAATATAATTAAACTCCCATCTCAGCCACTGGTTACTCTATACCAGTATTAAATTGCCCATGCATCGGAGTAACCTGCTTCAAAGGATATTTACCAGTACACATTCTTTTTTAGCAGTTAATCTTTGTTCACATGTGCGATGCAAATGCAAATGCAAGCACAAAAGCAAACTACGATCACACATCCAAATCCACAAACACAAGGAAGGTAACATATGCAAGCACAGTCAAAAACTTTATTCAAGATGGCGAACGAGGCCAACATATTTACCTTGCATTTGCATTGCCATGGTTCACACAAGTGAAATGCAAACACAAGAGCAAATGCAAGTGCAAGAAAAGGAAGAATTGTCCATTTCTTGCATTGGTGCTTGTGCTTGCATTTGCATTTGTGTTACGGTAGTTCACATGGTGTATTTTCTTGAGTTTGCCTTACCAATTGCTTTTGCATTTGCATCACACATGTTAACCAGGCTTTACCGATGAAAAGTACCCGGCTTTGAATTTTGTTTTTTCCACCAAAAATACAGGCACGTGATACTGTCTCTAAAGTCTGTAATACAATATCAAAGGTATCAAACATACCGCAAAACAAGCTGTTTTACCAGGAACAACGAACTGAATGTGACCTGATACCGCATTCTCACTGACACCAGATTCTACCCAAGGTTGGTTTAACTCATTACATGCCTAAAAAGTATAAATAATTTATAATTAACTTGTATTTAATATTACTCTGTCAAGTCCACTGGGAACTTTCTGCTACCCACATCTGAAAGACAATACAGCTTGGCACTTAACGTCAAACACAACTTTCAACAAACTGCGAGACAGATTACTGATAATTTCTTTCATGTATGTCTTTATTTTTGTTTGCGAAGATTAATTGAAGAGTTTGAGACTCTTTGGCTACAGCATAGATACATGTATGCCCAGTTAGGGATGGATTGGAGGCTTACAGTGGGTTGAGCTGGGAAATTGGGGAAATACTGTAGATCTAAATCAAGCCAGTTATAGAGGAATTTACACCACTGAGGTTAATGCAAACCTTTCGGCTTCACTCTTTAATTTTTCATTTTATTGAACTGCAACCAATTGACATCATGAAATCCAAAATGGCAGTGCCCAGGAAATTCAAAGATCTACATAGGTGCTAATGATAACCAATTTTTTGTACACCTAAAAGATAAATGTACTTTCATGTTATAAAGTAAACTTTGGAAAGTAGTAACTATTTCCAACAATTTAGGGCCAATTTGGTGTAACAATGAAGTTCCCTTCAAGTTTACACATAACCCGATCTTTCCCATTATCCAGGTTCTATTGCAAATAGAGTTAAAGTAAAATAGAAAGAGAAAATTTAATACGTCAAAATGAAACAGTGCTCTTACTGTATTTATTGCCATTCTTGCTTCAAAATTATCCACACAACTTAAAACGAGGTCCACAGGTTTTTCACCTTTTCCACCATGACTAAAAGGTAACAATAACACTTTGAATAAGTAAACAAGTACAGCTGCAGTCTTTTCTTTTTGACAATTACCCTTATCATACAGTTAAACTTCTCTTTTTGTATGACCCACCTTGATTAGTTGTATGTCAGCACTTTCTATAACTTATCCTGTTTTATTGAAATAAATGTTGATTCTTGTTGTTGTTAACATGGTTACTGGCAATTTAATTTCATCACACCTAATTCTAGCCTCACTTTATTTTTTTTTTTTTTGTTCTCTTCTAGTATTTTTTGGTAATTTTCATGCCTTCCCAAAGAATTTTTCATAGAAGGGAATGAAAATATCACAACCTGCACTTATAAAATACTCAGACAATTTTTATTCATCAACTTACCTTACTCTACACAGGAAGTGCTTAAAATTTTCCAGTAATGTTATGTTGTAGTTGTATGCTTCAAATTCAACATCAGGGTTAATATCTCTGCAGGAAAAATAAATTTCATGAAAATACCATAAACAAATGCATCCAGTTATTTCAAAGATTACATAAAAGAATGAATTACGTGACTGTATGTTGACACATGAACAGTTGAACCTCGATTATCTGAACTCATTTGGACTGGACTGATTAGTCTGGCTAATCAAGAGACTGGATAATCGAAAACATAAATATTAATGAGGCAAAAATAAAACTAAGCAAACATTTAATCATGCAAGAATTAAAGGCAAATTGTAATTGTATTAACTGTTAAGTAAACATTCTTGTACCTAAACATTCATTATCTGCTACAACTACTTGAAGGAAAGACAGTTCAAATGATAAGAATCTTGAATGTGACTAATAATATATTATTATTTATTTAATATTCATGACAAAAAACTGGGACCAAAGAGACAGGGGCCAGATAATTGAGGTTCGCCAGTACATATCTGTTCTGCCAAACAATTGCTTCATTTTCCGTGAGAAAGCAGAAGGCTTATGTGCCGGGCCACCCTGGCTGGTAGTTCATGTGTAATGCAATTGGAATTATAGAAGATAAGCTGAGAACAAATTAAGACATAAAAAGCACTACCGTTTTGCTCCTGTACATGGTCAATAAAATTCTACACAAGATACTACAGTGTACTTTGATCATTCCAAATTGGAAGTGACTTCTACAATGTACATGCATGATGAACAAATCCTTGAAGCTTCACTGGTCGTGAGCTGAAAACTCACATAAAAATACAATGTACTACTTCATCATTTAGTTTTCCTTCTACATGCATAGTGGAGAATTCCTTGAAGTCTCACCTTAATGTGTTAACTGCTGCTTCTACTTTGCTCATGCCTGACTGATCAGGACGGAAAAATAACCTGGAATGAGAATAATAATAATATTATTATTATGTTATTTCAAATTAAATGACTTGTATTGGATGAGGCTAATATACATGTATCATATACAGCGGATTCAGGTTGAGCATTTAATGACGTCAGTTATCGTGTTCGTTATCACGGTTGATTGGTTGCGTTGCGAGGCAAATTGTCAGACGATGTTAGGCAGGGATGATAGCGTTCTGTCTTTTCTCTGACAGAACGCTATCATCCCCGCCTGGCAATGTCTGACAATTTGCCTCGCAACGCAACCAATCAATCGTGATAATGAACACAATAACTGACGTCATAAAATGCTCAACCTGAATCCGCTGTACAAGTAAGGCATGTTTTTGGGTGTAATCCACTGACTGTTTACTGTGCATTCTCATTTCATCAAAACACATCCTGAGCCATAACATGAGGCCTGATGGGTGATTGCATTTTATCACTTTTCAGGGTTGCTTTAACGCCAGGCATTACTAGCTTCTCAGCTCTGCCTGCTTGGAAGTTTTCTTCTCCCTTCAACTCTTATAAATGTTTTGGAGACTTCTTGCCTCATCACTCAAGCTACACAGAAACCTTGTTTCTGTTGAGGATTACTTTCACCAATCAAAATATTAGAGACAGCAGCTTTACCTGTTCATGTTTGCCAGTTCTACTTTGTCATAATCAAACAGAAGGAGCTGTGGGAAAACAATATTGAAGACAGAAACTTTAACATCCACCATTTGTCACAAACAATTATCATAAAACAATAAAAGGCTACATCCCAAATCTTTTTTCAGGACATTACAAATACTGGTAACAGGCCACCATTAGTACGTAGTGTCAGAGCCTGAAATGAATACTGAAAGGCTCAACAAACAGCCCTGTGCATAAATGGAGCCAAACCAACTACCTAACATTCAGGCTACAAACACCATTAAAGGTAGAAAGCAAATGTAGAACACAATGTTACTACATGTACACATAGCATTAATCACAGATCAGGTAAGTATGTTCGACTTACACTCATTCCCAGAGCTACTCATCTTCATTTGGATTAGCGTGAGATCAAGGTGAAGTGTTATAGATACATAGACAGATGTCCCAATATGGTGACCAAAATATGAACTTGAATGGCACTGCCTGATACCCCCGTGACTGACTTTGACAAACAACATGATAAGTATGCGTTCTGCCTTGTCAAATGCAATATTTACAGTATAAGTATCAAAAGATTTTTCACCTTGCCAATTCCACATCTTGTCAACATTTCTGCTGTCACACTCCCAACTCCACCGATACCCACAATCACCACTGTGAAATCACGTATATTCTGCACATTAAAAATGAAACAAAAAAACACATTAAATAAAGAAAATTCTATCAGGTATTAGTATAAATCTACTAGCAATCTATTACAAAATTATGCCGGCTGCACGCTTCTTCACATTTTCAAAGTGTCTGCAGGGAAAAATTTACTAGATAATTTAATTGAATTGGTTAGTTTTGAACAACTGGTAGATTCATACTAAAACAATAATAATTAATCTAACTGTTTAATAACTTTAGTTCCATCATCTATACACCCACCAACAAACACAATTTACATGCACATGTAGCTAGCTTACCTCATAATTGTCTACTATTCCCATTCTTTTCAAAGCCATCAAACGGCTGAAAAATAAACATTTTGTAAACTGGGGAAAATTGAGGGACATCATGTTGGCTTTAAAATACAGAGAAAGACTACACATGGTTTCAAGGGGTTACTATTTAAGGGCTGTCATTAATCCCAAGGGGCTGGGATTTTATTCGAGGGATTTACCCAACAATTCTGAGTTAAATCCCCAGCTGCTTTGATAGAAATACAACAAATTGACTACACCACAACAATTAATAGCTGGATTCCTGGCTACTATATGAACATCTTTGCCTACACAAAAGTCTTCAAAAAATAGTGTCAGCCCTGGTATTGTTGCCTGTGACCAACTTACACTGTAGACCTGTGTGTATATTTACATTGACCCTGTCAAGGTTGGGTGTGGATAACATCTGGAAACACTCAATTGGATTAAAAAAGCGATCAAAATCAGCAGTTTAAAATTCAAGTCAACATTTCAACAGTACAGTGTGAGCAGAAACAAATTTCTAAACCCTTCAAAACTAGAAATCACAAAGAAAAGCAAACAATCTTCATCAAATTATATTCATATACATATAGAATTAAAAACAAAATGGTAAACAGCTGAAAGGATTTAATTTACAGCAACCAAAGAAATTAAAAACAAAAAAAGAGTCCGTTTGATCTTTGATCGTATCGTATATTAAACTTCAACTTTATGCTTAAGTAAATTTCTTTTCAAGAAACACAAACAGGTTTGCAAGTATCGATTGGATTCACATGGACAATTTTCTATCCACATACAGCGTTCGATCCGCGAGGCAAACAGAAAAAAAGACGGAATTAATCGTATCATTTCAAACTTCAACTTTGCGCATACACTGTATGCAAATTTCATTTCAAGAAAACACAACAGGTTTCCAAGTTGACCCGATTGAAATGGGCAAATTTTATTCAGAACGTTTCCCGAGGTAAACAGAGAGAAAAAACATCAAGTACATGCTACCAAAAATTGCCACCCGCCCAAGAAAACCGTCCGTTTGAACAAAAAATTATGCATTTGTTTTGACCATTTTGCCTGATTTTGCTGAGCTTTGCTCGAACAATCTTTTTGTTGTCACAGTGCTAGCTAGCCTGGTATTCACCCTATTTATTTTTGTGGGAAGGATTAAAACTTATTTATGCTGATTTGTTTCAAACGCGCGTTCAAAAAAGTAATTCATTAGTCAAGCTTCTTCTTAAGCTTAATTAAATACCGAAAACACAGCATTCTGGAGTAAAGTAAGCCATGGATTCACTTCTTACAACACCAGGGAACTCTTCGTGACAAACCTACACAATAAATTTTAATTTTAAACAACAATACCGAAACAGCATAATAACCCCAATGGTGTCCCCGTTAATCAAGAATTGGTTGTCTTCTTTCAGTAAAGCTCTGACTTCTTATGTCTCCCTACCTGTACGGATTACTATCTACCACTTCAGAGCTCATTTGTTCAATTTTTTTCCGCACGTATCCCTTGCGTTTCTTTTCTGATTCCAACGCCATCTCCAGTTCTTTAATCTTGACCTTTAGTTCCTCGATCCCTTCCGCCATTGTTACATGCACTGGCTCTTACTGTGAGTTTACAGATGTTATACTGCAATTAAAAATGGCCCCTTTCTCTTCACCGTCTCAAATATTCTTCAAGAACAAGATGGCGATCGGGGCTCAGAGGGCTCAGCTGCTTTCTTGGAGTACATCGCTGACCATAAAGTAATTTACCGCGGCGCTGGGACGCTGTACTCTTATCTGATTGGTTGAACGATTTTCGCGCGAATATTCAGTCAATGTTCATTTCGTATTCATTTCAGTGTTAGTTTGTTTCAAGGAGGTCCCGTCGGTTGACTATTTGACTCAAGTCGAGAGTTTACTTCAACTTACTTTTCGTCAAGATGCCTAGAGTTACTCGCAGCAGCCAAAAACAAATTGAATTTCGTGTTCGCAAGACTCGATCACAGCAGAAAGCAAACGAAGACGAGGGCAACACTTCAGCGAAGCTAGGCCAGGCGAGTTCGATTTCACCTCGAAAGCGACGCGATCCTGCCAAAGGTGAGATCAAGTGACTTCTATTGCTTATTTCATCCAGCTTATCATCAAATTCGAAAGATCTGAACGAGGAAAGCAGAAATACCCCACAGTCTTGCTGTTCAAAGGTTAAAACTTGCAATTTAATTAATGCAGATGGTCGCCTATCGGCCAACACAAGCAAATATGCACTTGAAATTTCCCGCGTAAGCTTTACTCGAATTGGCTCATCGATGCGTTCTCGCAGTCATATCCCTCTGATTAGTAGGCAAGAAAGCTATACTTTTAGTTACAGGATCCCAGTGCTGAAAACGTTCTCGATTTCAGTAACGGTGGTTAATTCGATTACATGCGAGTGGCGGCATTTAGGCTTAAACACAAAAGGCTATTATTTTGAAAATGGTGGGTCGCATTCCTAAGGTTTTATTCTGGAATAATTTTCCTGAGCTGTTACTGCGATCTCAACATCATTGAACTTCTTGTACTTCTTTTCAAGATATTGATGCAATCTGCAGCAATAATCGCGCTTGTGAAAGTCGGTGAATCGTTCCTTTAATTTAATATGCACCCTCAGGATGCAACCTTTTGAAAGTACAATCTCTTGGGACAGTCAAATTGTGTGATCAAATCATGGAGTGGAAAATCTTTGTTCTAATTTTGTCAATCCATATTCAAAAGGGATTTCAATTACTCTATTTGGAAAGTTAGTCTTACTTAATTATTTGACTTTTTCATAGTGGAGACAAGTTGTCGAACTGTCTCTCCAAAGAAGAGAAAAAACAACAAAGGAAAACCAGAAGATGTGATTTGCAGTGACACTGAAAATACAGATCCAAAACAGAAACTGTCATTTGATTGCCAGGATGGTGAGTAATAGAAACAACTATGCATTGTGCATTTTGTCTGCATTTTAAAGGGAGGGGGGAAGGGACTGTATCTACTAGTGGCAAAGGAGGCCACTGATAAAGGAAATGGTCATCAAACATAAATTGTTTCCAGTTGATGTTTAACCAAATTCTCTGGACTAGTAGTATAAAAATGATAAGACCAGTTAAGAGAATATGCATGTTGATGTCAAGCCTTAAAGGGTTATCAAATGAATGTGTTTTCTTTTCTTCAATCAGCTAAGGAAACTGCATCACCAAAGCAAAGGAAAAGTAACCACAGAAAAGTCAAGGGTGTGGCTGCCAGTGATGCAGACAACTCAGAGCCAAAGCAGATACTATCTCTTGCACGTCAAGATGGTAAACAACATTATTTTGTTAAAATGGCCCATTTCTTACAGTGTCATAATATTTTGTTTGGCATGTTAACATGTTAAGGTGAGAAACTGCAATACCCCATTAACCCGGACACCTTTTATGATAGAGAGGGGTCACAAGAATTAAGGACAGGATCACACAAGATCAATTTGTATGATATTTTAACAACTTCTCCCCACTAGTTCTATAGGAAATGGGTAGGGTTAACATGAGAATTTAAATTTTGATCTTAAGGTTTAAAGGTTTAACATCTCTACTGCTTTCCTGTTAGGGCATCAATATTCAATGGTTAGAAGAGCTCTCCATTCTTCGCATCCTGACAACTTGCTGTGTCGAGAGAAGGAAATTGCCGAGATCAGATCATTTCTCCAAAATCATTTGCCAAAGGGAAAACCAGGAAGTTTGTATATATCAGGGGCACCAGGAACTGGAAAAACAGCTTGTTTAACAAAGATCATGATAGAAATGAAGGTATCATACCATGCACACATATCGTCCCATTTTATGAATACATATCAAACACAGAGAGCAGATAATGTGTGCAGTAATGATAATCAGTCAAATGTAGTTAGTAGCATGCAAAATAGTGTAGCAGGGTGTTGTACAGTGCATGATCCTGCATATACAGTGTATGATGATGATGATGATGATGATGATGATGATGATGATAGCAGCGGTGGTGGTGCTGGTGATGTAATGATGACATTAGTGGAGATGATAAAATAATGAAGAAAATGAAGTGGTTGTAAACAGTAGTGTTTGTGGTGATGAATAGATAGTAATGATGGTGGTTTTAGCACCAGTTAAAGATAACAATGCTGGTGGTTGTAGTGGCAGCAAGATGACCACAATGATGATGATTATGATGATGATGACGACAACGACGACGACGACTACTACAGTACATATGGTCATGATGATGCTCATTGTTCTTTTCATACATGTAGGCTGAGATCAGAAAGTGTCAAGTTATCTTTGTTAACTGCATGGCTTTGAAACAACCCCAAGATATTTTCAAGAAAATAGCACTGGAACTTGTTGGTGAAGACAACTGCCCTGCAAAGGCCACACAAAAGTTCTTGCGAGACGAATTTTCTTCATCAAGTCTCACAAGGTAAATTTGTCATCATTTAGATTCACTCCGAGGAAGAAATGGGAGGCTGGACAATCAAATGAGATATGAATAAACCATTGTCCTAATGGCTAAATTTCAACTCTTTTTTTAATCTTTGTTTTTATGCGCAGTTACATTTTTTGCTGTTAATACCAAGAACACATCTACACTGTATCTTCACTTATCTTTCATTTGTACTGTCTCACATAATGTCCTTACAAGTGAAAATAGGCATTGTGACAAGTTATCACTTAAATTGGTTTGATCTCCAACACCATTAGCATAATATCATGTGAAACATAGTAAATTGTTTTATGTTGAAGGTCAAAATGAAAGTCAGATTACACTGTAAATTCCCTGCTAACAGAGGCTCTTTTCCTGGTGTTCGCTGACTGGAGAAAAGAGACCTCTGCCATGGATCGAAAATAACTTTGATTTAACTGCCGTCCACAGTCTTGGACGGCCCTATTTAAAATGCATACTCCTGTCGTTGTTCGCTGACTGCAACTTGAGCCGGTTGCATCTCGCGCATTTCTTTACATTAATTTCGCTGTTACACTGTATTTATTGAGCCCACATTGAGTGAAAGGTCATGTGTTACGAACATCACGTGATGCTTGGTCACTAAGCCGCCGGAGCATGCTCAATATAGCTATTTTCGATCCATGGCAGAGGCCTCTTTTCTCCCATCAGCGAACACCAGGAAAAGAGCCCCTACAAGCAGGGAACACTGTAAAATAATTTCAGCCTAGTTTGATTCTCTATTAGCCCTAATTATTCATGATCCATTCAAAGGAAACTGATTTTGACCTACAACATATACAGTGTACAGTTATGTATCTGATTAATAGACACCTTCCTATATAAATAAAAAAAGTTGCAAAAATTTGAGTAGAAAATGCTCACTCATTTAAATGACACAAGTCTTAGTACTCTAAATTTCAATTTATATTCCAACCACAATGCTATTACTTTCTTCTCAGAATTGTAATCTTGGATGAAATGGATCAGCTTGAGTCTAAGAACCAGGAGATTCTCTACACCATGTTTGAGTGGCCATCTCTGCCCAAATCCAAGCTTATCTTAATTGGTAAGTGAAGCCAAAATCAATGAGAGAGAGATGACAACACTGAAATTTATTTAAGAGTTTTAAGAATTTAAGAATGTAAGAGCTGCTTCCTCTACAACTAACAGGATCATACAGGAAGCAAAGAACCAGCCTCTAAAGCCATTGTGCATTACAAGGTGAATACTGATGGCGTGTTGGCAACTGCTAGTCGTAATTTACTGCCTCTTATTAACTTGTATAGACTTTCACTCAGCACATGCTTGTAAATGGCCAGCCCCAAATTTCTCGTAGAGCCATCTTCGTCGAACTCTTCCATCACCTTTTACAAAGGGGGTTAGATTCTGAGTTAATAAAAACATGCCTAAAAATCTATTAATATTTTTTCAGGAATAGCAAATGCCCTGGATTTGACAGACAGGATTCTCCCCAGACTACAGGCTAGACCTAAATGTAAGTTAGTGTCTTAATAACACCTACTGCTCCACATCTCAAGAAGTCAGCCACTATAGAGTAAAAACTGTTGAACAAAACCACAAACAAAATTGTACACTGAAGATGTTTATTCTGTTACTCGTCCTTCCGCCGGTCGGTACAGATATTTTTGGGCACCTCCAGGCCTAATCAAGACGTTAACATCAATAAAGTAAAAGGCGACGCAACAAGAAAACTTTACGCCCACAAACATAACAGCACACACATCAAGCTGCTGAAAGCACATGGTCGTAAAAATCATATGACCCGCACAAGGGGGGTACAGAGGGGCACGGTAAGGCAAACTGTCCCTAACAAAAACAAAAATAATTTTAAAATGCCTATTCAAAGCATTCTTATGGATTTCAAAAGATTAATAATTTCAATCACTCAACTTGAAATTAACACATGTTGAAAATTTCTTTGTCGCCAGGTAAACCCGAACTTCTTCACTTTGCTCCATACACCAAAGAACAGATTGTAAAAATTATACAAGACAGATTGTCAGTGGTAAGTTTTTTTTCATTATTTTTAAATATAAAAGTTTGCCATTAAGTTGAGTAAGAAGGGCATGCGGGGGGGGGGGGGGGGCACTGCACCCATCTTTTGTGATCTTCCAATGTCAGGCCCTCTATAATTGTCTGGAAATGGTAAACTACCATGCTAACATATTAATAACATGTTTTAGGCTGAAGGGAGCAGTATTCTTGATGCATCAGCTGTACAGTTCTGTGCGAGGAAGGTGTCAGCCATGGCTGGTGATATGCGAAAAGCCTTGGACATCTGCAGGTAGGGTAACAAAAATGCCATGTTTTTACTGTTAATTCTATATTAAGTTTCAATTATTGACAGTTTAGATTTCTCACATATTATTGATATATATTTTTAGGAGAGCTGTGGAAATTGTCGAGTGTGGAGAAAGGAAGCAACAGATTTTACAGCCAATCAGAACAGGTATGAAATAAACCAGTAACATTTCATTCAGCCATGGTAAACAAATATGTCAGGGTTAGTCCAGTGCTGTTACAGACTCTCTGAGCTGAATTTCGACAACCTGAGTAGAAGCCATCATCACAGGTTGTTGAACCCACACTCAATATGATCTCAAACATACAGGTCAATTTTCACTCCAATTACCAAGTTATCACATGACACCAATATGCATGTTCAAATCATTTATGACATTTCATTCAAGCTTACAGGGTTGCCAAGCAAGGCTCCGTGATGTCGCACACCATTCTGTGTCTTTTACATCATATAGAACATCCAGAACTGAAGATCCTTCTAACAATCTAATTTTAAAAAAATGGTGTCCCCTCGATAAAGCCAAGCATGGTTTGATGTGCTTTGAACCACTGCAACCCTTCATCTAACTGAATACTTACAGTGCTTACAATGTTCTTCTCATCAGTTGAATCACCATGCAAAGGTCTTCAGACACCTCCTAAGCCTAAAAAGGTTGGAATTTCCCAAATCGCTAGCGTTGTAGCAGAGGTTTATGGTTCTCGCTTGGTGGCTGGACCAGGAGTAGAACAGCCAACGATTCCACTGCAGCAAAAACTGCTGATCTGCACATTTCTGCTGATGACAAAAGAACGAAATACCAAGGAAGTTGCTTTGGGGAAGGTTAGTCATTAAAAATAATATTATGCAATTTAACATCAACAAGAGGTCTACTGAATTACACACTTATTTTATATTATTAATTAATAATATTATTGATGATGATTATGATGGTAGTGATGGTGGACTGGAGATAGCAGTGGTAGTGATGGTCAGGGGTTTCAATAAGCTTTAAAACAGCCATCTGAGCTGGCTAAAGTAAGAAGTGACCTGACTGATTTTATTTAATCATTTTAGTGAAATCTAGACAAAGTAGGTGGTGGTGAAAGGTAAATTCTGACAAACTAGGCAGAAGTTTTCACTGGTTGCTGGTTTCTAATGAAACCCCTGGTGATGGTGCTGCTGATAATGATAACGGCAATCTTTTGAGGATGTGTGGGTGATGGAAAGGAAAACAAACAACATGAAATGAATGCGACATACTGGTCAGTAGTTACAGTTACCTAGCCAGTTGAGAAAATCAGTTGACAGAAGGCAGTAATTTGGTTGGCTATGTTTTTTTTTTGTACTAAGAAACATTTCCAGGAAGCCATCAGAACAGGATTTGTACCTAGGGCTTCCAGATTTGATATCCAGCATCTTAAACACTTTGACCACCTTGATAATACAAGGTATGCAGTGCACTGCATCTATTCACAACTAACTGTGCCTTTTTTACTCTTCAGTTTCATGACACTTACTGCAAAATTTGCACCAGAAGGAAAGTTTCACAGCTTGGCCAGGAAGACTTTCTTGGTCTCTGTAACATCCTGGAAACAAGAGGACTTCTTGGTATAAAAAGAGCTAAGGACTCAAGAATGATGAAGGTGAGTCCAGCGACCTGGATGCAGAAAGAATCTTAGGATCTGAGTCTATTCAGTTAACTTGTCAACTGACTCTTATTTGGACAGCAATGTACACTGCACAAATGTGACTAAAGCATCATATATACAGTTATCATTAAACTATGCTTATTCATAAGCACGGTTTAATGATAGTTCCAATACAAAGCCAAAGAACAGATAATTTTACCAGAATAATGGTAAAGTACTGTTAGTATGAGTCAGACACATTTCTCCTCAGATTTAAATTTCATCTGAAATATTTAAGAGTTAATTTAGGCTGATGTTTTCATAACTTGCTTTGCAAATGACTACTACCTAAGTACTGTGTTCTGACCTGAATGCTATGGGGATGTCTTTTGGAACTCCTCACCCTACATAACCAGTCAGGTGAGGAGGAAGCTATAGTAAACCCAACATCTCCTATCACGGCAAAGCAATTATGAACCTGGTTAAGCTATTTCCAGCCTAACTGCCATGTTTTTATTCTAATTAAATTGGTGATGTTAGAAACCAGAACTAATTATTACCTTATTATCCGGCTTGCCTTAGGTGACACTCAAAATAGATGAGAAAGAGGTGGACTATGCACTCCAAGACAAAACCTTGTTATCAAGTATTCTGCAAGAAGGAATGCCAGCAGTTTCCAAGAATTAAATCTCTATTACGGGACAATGTTGAAAAAAAAACAGAATTTCACCTGTATCAAGGGTTAGCATGGGGACACCGGCTTCAGAAACTGTCTCATGCTTCCTGTATGCAAAACACAGCACTACTGCCAACAGGAATCACTCAGTGTTAAAGCATCAAATGCTATGTGACTTAACATTCTGAAGAGGGACAGTAAAAATATGTATAATATAGTTAAAATATTATTTTATTTTGAAGGTCAAACCACAAGATGACAGTATATAATTTTCACAAACAGTGTTTTTGCTTGTATTCTGTTTCTGGGCTTATAGAGATGTAGGAGGAATTACTTTTATATCAAACATTCAGTAAATTTAGTTTTTACCATTTTAAAATATTGTTTTAACTTGCCATCAAACTCAGTTATGTACACGATGCAGAATTAGGTGCCAAGCAAAACCTTTGGGATATTTCTAGGATGCCAGTAAGAAAACTGTCTTTTGTCTTACATAACTTTAAACAATTTACGTCTTAAATTCGTAATTTTATTAACTGTACAGTTTAATTTATTGCATGCATTACATGTATCCATTTACTGTAAGTTCCAAACAGCAGCTGTATTAAAGTTTATATTTCAAATTGTTCATCTTAGCATGTCTTGTGTCATTCATACAGAGGTATACTTAACAACATTATTTATCAAAGTGGGGGTGGCTAGTGTAGTGATGAATAGCGGCAAGGTATTTAAGATTTATCCACCACTGGCCACTGACACTGACAGAGGTCAATAACATTTGTTTCAGTACATACTAAAACAGTGAGATAATAGAGCTCAAAAATGACGATTTTGAACTTGTTTATTCCTGTCAGTAATTTATTAAGATTTTTGCGCAGGTTGCAAGAACTAAGGTGAATAGCACAAGTTTGCTATCCCGGGTTGGAGTAGCCAATCAGAGTGCGCACAAAAACGCTCTCCGCTGTTTCTGCATACTCTGTGGTCTGGCCTTTGAGTAGAAGCGAGGCTACAATAATATTATTCTAGCTTTTGATACAGATTTCGCTTGTTTTCTTTTCAAAGATACCGTGCAAGAGTTTTGGATTTCCACAAACTCCATGCATTACTCTGATGCATTCCCAAACTGAAAGCATGAGTAGGGTTTTAAGTCGAAACTGATATACTAACCACACATCTGATACATTTTCATGGGTAATTAAGCAGCAATATTCAAAAAGATATTTCACTCTGTTTCCAAATTCAAGCTTATTATTCCTTAAAATGCATATTCATCCCCAATTTTCTTTTTGGGTTGCTTTCCCGTATATTTTCATGCAAACTGAGTAAAGAGGAATAAAAATAGACTGGGAACAAGGCAAAATAATTGACGCCCGCAAATGGCCAGCGACCTCTAAGTTCATAACAAGATGGCGGCAAAAATTAGCGGAGTCTTAATCGATCTCAGTGGAACAATTCATGTCGAAAACACGGTAATCCCTGGATCAGTACAGGCTCTTAAAAGGTAGATGTTAAAGAATATATTGATATGATCTTTTTGGTGTCATATTTTCGAGATCGCTGCTAAGATGTAAAAAATATTTTATCACCACCCGGATTGTACTTAAGATTAAAATACCTTTGTACGTACATTTGAGGAATCTGGCTAAGTTAATTAGAGATAAAATTCTTAGGTGGTGATACGAGTTTTTCTCACTATAATATGCTGTGTTCTGTTTCGCACTACAATTTTCCGATCCAATCGTTGAAGCATGAGTAAAAAAGTAGGACCCTCACTCTTTCACTCACTCTTTCAACGCGATGACATAGTGGGTAGAAGTGTCTACGAGACTTCTACCCACAAAAAAATGAGATCTGTGCTAGTCTGACTCCCGGAAGAACGAGAATCGGGATCGTATAGCAATATCAACGGTATCTTATATATTGAAAAGTGGCCCATTAACAACAGTGTGATAAAAATGTCAAATAACTGTCATTCTTGTATTAGCTTTATATTTAACCGGCTTGGCATTTTGAAAAACTGGGCGATTGCCTCAAATTTTAAGTGAAAACACAGATAGGAGACTCATAATTATTATTAAGCACTTCGCTGTATGTGTTAATACCATTTTGTTCGTTAATTTTTTATTTTATTTTTGCAGGCTTCGAGAAACTGGTGTTGCCATACGATTTGTCACCAATACCACCAAAGAGTCAAAAGATACATTATTAAAGCGTTTGATTGGCATAGGATTTGACATTAAAGCAGATGAAGTGTTTACATCACTCACGGCAGCACGCAGATTAGTTGACCACAAACAGTTGCGACCTTTGCTGTTGCTAGGAACAGATGCAAGCCAAGATTTCAAAGGGGTTGAAGTCCGTGATCCTAATGCTGTAGTTGTGGGGCTGGCCCCTGATTGCTTCAGTTATGAGATGCTTAACAAGGCCTTCAGGTTGGGGAATGTAGTCACACACCCTTCCTGTATTTCTCCTTATACCATCAGATACCTTCAATGAAGAGTGAGAACAAAGGAAAAATCTTACTTATTACCATTATAAGGAGCCGGGTTGGCACAGTGGTGAGAGTGTCACCTTCCACCAATGTGTCCCATGTTTGATTCCTGGACTCAGCATCATAAGGGGGCTGAGTTTGTTGGTTCTCTACTCTGCTCTGGGAGGTTTTTCTCCGGGTACTCCGGTTTTCCCCTCTCTTCAAAAACCAACATTTCATTTGATTTAGTTTGATTTGAGAATTGTAAAGGATTTAGAATTGCAGCAAAGATTTTGAATATTGTAAGGCGCATTTGATCATGCTAATGCCACATGCTGATTTGTGCCCAATAAGTAGTAAATTATTTATTATTATTATTATTATTATTATTATTATTATTATAAACCTTTGAAACCCTAATATCAGTATGTATATTCTCCATACTGTTCTCCATACATTTTCTATGGTGACGATGAGGAGAATTTGTTAAACAATCAAGATCTTTGTTACTTGTTGATCACTTGCTTCTTTCTTTGATTGAGCAGTGTTACCATAAGGAGAAATGAAACACTAATCACTCCTAGGAGTTTAAGAGTTAATACAAAGACAGGTGGTCAGTCGGCAAGATGTGAGGTCAACGTCAAGCTTGCAAAATTGTTTGTGGTCATGTGTAGCTTGATTTTAGTTTTGACTCTTGTTTGTTGAGAAAGTGGCTAATTTCACCAACTAATCAGAGAGTAAACTGTAACACCAAAGTTAATGAGACCTACTTTTGACAATCAGTTCAGAACTGCTCTAACCAATTTGTGCTACCTTTTGTACTTGAACCAGGCTCCTGTTAGAAGGCTGCCCATTGATTGCAATTCACAAAGTGCGATACTATAGAAGAGGAGATGGACTGGCACTAGGCCCAGGTCCCTTTGTGACTGCCCTGGAATTTGCATCTGATGTCAAAGCTGAAGTGGTTGGTAAACCACAGCCATCCTTCTTTGCCCACGCCTTGAATGAGATGGGGTGTGATCCACAGTCTGCTGTCATGATTGGTGATGTAAGTCTTATGAAGGCACCATGCCAATTACCAATGCTTTGTTGGGTCACTTGGTAAGAGCTGAACACATGTGCGAGCAGAAGGTTGTGGATTCATACTTTAGACCAGACTTCAAACCAGGGTCTAAGCTCATGCTGGCTCTGTGAAGCTTGGTTGGTCATTGGAATTTCTTAGGCCTGTTTCAAATGCTGCACTACTGCTGTGTCAAACTAAATCGAATTTGATCCGACAGTGGCTCAATTATAGCACAGCAGTGGTTTTAAACGTCAAATTTAATTCAGTCAAATTAAAAGCTGTTGCTGTAAACATGCATCAAACCATAACAAACCGGTTTTGCTGAAATTTAAAATGTATTTAAAATTATTTATGAATTCAGTTCAGCACAGCAGTAGCATGACATTTGAAACCATGCTGTGCCACTGCCGTGTAGCACGACAGACCCTTTCAAATTTAATTGCTGTGTCGAACTTAATTCTACATGTAGTTGCCACACTGAATGGTCTCAAACGTTAACGTTAACGTTCCTGAATTTAGTTCAACGCGGCAGTAGCGTGATGTTTGAAACAGGCCTTAGCTGATGATGGTGATGATGGTGCTGTTGATGATGATGAAAATGATGATGATAGGATTGGAATCTCAACCCCTTCTAAAGTTATCCCATCCAGTGGAAGAGATATGTAATAGTATGCCCTTCCCCTCCCTTCTTAAGACTATTCTGTGTAATTAGGTTGGTGAGTTGTATTTGAACTTAGTGGATCAAAAAGGCCCCAACCCCAGTCCCCACAGTACACAAGAAACACCCCACACATTTAGAGATAAAGAGATGTTAAGGTGTCACCTTATAAGCCTTTATCACATTAAAATGTTGTTATTCAAATTCATAAACACAACATCTTCTGAATTAAACAGGATGCAAGAGATGACATTGGTGGAGCAGAGGCAATAGGCATTAAAGGATTTCTTGTACAAACAGGTGAGGTAATTAATCACTCACTCTACCAGTGTCCAATCTAAAAATACAAAACTGTTGCAAGACATTTTCATCAGGAAGTATTGCTCATAAGCTTTCACAATCATGGCAAAAATGATGAGAAGATGTGGCCTATTTTTTGTCTCTCGTCTAAATAAGAAAAAAACCGAAGCCTCATGATTCCTCAGTAATGATTTTGATGACCTTCATGATTTTTCATTTTCCATTTTCCATTTTATTTTGCCATTAACCACAATAAAATAATAATTTATAATACAATACCCAAGAAATTTATAATTACAATTTAAAGACTATAAACTACAAATGTCTAAGGTGGTAATGACAAGGAAGCCTATATAGAAGCCGGGGGCTTATGAACTATAGGCTTCCTGACTCTATAGGGTACGTCTTACAAATTATGGGGACAGCATGAAATATAAAATGTATTTATTTTAAATGTCAGAGAATTTCAAAATCTCCTGTTCTTTGAAAAGAACAACACTCTTTCCCTAGAGCTGGAATTTGCTCCATTATGAAATTTCACCATCTGGCTGCCACATTAAGCTGTTTTATGCAGTCTGCCCTTTTTTGCCATAAGATCGTTAAAGGTGCCCTGTCAGCTGTGCAGGTTGTAAACACTTACCAGTCCCTCCCAGTATTAGAGGAATCTCTATCTTTTTTGGGAGTATTCATTCTAAGTTCTAAGTTCTAAATATAATTGATAACTTTCCTTGGCTCATAATTTCCTTGAAAATTCACATAATTTTTAATTTTTTTCCTGAAATTTTAAAGTTTTTTTCTAAGTTTTTTACCACGTAATCCTTCAAACTGTCCTTTTGGAGGAGAGTATTTGACATTGATTGATTGATTAACTAATTGAAATTGCAGGCAAATACCGCGATGGGGACGAAAATCGCCTTGAAAAACCGCCGTTTGCCGTTTGTAGAGATTTCTCAGCGGCAGTTGAACAGATTTGTGCAATGTTATGACAGAATGTTGGCAAGCTGTGGAGAACTCCAGTTTACTGCCTCGCAAGAATCCGCATAGAGCGGAAGTCGTTAGATTGCCAAGGTGTTGTTTTGATCATCGCTTAGGCCCGATTTGTCCGTGGTAAATTCACTTGCTTGAGCATTATTCAAACACCTGTTAGCTGATAAAGATCTTTTTAAAGATTCACTAAGTTAGGAAATAAAGCTAATTAAAACGCAAGCAAAAAGCTGTACGAGAGGTGTATTGTACATTGTAATGGAGAGGTGTAGGGTAAATTTGATTCTGCCTGAAACGTGAATAGGCCATATTCGTATTCTCGGTATTGAACTGGATCTAGCATGAAGTGGAGGCTCTTGCGGGGGATACATTTACATATGAAAAGATTCCCCCGCAAGAGCCTCCACTTCATGCTAGATCCAGTTCAATACCGAGAATACGAATATGGCCTATTGTTTCGATTTTCAATCGGCTGTTAATGCAACGCATGAAATTGCTATTTAGAGCTACAAGGTATAATTGTAAGTAAACTACAAAGAAGTGGGAATTAGCTTTAATATGTATCTAGTGCGCAAAGTAATGCATGTAAAGGGAGCCGAATTGTTGGACGATATTCAACGATTTGCGCTCCACTTATGGTAAAACCTTAGGCCATGCAGTACAGAAAAACCTCTTGAAAGTTTTTGTATATTATTTCTATTTATTTTTAACTGATGTTTTGTCTTGACAGTTAATATATATTGTGTAAATTCGATCTTCTATATTAAAGTTACAGAAACTTTGACGAAGTTATGCCTTTGTTCTGTCAAAATAAAAGTGTAGCGTCGATTATCTGCATTGTGATTCTAGAAATAAAAACCTTACAATTCAATTTATTCAACTTTCATCTGTCTCTCTTACACTGCATCCCATTGTATACCTGCGAACGCTCACGCCTACCTGTTGAAAACTTCGCTGTCACGCCCGATTGAAAAACTGAGCCATAAGCGAGAAACGAAACGTCTATGTTAAATGACAAAATGACGATACTTGTCCCGAAATCTCTGATTTTTGAAGGAAAGACAATGTGGACAAGGTCGTGTTAAGCGTTACACATTCTGGGTTCTGTATTAGGGGCCGTCGACATATTCACTTCTTGACTTCTTCAACTGGACGTTTAGGTCAGACCCCCCCACCTGCCTGGTCCCTCCTTAACGTCCACTTGAAATTTTGCTGCCCCAAAAGTCACTGCATTCCAGTCCCTAAATATTAGTATGTTAGTGACATGCACTACGTGAAAATATCAACAGTATCGACACAATTTACTGCTTTTAAAACGTAGAGAAACTTTTACAAATCGAATGATGCTTTCTCCCACCTGTTTTGTTGCAACAGGTATAAGTATCTATGTGCTTTCTCCTATTGACGTTTTTGTTTTCAAGGGCGTAGCTAGGGGGGGGGGGGTCCTGGGGTGCCCGTGACCCCCTTTTGTAAGCCTTTTTTAAGCAAACAACCTACAATATTCAGGTGACAATCTGATGAGTACCCTGTGTTTGCCGCAGTGTGACCCCCCTTTGAAAAATCCTGGCTACGTCCATGTTTGCCTCTGACTTTAATAGGCCATATTCGTATTCTCGGTATTGAACTGGATCTAGCATGAAGTGGAGGCTCTTGCGAGGGAATGCATTTACATATGAAAAGAATCCCCCGCAAGAGCCTCCACTTCATGCTGGATCCAGTGCAATACCGAGAATAGGAATATGGCCCAATTCAGAAGAAAAAAACTGACAGAAACTATCGCATGGTGTGTTTCCCTTTCGTAATGTCACGTGTGGTGCCATTCTCAAAATGACACCACTATTAAATTTTGGTCAAAAATGCCCCGCACTGACGTCCAAAAATGGATTCGCGTTACCTTCTCCCCTCTAAACGTCCAGTTTGATGTTGAGCGGGGAAGAAGTGAATATGTCGACGGCCTCTTATTCTGAACATCCTGCAAATTCTTCGTGCGTCTTCGGACTTCTTCGAAAATCTTCGGATATGGTCGTGCTGTCTTCGAATTCTGGCACCCTCAGGATAAACATCTCACGCCTGTGAGTCAGAAAAAGTTGGCACGTATACTAATGTATGGTTGAAGCAATCCCGGTTAGAACGCAAAAGGGTCGATTCGCTTATTCTTGAATTTACATTTTTGTGTAGCTCGAAAGTCGAAAGTATACCGATTCTCTCAATTCAGCCAATATGACGAACCTCTTAGGAGCTGAATCGATACGTCGCATGATGTTTTTCGAATGAATACCTGGAAGCATTTACGTTATCCATAACAAATGGTGGTCATTTACCTTTCATTGTTCGAACTAACCGGAATACGGCCTCTTGTGTCGGGTAGTGTACAATCAGTATACAAAGTCGTATAATAACAGTACAAGAGCGTGTAACGTTCTGGATGACTATCAGTGAATGCAGACTGAGCCAAGAAAATATTATTTTTGTCGTGCCTCGCAGACCGCGGAAATCTGGGGTCGAGGTCAAACGTACGCACAAGCCAAGGAGTATTGTGAAACGTGAAAATGCACATAAGGGCAGAGTTCTGGCAAACACCGAACGTTTCTAAGCAGAAATTTGAGGGACTGCCTGAACCAGGTTGTTGTTCATGTATAAAATTTTTCTTGCTTGAGCGTGGAGGTACGGCCAGCGTACCGGGTCCTTGAACTATCGATCCTTGAGTCAGGTCTCGTTTTCATGGTGAAATAAAGCGCTTTGCGCTTGCTCAAATTGACTGCTTGCCAAACCAATGAATTCCTAACTGAATGCAGCTATTTCAGCGTGTCACATCATCTTGAAAAGGTTTCCTCCAAGTAATTGAGGAGAATTTGCACCTTCATCATGTTGACTCCAACCCCAAAGTGAGTTCCGTCGAAACTGTGCACTCCCTTCGTCATACTGAAAGTGTCAAATACCGTGATGTTGTGTTGATTGCAATATTTTGCTAGATTCTCGTTAAACGACAAAATTGCTGGGTTCCCTTGATCGCGGTGGTAATTGATTGGTTTTAAAGGGCCCATTGAATGGGTTGATAACCAAATAAGGTGAGGCCAACCATTTTTGGAAGTTGAAATCAGACGCACAGCAGGCTCAAGATACGATTCAATGACCGCCGAGGCGTTGAAGTTATTATGTATTCCGATACCCATTAGAACGACGGAACCAACTTTGTTGAGGCGTTGTTTGACTGCCAGTAGGGCCAGACTAGCAACTTCCACTTTGTAGGCTTTCACGTAAGAAATTTGAAATCTTGCCCAGCCATCGCAGAAATTAGGATTGTCTGTTACTTCACGCCACGTCATCGCTGTGTGAATGTGACATATGCTGTCCACGAATTGACTATCCCCTTTACAAATGTCCCGCATCTTCGGCGGAATGTTGAATTTTAACGCTCCATGGAGCGGGTCGTTGGTCAAGATTATTAGCATTGCAGAGAAAAAATGCCGCACCAGAGAATCTCCAATAAACGTAACGCTGCTGATTCTCTTAGATATCGATTCACAAGCTGAAAATTGCGTGAAGTTCGTGACCCGACAACCGTTTACCGGCAGCCACTGCGCCAACTCGGCAGAGATAAATGATTTGTAATTTATGCAGCTTGGACAATTACAAAACTTTTCACCATGGCCACACCAACCTGTGTTACCATGACAACAGTAATTTTCACTGTTAGTGTCACATTGAGCTTGTACATCCAATACGAAAGGCCGGTTTTTGTTTCTTGTTTTCCGAGGAAGCGGAAAGATGGGACCACAGCGGAGGTCCCCATGAAACAAGCGCTGGGGCCAACCCTTTCGCTCCCGCAGCATAGCGTCCAGTCTCTGCCGGTTTTGTAAAACGTCTTTGCTTACGTTTCTTTGTTCCCAGTGCCCTTGTGTCAGAGTTCTAAACGCGCCTCGGCAGCGCGACTGAATGGACTGGGGATGGGGATGGTGGTAGATAGTCCGCGCTTCATGTCTCATGTAGCAAGAAAAGTAGTATACGTACAACAATGTGACGATGAAGAGTAATACTGTACAACTTTGTCGGCCAAAAAACCAGTGTTCTCCTTCAAAAGAAATGCAAACATGTTATAACAACTGTAGGTATTTTCGTACCTTGTGTCCCTAACTCATGCAGCCTCTTTTTTACCTCAAACTATTATTGTTTTCCAATGTTAGCTTGACGCACTAATAGGAAAACGGACAGAAAACAGGGTTTGAAGCCATGGCTTTCTGCGGCCATAACCAAGCCTTAACGGAGTTAGGTCATTCATCGAAACGGTTCATGCAGATGACTGCCCATGCAGGCTCACAAATGTCGATATATTTAAACTTATTCTGTAGACGAAATTTAGCCATGGTTCATAGTAAGTTTTCAAGGGGGTTCTGATCAGGCCATTTCCGAGTGCATGTCTGCCTCCTCTTCAAAGCGAGTCTAAGTGCGAAGTTTTTGTTATGAAAATTAGTTTTCATTCATATGTTAAGTAGAACTAATTACCATCACAAAAACGTCGCACTTAGACTCGCTTTGAAGAGGAGGCAGCCATGAACTCGGAAATGGCCTATTGGACCAACGGTTTATCGTCCTTATCCGAGAAGACTAGAAAGTCTAACCATTTGCAAATGTCATTGAAAAGGTAACAATTTCTTCTCAGTTGTTTAAAGACCCTGAGTTCTCGTCCGGCCGGGGTTTGAACCCGCGACCTCCCACATGGGAATCCAGTACTCTACCAACTGAGCCAACCGGTCGGGCTGTTCGGTTCGCATGTGTGTGAAACGGCATGCTTGATGAAAACTGAACAAGGACAAACAAAAATTACTAAGAGAGCTCGTTTCTCAACCAAATAGGTGCGGAGTCAGGCATAATCAAGTGTGCGTTGTCACACGTTGTTTCACGCTTGGCAACCCGCATTTAGCTGGTGTGTTGCCGGTTTTGAGTTCTAATAGGTTCACGGATGTGGTTTTTTTTTTATAATTTGTTGTTAGATTTAGATGCTGTTACAGTTATTTCAACAAACCTTATAAAAGTGGCCGATATGTTTTTTATAGCCACCAAAGAAGTTTAAATTTTATTGTGTCGACAAAAGTTAGCCACAGACACCAAAAATCCATGTTTTTGGTTGTTTGGTAGTGACAGTATACCCGTGGCAACAAGCAATGTCAAGTGGCAGGACCAATTCGACCGTCGAATTTAAAATTCTCTTTCTACGCTTTCAAGTTACATTTTTCTCTTTCGAATCACTGTTACCAACGCTCAAAAAAACTTGAAAGATTAGGGTGACCGGCACCAGTTGAAATACCAATGAAACAGTGAACTTTTCTTCTCACCAGAAGAAATTGAGCCAATTAAATCAACAACATCTTGAGTGCGACATGCCAAAAATTCTGTCCACACAAAGTGCCCTCAGAAACGTTCACCGTTTTCTCGGAAGGCAGAACAATGGCACAAGATATGGCTTTTTGAAAATGCAAGCCGTATTTTTATCACATTGATTTAAATTAGTTTGACAATGCATTCGCTATATTTTAGCGTACCTTCAAAAGTCGCCGATTTCTGGTAAGGCAACATTAGAACGTCTGCAGTAGCACAAGATGTGATCAGGAAACTCCCTTCTCAGGAACACGACCATTAGTCAATTGTAATGAACTTCCAATTCCTTTTGAATCACAGGTTACTAATGCCTGTGTTATTTTGTGTGGAGAGGAAATCGACTGTAGAGACTTGGAGTATCTTTCGTTTGTTTAGCGACTGAAGTAATGAACTTTTTGAATTTACATCGCGGGAAATTTTCAACGCCTTTGATTGCGCTCCTTTTGTCGATTCATGGAGCCCATTCACTCCGTTTCACTTACCTGCCCAATATCCTTTGTTCCTCATTAAAATTGGACGGCCACGAACAGGTTGAATGTCTCTATCTTTTAAGTGCATCAGTCCCGCCATTTTAGAACTAGTGCAACGGAAGTCGTTGTAATATCGATATCCACATTTCTTCTTTGATTCGAGCGACTCGAAATTACGGCCACAATTGCTTTTTAGTGCTTTCGTTCGTCTCAAATCTCACGGTTCAGTTATCTTTATGGTCCCTTTGCTGGTTGAAGAGAAAACTCCGTTTATTCACTCTCGCGTTAACTTCCGAAAACGGCCTTGAATATTTGATCAATGATTTGTCACATTACTAGCCACGGGGTTTCTTAATTTACTCATGGGACTCATTCATTCGTAGCAGTTTATTTTCTATTTTTATGTTTTGACAACAGACCGTTTTATCATTTTACGTCGTCGAGTCGCTTTAAAAACAAACATCTCTGAGTACACAGTTAAGCTAGAAATAACGCCGAGGTACCAGTAAACGAAAGCGTTGATTCGTACAGAACTCTGAACAATCACTAAACAAACTATAAAGACCACAACGCGCTTATAATTTCGCCAAATGTAAACAAACCGACCTAACATGCTTCGTTTCTCAGCACCTAATGGCCACCACCCACAAGAAGACATTGCATCAATCCTAAGCCTGGCCCCTTTTCCGCCTTTAATCTTACGAAATTTGAAGTTTAAGCCGGGAGTTTGAATTCCTACATATTCATCTCATTGTCCGACGGAGACCAAGGTTAAAAAATATTCGGAGAGTAAAGGAGTTAGCGCCATAGAGAATTGTTTAAGTGATATAAAACAAACTCTCCAAACTACATTACCACAACAAATAAATGGAAAACGGAGGAGAATAATTATGTTGATCAGATTAGCACTAAACGGTTTAACTAGTGTCCAAGAAGGCATGCAAACAACTCATGAAACCACCTCGCGTTGTTTGAATTAAGAAGAACTCAAAGAAACTCACCGCTCATCTCTTTTACAGCTGTAATTTGGCAGTTGATAGCTTCGGGTGCATGGCTGCATTAAAACTGATGGGGTAAGGCCAAACTTCATGGCTGGTATCTATAAATGTTACACACAGGACCAACTGCTGTGAATACTATCTTGTTCAAACCAATTGCTATGAACTCAATTAGTACGAAGATCCTTATTTGTTGACAAAGGTTTGTCCCTTGTCTGTCCCTTAGAACCGAGATGAATTGATAACGCAATTTACGCGTTCGGATTTTAGTCCGTTGGCCGCGTTAATGGGGTTTGGTTATGAGAGAGAAGAGACAAAAAGGTGGGCGTATAAACGAGATAGAAGTCCGCGCCCACTTTTGTCCAAGGCGTGTTATTGAAAACGAAACTTTTTCAGGACTTTGAGCGATACTAAGGAAAGAATAACAGTTTGTGCACCGTCGTAGGGTAAACTGATGCAGTTAAGAAAAAAACATCAGTTGAAAAACGAAAAGCGAGGTATGTTTAAAAGAACGATACCGGTGGCTGCTCAGGCAAGAGGTCAAGGCGATTAGCTGAACCTGCAGGTAGCATTTACTTGCTAAATGGTTTATTTTAAACAATCGGCTTGAATGAATAATTTTGAAGAAAACCCCACAAAAAATCATTAGGGAAAAGTTGTCGGGTAAATCTATAGTAAAAACAAATGTCCCATAAAGGTTTAAAATCTGCCAGAGACGAGCGGACATGGAATATTTAAGAGATTGTCTTGTGTTGAAGAAGGACCTCGCTTTACTGACTGACAAGAACAAGAAATCAAATGTTTCGCTTTGAATTACTTTCGTTGGCAATTTCAAAATACCTGCACTGACAAAATACACTCACTGTATTGAGTTGTTTAGCTGAAAGACGCGAGAACACTGAACCTCGCAAATCATTCATTTCACTTCAGTTAAAAACGGTATGAAGAGGAATACGAGAAGTCGGAGTTTCAAAAAACACGTGCGCGCGTCGGGATAAAAAGAAGCATATAATTTTCTTCTTTTGTCATGCAAAATACTCTCACGAACTTGCATTCAAAAGCCTTTGTATTTTTAATATATTCTTGATTTTATCCCGATGCGCGCAAGTGTTTTTTTGAAACTCCGACTTCTCGTATAGATAGAGATGATGGGATGACAAAACAAATTGATTTTTCATCAGTTTTTCTCACTGTGTGAAGAGCCCATATTTCGCTTGACGTGAGCTGAGAAATTAATGTAAACTAAATGGGCACTGTCATGGGGGTTTTGCTGTTTTCTGACCCTTCTTATGACCTTCCACTGTCGCGTAATTTTTACGTGCGTACGGACGTAAACTTAATTATGATCATCATCTTAAGGGACACACCACTTGAAAAGTGATTGGGATTGGGGGGTTATCAACTCGTATATTTTTTCGTCGATTCCTCGTGGAGGATTTTATTTTGGCAGGTGCAGGACTTTTTTAATATTTGCCTTCTTCATTTGCACGAATGTTTTTGTCCTTTTTCGCCCGCATTTCCACCCCACCTCCCCCAAATCACTTCTCCAAGTGGTGGTTCCACATTGTTGCTATTATATATTTCTATTATCATTGTTGTTATTGTTGTTATTTTAAGTTTGACCGCGGTTGAGTCGACAGGACGTAAAATTGAAAAGCTGCGCTCGCCGAGTGCTGTTTGTTTTGCTTAATTCTTAATGCATTGCATTTCATGCATTGCAATGAATTCTTAATGCATTGTAAAGTTTAGTTTGTTTGTTGTTGCATTCTTAGATCGCTAAGCTCGCAAAAATGTGGTAAAGGTCAGATGAAACAAGAGTGCCAAATGGCACTTATAGATTTTACTCTGTCTAACGCCAAACGATGTTAGTCGTCAAAGGGAGACCCCTTGGAGGTTAAAGGGTTAAACAAGTTTGTGAATGAGAAATTATGGTACAAATACTACGGCGGCGCTTTCTTTAAACTAAAGCAGAAGTTTTGTTAACAGCGTAAACAATCGGTGTGGTTTTTGAAACAGAGAAGTGCAATTCAAACAGCAATTGCAAACACCAAAACTCTCCATTAACGTTTTTGTTTTTCGATGGTTAGATTACAAAACGAATGAACTTTGAAACGCATGACAAATTTGTCATGCATTTCAAACTTGTTCGGATAGGATTTGAACCAAACCATTCAGTTGAAAGAATAAATGTACAAAAGTTGAAGAATATGGCAAGCACGAGTCACCAATTCGTATTTTTGGCAAGATCAGATGTGATCAATGACAAAACAAACAGACTAAAGTTAAAATCGCAACGTAAATGAGAATCACAAGTCCATGTAGTGATTGGCCACCGAAGTTTACCTTTGTTAAACAAACGACTAAACTTTCAACCACGATATTGTTTTGACTACGAAGGTTAAAGCCCTGTAATTAACACGCGCCAATGTCAAAGCGAGCATGGTTTAGGCAACAATTTCGCGAATTCACCAAAGATGTCCGACAGTTTCACCGCGGACGATTCGTACCGCAGTATTGGTATTGTAATAGTAGAAGTGGTCGTTTGCTCTATGATTGGCCTTTCGGCGCTATTTGGAAATGTGCTGGTGTCTTTGGTGGTTATCCGATGCCCAAAGCTACGAACATCAACAAGTATGTACATCCTTGGACTTGCCATTGCTGACATCTTAACAGCGGCAGTTTGCGCACCCATAACATGCGTCATAATGATATCAGAGGAGTGGATACAAACGGGGTATCTGTGTCAAGTACAGGGGTTTGCAATTCAGACCCTAGCGCTGATGTCCATAGGAACTTTGGCTCTCACAGCTGCTAACCGCTTTGTTCGCGTGGTTAAGCCTTCAATTTACAAGCGAGTCTTTTCGAAGAGAAACTCGCTGCTTATTATTGGAATATTGTGGTTATTAATCATTGCTTTCTACGCAAGTTTACTGGCCAGCAATTCGACGCATGTGAGATTCGAACGAAGCTATGCCACTTGTGCAATCGCCCACATTACGGTCCAAACTTCAGTAGAATTTGCGTTTGTTATGATTGCCTTAATCGTGATTATTGTTTGCTACACTTTGGTTTTCAAGAACATAAGAGGACATCAACTCTCTGTGTTGTTATCTTTCTTAGGAGGCGACCAAGCTCGAAATTCAAACCTTTCGATAGAAGAGATCAAGATTTCCAAGCTCTTGTTCGTGACCAGTCTTGGGTTTGCTATTTGTTGGATTCCAAGTTTGGTTATTATAACCATGGATCGTGTAGACTCATTTTCCACTCCACCGCGCGGGAGAACGTTACTGTGTACCTATCTGAACTACCTCAGTGCTGCGATAAACCCCTTCATATACGGTGTTATGAATAGTTCCTTTAGAGCTGAATACAAGAGGATTCTTCTGTACCGCAAACGTCGGGCTGTAACCCCCGAGAAGACTCAGAGAAACATCAGGACACTAAGGAGTACAGCTTGTGCAGCGATGTTATGGAAAAAGTGTGTTGCTCCTATCAGCAATGAGGTCCAGGTGTCTAACGCCACATGCTCACAGCGTAAAGAAGAATTAGAAATCACGGCGGGGAAAGGGGAATTATTGTCACGACTGCAACGGAGTTCCTCATTTTGTTCCGGTGTGGTTTCCTTCTCGAATATTTCTCATGCTTCGTCTTCAAATGTGAAGTGAGCCAAAGTCTTGAAAAATAAGTGGACTCCATTCCTGGTGGTGGATAGGTATGTTACTGAATGGCATCGAGCGAGGGGAAATAAAGAGGCCAGATTGGACACAAGGCTGCGAAACCTCCCCCTACGGACGAGACTATTTATCCGAGAATAATGTTTCATCTCAGAGATTAAACGCAGAAAGTAGAACCAGTTCGCCATATAGAATAATGCAATAGTTGGACAAATGGTCACAGCTTCCAGTTTCTGTCGGTGCAGTGAAGGTTTCCTGTAAGTGAAACAGTACTATGGACGCCATAGCGAGGGAAAACGCAAATACTACATTTACCGCAAGGTTGCGAGGTTTGTCCGTGAACAAGACTATTTGCCCGAGAAGAATTTGACTTCGTACAGAGCTTAACAAATGGTGGGAATGTTAACAGCTTCCAACTTCCATTAAGCGCAAAGCGATGTGACGTGGCTACCTAGGGCGTTCCAAATGACAGTCACGTAGTGAAAACAGTACAAAATAATTTATCTTTCTTTAATGCTTAATATGCTTCATCAGAGAACTTTTCTAGACTAAAAACCCTTGCACAGTTACACGAAACAAACCAAAGAATACAAGTCATTGAATGAACAGTAAACAAATTGGTGCTTTTAAATATGTGGTACATACTGGCCAAAACGTAAACGAGGCACTGTAGTTAAAGTGCAAAACATCAATGCAACTTTTTTTAAAGTCGGTTGCAATCGCACATTTACGTCACAGAATATTGCAAGGAAACATGGGAATCAACAGCGTCTTGGGCAATTCAGGTTGTCCAACTTCGCTGTGGATGGAAACCCAAGGGGACCAAAAATTACATCAGCGAAAGAAAAATGCTGAAACGTTGTACCCTGATTCTCCTAAGGAAAGTTTTTCTTTGCGGATTTTTCAGCGGAAAGGGTTGGAAGTTTTGGATAGTTTCCTCTTGTCACTCAAGTTCGAGGTGGCATTCCACCAAATAATAGTTAAGACTTTTTACAACTCAGAGGAATTAATAATGCAGTCGAAACCTCTAGAACAGAAGTTCCATCCCAATGTACCCTTAGGTACCCCTGGCTATAGCAGCCTTGATAGAGAGAACTCAGCATTAGTGATAATTTTGTTTGAAATTCACGACAACACTTGGCCACAACTACGCTTGCGCAACAACGCACGTTGGAGCTACGATGTGATGATTTTTACGCATGCGTGAGCAGATTTAAAATATGTTCCTCGATAAAGTTATTTCAGTCGAACCTTTGTTGCAAGTAGGTGTATCGTTTCGGCATGAATCTTACGTTCTTCTCTGCAATAATATCGATCTTTTTTCGTATTTACAGCAATAACGTTTGTGAAGTAAATAGAGTATAAGTGTTGAAAAGACAAATATAAACTACATGTAAATATTAAACCACAAAAGACAAAAAAAACCTAAGCCAGTGCCAATGGAATATAAGTAACAATTATTTCAAAAAGCATTCATTCTCATCCACCTATAAAACGGGGATAGAGGCAGCATTTACATTTGCATTGGATCGCTTGTGTCAAGCCCACCAAAAATTCAAGCAGAGACAAGTTTCTTCTTGCTAACACCCTAACAACCTAAGATAATCCACGCACCTTTCCCTTCCTCATTTACTCACACATACTGCACCTTTTAATAACAAGCAAAACTCTGACCTTTAAAGTGTAACCAAAGTTGATTCCCTGAGGTTTGAGGAGCGCAGGGGAAAGGGGGATAGGGGAGGGGTAAGGGTCCAGTGCAGAACATATGGGGAAGTCTCTTTCGGCGAATCAACCTCCCCCCCCCTCCCCCCCATCCCACTGTCGCGTAATTTGGATGTGAACCCAAGCATGATTTTGAAACAGTGGCACCTTGCGCTTTTTTTTCTTTTCAACGGAAAGACGAGTTGGACGTGAGTCCCGTGACCTTTGGGTTGGGTACCTGTGGTCATTTATTCCGATTCCCTAAGATGGAAAAGCCAATGTCACAGGAAAAGTGATGGACGTCAGAATGTTATTTTCGAGTGAAGCGTATGAGATTTACCGTTGTTTGTAATTAGTTCCTATTCCTATATACCGGAGAATTTGAAATAGCGGACGATTCATGGCGTAACTTTTGTATTTATGCAATAGAGCAGGCATCCAATCAAGAGATGTGCTTTGAAACACTCAATTTTGAGAGCTGCTTTTTGGCAGCCACATTTTTAAATTTCAAAATTCAGTCCGGCGTGTCATCAAAAGGTGCAGTGACTATAAACAGTGTCCTCTCTACAGTCTTTACGACACTTTACAAGTCTTTCCTAGTAAAACTTTAAAGCATTTCACTACCTCCGTCGAAAGAACTTCGCTTCCCATCCGTGTAGTCGAACATAGTCTCCGATGGCGGGGGCGAAGCCGACGGCGATGACTCTCTATGCTTCTCCGCTCCACGAAACCGACCCACTGCCGATGGAAACATGCTTGCTTCAACCATTCCGAGCCCGGAATCGTTTTCACGTGGCATTGAATCGGTTTCTGCGCGAATCATATTTGGGGTTGAGGCGTAGTTGTTCTGCATTGGTTTAGTTTCGAATTGCTTCAGAGCATACTTGGTTTTCGACTGGTACCGAGGCGGTGGGTCAGGTTCTTCGGAGAACGACTCGGACAAGTTCTCCGCGCTGAACAATTCCTTCTTGGCGAAGCACTCGCATTTCAGAAAATGCCACAAATGGCGCTTAAATTCAGGGTTGAAAAGGAAGAACATTAAGGGATTGACTATTGTGGCGCTGTAGGTGAAGATGTAAAGAACGTTCAGGGTGTCCGTGAAATACAGTTTTTTGTCACCGTCACCAAAGTCTTTAACAAGCCACATGATCTGATGTGGTAGTAAGAATACAGCAAATACGACCACGTAGCAGACAAGCATCCGCAGAATGCGATAATGGCGGTCACGGCGACTTGCTCGCTCAGGGTCAAGGACTCTGTAACTGAGATCAGATTTAAAAAAAAAGCGTCACAAACATGATGGCACTAAAGCACAAAGAAAACTAGGAAAACACGAAAAGTAAACTTAACAAATCCATCATCATTTCTGAAACTCCTCGCACCTAACATCTTACAGAATACTTCACAGCATAAGTCGCATGATCAGCGTTACCTCTGCAGTTTTCCCCAAACTAGCACGTACAAAATAATAATGGCGATCAGAGGGAACAGATAATCCAGCAGGAAGAGTGAAAGAGTGTAGGCATTGCGACTAAAGTCTGAGCCCCAGTCCTCCTCACAAGTCTCGTTTTGGTAGGCATAGCGGAGGTGTACAAGGTATGGGATGACTGTGATGATGCTAATAATCCAAATGACAAACGTGATTACCACAGCGGTGATAAACTTCATCTGACCAAATAGACCCCTGAAACAGATACGCATGGGATTAGGCAAAACGTTTCACTCATTAGCACGCTCTTGACTTTTGTCAGGGAAGCAGAGTTGGAGCAGTGGTGAGAGCGCTCGCTGTCCACCAATGTGTCCCTGGATCGATTCTCGGACTCGACGTCAGAAGTGGGCTGAGGTTGTTGGTTTTCTACTCTGCTCCTCGAGGGTTCTCCGGGTACTCCAGTTTTCTCCTCTCTCCAAAAACCAACATTTGATTTGATTTGAAAATCGCAAATCTTTATTTGTTAGGCGCACTGATTCGCGCGGTGTAAATAAACATTTCTTACTATTATTATTATTGTCTACCAAGTTTTAAGGTGGCTCAGTTTACCTAAATTAGAGCGGCCTCACGCGCGCAAGCCGCTTACAGTGCGACACGCCTTCCCGTGGCCACCCAACAAACATTTTTACAAGTTAGCCAAGCAGGGTACGCGAATTTGATTGACAGACACGCCTCCAATTAGTTGTTGCGTGTTGAAACCTTGATCATAGGCTAACTTGTAAAAATGTTTGTTGGGTGGCCACGGTAAGGCGCGTCGCACTGTAAGAACTGAGGGCAAGTTTTGTAAGAAAATACTCTCCGCATGGATGACTGGAGACATCAATGCAGAAGACTCTGCACCAAGCGTCTGACACTGACTTCGGGTGCCATGTCATAGGCTTGACGAGTCGCGTCTTCAGTTTCCCTCGCAGAGGCGCAAAACCAGACAAACCCGAAAACTGGTTCCCAGTACAGACGTAATATTTCATAATTATAAATTCAACCAAAAAATCACGCACTCACTTTGTCACGCCACACAATCGGTGACACGCCAACGCCACGTACGAATAAACCATGGCCTGTAACGCTGCAGTCTGCAGAGGCCACAGGATCTTACACCCCCCTGGTCCGAATGGCCACGTGTCCGACCGTTGCGAAACTAGGTCAAATGGAATCGAGCATATGACGAGAACGATGCCAGAAAGTGCCAGATTGTGCATCAGAATAATGAAGCTTTTGGCAGTTTTTCTGTGCCGTCGAAACTTTCTCCATAGCACAAGGAGCATGAAAATGTTGGCTGAGACACTGATTACGAAAATCAGAATGTACATAACGAGATTGAAGTTTCGTAGGTGACCTTTGATGGCCTCTGATTCAGTTGGAAGTGGTTTTGTCGTAGAGACGGCCATTGTGAACTTCAATCAGCTGCGAGAGAAAGCAAGCAATCGATCGGTAAAAATTACTTACCGAGTTTTACACCAAATTCCAAGGCTGTGCGGTAAATGACTACTATTATTATCGGCAACATATGTTAATGCACGTACTTTGACTCGCCCTAGGGCCTCGCTAAAGTACAGGGTGGCTCAAATGAATGCACAGCAGATTTCGCGCTAATTTATCTAATTTCCTGAATATTGTCGTGTATACGAAGCCATTGCATGACTATCTTCAATTAAATAATTATTTATACCTAAA